>OOIL02005063.1:1963-12444 GCA_900332095.2 Cuscuta campestris | reverse complement strand
AAGTTCCACAAGTTCATGAAGAAGGAATTTGAGCGGAAGGGAAGGAAGCACGACGGTCCTCCCAAATGCTACGGCTGTGGCGAGATTGGCCACATCAAGCCAAGGTGTCCAAAGGCCAAACACGGCAAGGACAAGCCTGGCTTCAAGAAGCAAAGGGCCTACATCTCTTGGGGTGGCGATTCCGGCGACAAATCAACCGACCAAGAGGAGGACGAAGCTGCAAACCTCTGCCTCATGGCGCACGAAGATCAAAGCGACGATGTCCAAGAGGTATGTAACATTTCTTCCGACTCTTATACTTTTGAAGAAATGCAAGAAGCACTTCATGAACTTTATGAGGAATTTGTTAGCGCTTCTAAAACAAATAAATCTTTGAAGAAACGACTTTCTTTACTTGAAAACGATTTTGAAAAATTGGAAAAAGAAAATGAAATACTTAAACAAGAAAACAATTATTTTGGAAAAAGAAGCACTGACAAACCAGAAAGCTCATCAAGTGAATGTGGGTCTTGTAAAGCTTTAAAAGAGCAAGTTGCTAAACTTGAGAGCACGGTCAAGAAATTTAATACTCCTCATAAAGACTTAAATTTACTTCTTGACACTATGCATTTTTCTAAGGAAGGAATAGTCTTTGATAAAAATAAAGCTAAAGATAATGTTGAGCCACCACCTAGACAATCATCTAAGGTTCAACATAAGAAACCTAAAAATCAAGATAATAGAAAACCTAGTCAACCTAAGGACACTAGACAACCTAGCCGTGGTTTTTAACTAAATGACGTGGTTTTTAAGATGTTTTACTTGATTTCTTAGCAAAATGCAATAAACAAATGTTTTCTAAACTTGGTTTTTACTTTGGAGAACTTGCGTTTTTGACATCGGCTAACGGCGTGACTAAACCAACCATGGGTCTGGCTAAACTAGCCCAACAGCGATGTTGAGGTAATCAACAGCGCCTGTCTGGCCTGGGTAGCTGAAAACATGGTTTGGCGTTAAGTCTTCCAACAGCGATGTTGAACACTATACATCGCTGTTGAGCCAAGGTTGGATTTCCAGAATCTTCTGGAACAGCGATGTAGGCTTCCCTACAGCGCTGTCCAACCTAAGCCAAAAATACAGTGCATTGGCAGAAAGTTTTTGGACAGCGATGTTGACCAGCAACAGCGCTGTCAGGCCAAAACTTCCATCTTCAAAGGCAGACCTAAACAGCGATGTTCTAGTATGGAACATCAATGTAGAGACCTGACCGTTGGAAGGAATTTAAGGCTAAAACTTTCCTTGTTTGGAAGTTAACATCCAAAACAGCGATGTAGGGATTTTGGACATCGCTGTTGGCATGACCGTTGCTTCCCATTTTTTTATAACGTAAGCCTAGAACAGCGATGTCCAAATCTAGGACAGCGCTGTCTAGGTGAATTTTAGCAGATCCAAATTTTATCAAATCCCACAAATTGTGCAAATCACCCCTTAAATACTTTGGTCCGTTGGAGCCTATTTTTCTACTATAAAAAGGGGTGTTTGGGTCTGTTTTACACATCACATTACTTCACAACTCCTACTCTTTCATTGCAAATCATTCTTCAATTTTTCATAGCTTTTGAGAGCCATTTTTGTGAAGCTTGTGTTGTGTTCTTGAGCGTTCTTAGTTTACTCATTATCCACTCTAAAAGAGAGTATTGTTCTTGAGTGTTTTTAGTGTTCTTAGACACTTGACAAGAGAAGGTATTTCTCTTGTTATTCGAAGGAAGGGCTGTTTCCTTCGAAGGTTCGTTGAGGTTCGTGTGACTCGAATTCTCAAGTTGTACGGGTTTGTTAAACACCGTTAAGCTTAACGAGATAGTAGTGTAGCTGGAGAGAGTCTCTCGGGAGGCTGGATTAGCCACAAGTTGTGGTGAACCAGGGTAAAATCGGTGTGCCTCTTTACTTCTCGTTTATTCATTTTTTTATTCCTGCGATTTCTTGATCAAACGCTATTCACCCCCCCTCTAGCGTTGGTCTATTATTCTAACATATATATATATATATATATATATATATATATATATATATTTATTTATTTATTTATTTATTTATATAAACAAATTTTATTGAGTGGAAAAGAAAAGTACAATGAAAAGTAGAAAGAAGAAGGGTGGCCAAACCCGAACAAAGCCCAAATCTTGAAGAAATGTGGATCTAACCCCTAATGGGCCATCCAAATAAAGATTACAAAAGAAGAATAAATTTACAGAAAATCTATATAATCATAATCTTCTCCAAAGTGGTCATGTAATTCAGAGATTTTAGCTTTGAGAGCTATGTGAGCCTCCGCTGCCCGAGCCTTTTTTATTTTCGTCTTCGGCTTTTTTTTCTGATTTTTGGTAAGTTTTGGCTTGGGGCTTTGAGGTACCAGGGCAGGTGCACATGTCTTCTTAGTTTGAATGGCTGGACAGCTTCTTTTGAAGGCAGAACGAATACCGTCAAAGAAGGACTCTTCATCATCTTCCGAGGTGTCAACTCCCCTAATGGGAGTTTTTTTCCTTCCTTCAGCTAGTTGCCTAGCCCTGCTCCTGGTGACCATATGTGACGGTGAAGAAGTTGGCTTTCCTTTGGGTAATTTCGGGAACGACATTGAGACTATGGAGCTGCGGGGGATGCTAAATCTACAAGGTTCAAGCTTTGAGTCATTCAAAGCTGTTGACTCACCTTCAGAGTGAGTATAAAGAGCCGGTTCTCCACCATATGGGGCCACATCCTCGAGGGCATTAAGCTTCAGCAACCTAGAGGTAGAAAAGCAATTAAATAAGTCAATATTGTCTCTATCTCCATTTAAAAGTTGGCTTTCCACTAGCAGTTCCTCACTGTCTTGGCATGTCTCCAGAATCTGGAATGAGTTAAAAGAGGAGGGGATGAAAGGAGGGGCTGTTGGGGAAAGCGGTTGAAGTGTGCGGGGAGGTTCAGATTGAGTTCCTCTTACCCTAGAGGCCGGGAATTCTGGAGCTATATGTGTTAGTGCTTTCCCAGCTGAAAGTGATCCCTCTTTGGCCGTAAAGGGAGTGTCAGTGTTAGCATTGTAAAGATCAGCATGTGAGAGAAGCCCAATGTCCATTGCAAGCAAACTTTTTGAGCAAGTGTCTCGGTCAAAAAACATAGGGTCATAACGACATAGCCCCGGGAGTTCACCATCGAAAGGTTTAGGAAGATTGGGGGTTTCACTTTCCCAACAGAGCAAGGAAGTGGTTAAAGAGATATCAAGGTTGTATGGCTTGTGAACACTAGGGAGCCATTCTACCCGACTGATTGCGTAATCCCTGGATTCTGTAGACAGGTTTTCGCAGGTGTTCTGCTGGGTTGCAAACTGGAAAGTCCTTGGAGTGACATTGGATTTCTGTTAGTCTGTTGTGTTGATGTTCTGGTGCAGGTGTATTGGAGATCGGATGTTCTCTTCATTCCTAGTTGGAAGGTCCTTGGATGGCTTGGTACTAATGTTCTGCTTCTCCAAGCTGCTGCTACAGAAATATTGAAGGTTGGAGATGAATTTCCTTAACAAAAGGTTGTTCTTACCTGTTGGCAGGGAGACTGACCGAGTGCCCTCCATTCTGGATTCTGAGAAACTTATGAAATCAGATTCCCTACCCACTTTCAAAGTCCTCTTCTCAGTATTTCTTGAGAAAACCCAACATGGTTCAAAAGAGATTTTTAAGAGGCATTCCACTAACCAACTAAGTAAATCAGAGTCAAGCCAAATAATGCAACTTCTCTTTCCTTCAACAGAGACACAGTAAGTTTGATTGTAAAATGAGTGGAAAAGAGTAAAGGTGTCATGACCTAGGGTGAGAGACGCCTGAAGATTGGCCGTCTGCTGAGTATTCTTACGGTATTCCAGAAGGTTTCCGTGGATGAAGTCTGAAGGTCTAAAGGTACCGTCAAATCTATGATTGGCGCTTGTGATTTGTTCACCAATACGTTCATATGGTTCCCGAATTGGGCTCCTCCTACATTGAATTGAGCGCTGATCCGAGCTTCTACGCCGATAGACATCTCTGTTAGGCAACGAATTCTTACCTCCGTTAGACGATGAACCTGGATCGAAGGGGTGTGTCAGGTAGCGGCTTGGTACATTCGGGTAAAGATCAGGGGAGGCTCTGCGAAATCCATCTGAGATTCTTTGAAGTGAAGCTTGTCGTTGAGAGGGAGCCAATCGGAAGGAGTAACGATTCGGTCGGCGGCGATAGTCGCCTCTCGCCCCTTTCTCTCTGCAAAAATCCATCCATATATATATATATATATATATATATATATATATATCATCGGGAAATGGTTAGGTCTAGAGAGTGGGGGGAGCTAGGCGATTCTCGCCGCCGTCCCCAAGACCCCATCTCGGAATTCCGGCAACCAATACATTGCCACTACAGATATACAAACACATTTAGAGATAGGGGGAAGAGAGGCGAGTCAATTCGCCGACCCCAAGCCCGATTTCTGGAGCTTTATAAACACCAATCCTACAGATTACGAAGGAGGTATAGAGAAAGGGGGGATAGAGATGACTCTCGAGGTCGTCCCCAAGAAGGTGTTTCTAAGCTCCGGGAACCATTGGAACGCCATTTCTGCAGAGATGAAAGAAGGTATGATAGAGATTCTTCTCTGTGCAGTGATGGTAGAGGAAACCGTGACCATCAAAGTTGTTTCAATCTAAGAGGTTCCAATCTTAGATGGAGTTCTCCTAAGGCTCTCAATCGGAGACCTTACAATTATTCTCCAGATGGACGGAAATCAACCACCATAGAACAGAGGGTTTCTGAAGTTGGATACGGAGCTTTGCAATTCAGTCACCCCCCTTGGCAGACTAGAAACTTGCACGCTCATTTCCTGCTTGGTAATGTTACCTATACTCTTTTTCACTCTCATCACAATCAAACCTTCTGCCTGGCAGTAGAGGGCAAAAGCAATAGTATAATTTGGTTCAACTATGATCTATTCAGTTGGGTTTTGGAATGCTTATTGAAAATTTACTCTGAGCCAAGTTGGGTGTTTAGTAAATATACTGGTAACAGGGATATGGTTGTGGCTGTTAACAAGGAAGCAAATGAGAATCAAGTAGTCATTTTCGAAAAAAGAGTTGAAGGCAGCAGAAAGGTCTCTGTTCCAGTAGGGAACCAATTCAAGGTGATTAAAAACTTTGTCAAAAATCTCCAACTCTTCTATCGTAAAGCTAGGTAGAAATCAAAATTGGATACACAAACTGGAATGGCTTCGGATTTTAGGGTCCAACCACATTCTGGGAAATCAGGCAACTGTGGAGATTGGTATCCAATCGAAGAACAAACTCAACAAGTTGTTTCAATCTCTAAATCCTTACTGTGCTGGGAAAGTGAATCTCCCCTAACCTCCAATTTCTTTGAAGGGGACTTGGAACAATTGAGCAATGAGAGAGGGGTATGGCAGGAACACTCTTGCTCCAAATTATTGTTTGCCATGGACATTTCAGTTTTTGAATGTCAAACAAACAGTAAGGAAGATACTCCATTCTTTTTGGTTGGGAAGGAAGCTTCAGGGGCAGATTCTAGAGCTTTAGGTCCTAAACTTTTAACAGCCAGACCTCGGAATGAGGTGCTCATCGGTTCCCCTTCGAAGCTATCTCCAGAGGCCCCTTCGTTTATCCCCATTTCCTATAACCCGTTTGGGGTACTAGATTCCAATGAGGACGTCAACCTTAAAGAACCTTTGGAGACACATGCCAACAACTTTGGTGAATCCATAGAGAAGTTTAACTGCTCATCTACTCAGCGGGTGTTGAAACTTAATGCGCTTGAGGATGCGCCCCCGGTAAATGATGAACCGGCCCTCTACACCCACTCGGAAGGGGAAACAACGGTGTTTATTGATTCCATTCTTCAACCCATTAGGATAAACACCTCTAGATGCTCTAAGGTGTCAATGCAGCTCCCTAAATTAAACAAGGGTAAGTCAACCTTTTCACCATCTCACATGGTTACTAGAAGTAGGGCTAAGTTAATATCTGCAGGAAGGAAAGAACACCCCATTAAGGGAGTAGACACATCTGAGGATGAGTTTACCGTGGAGGGCATTCGCTCTGCTTTCAAGGAAAGCTGCCCAACAATCAAAGAGAGGAAAATTCAACTTAAAGCTCCCCCTTTGGAACCACATACAAAGCTTAGCAAAAAACAGAAAAGGAAGGCTAAGCTAAAACTCAAACAAGCCCAAGCTATGGAGATGACAAACTTAGCACTTGATGCTAAATACACATTGGATAAGACTGATTTTGAGGATGAATATGATTTCTCAAATTAATTGTTGCTCTTGTATATGTTTTTTTATATCTATTTTGGTCCTTTAGGGGCACGAACTTAGCTATTATAGCTTCTCGTTTTTCTTTTTAGCTTTGGTGGGCTTGTTGGGGATTTAGCCCCCCCCTCCTATTGTACTATTTTCTTTATCTAATAAAATCTTCTTTCTTTAATATATATATATATATATATATATACATATATATATACATACATACATATATATATATATATATATATATATATATATATATATATATATATATATATATATATATATATATATATATATATGAGTAAGAGAGTTAGGTATCCTTTAATTTTATGCACTTTTTCCATCCAAAAGAGTTGTACATTATGCTTTGGATGTTGTACACTATTTTTTATTTCCAATTTTGCCATTACACCGTTAGTAGGATGTTTCTTTGAGTATTCATGTCACATTTATACTTGCAAATTGCTATTAATTACTTTATAAGAGATATTGAACAACATTCTTTAGGTAATTTTAATTTAGTTCATCAATTTTTGAATGCAATACCTTTCAATCCAAAAATTCCATTATGATTGAACAAAATTATCAATAATTTTATAAATTAATTTGGGATGTGGAGTCTTTATTTGTCAAATGATTAAAAAATGATTTAAAATGACATTTATTTACCATGTGTCAATTCTCATAATTTTTTGGTTTTACAATTTAGTTTTTAAAATAATTTTATAGGAATCATTTAAGTTGATTTTGAAAAACAAATTGCGTTTTTTGGATTACACAAATTCTTGGTTGATTGTGTCCATTATTGGAAATAAAAAAGGTTTTTTAAATAATAATATGTAATTAAGACTCAAAAACTAGGCTGTAGAGAGTTTTTATTTGTCCCTAAAAGAATGAGTTTACAATAAATTAAGACGTAAAAAGTTTTTATTTACGCCAAAGTCTTTCATAAGAATGAAACGATTTTATTTAGCGATAAGTATTTTCATTTATGTTGTTTTCTACTCTCTCCGTCCCAATTTAAATCACTCGTTTTGATTTTTGGGCATATTTAAGGAAAATAAAAAATAGAGTTGATTTTCCAAAATTGTCATTGCTTTTTAGATAAGGTGATGATGAATGAGAAGATAATGTGAAGAAGATTGACTTATTTTAGGGGTAGTTTAGGTATTTTATTTTTAAAAGTTTACGAAAACAACTAATAGACAACTTATTTTGGGACGGAGGAAAAAAGTAAATAAGCAATTTAAAATGGGACGAATGGAGTAAAAAAATATAGTTTTTTTCGATTACCATAATTTTTTGTTGTTTGTTCACTACTCTTAGTAAATAAGGCTTCTTTTAATAAAATTATAGGTACAACTCAAAAATTGGAACGTAGGGAGTAAAATTTGTCCATTAAAAATTAAATTTATAAATCAAATTAGGACGTAGCTAGGTAATTTTATTTTTTTATATGAAAGATGAAAACCTTTCAAAATAACTTGTATTTATCTCGTGCTCAGTTCTTAAAATTTCTAGGTTCTTTAATGTTACATGAGAATTCAATTTTATCGTTTAGGGAGAAATGTTTTCACAAAAATCATTTAAATTCATTTGTTAATAAATTTGCTGAACAAAATATTCATTCATTTACAAATTAATTTGGGACGTAGGAAGTCTTTACATGTGTTCAATTCTCATGACTTTTTGGAATTTAAATAAACACTATAGTTTTTTAAATAATTTCATAAGAATAAAACCTTTTCATTTAGGAAGAAGTGTTTTCATTTAAGTTGTTTTTGAAATTATTTAGTGTTGTTTGGGTTGTTTGAAATATTGATTGATTGTTTCCATTATTAAAAATAATTAAGTTTTTTTAAAAAATAATATGTACGACTAAAAACTTGGGATGTAGAGAGTTTTTTCTAGAAGAATGAGTATACTAATCAAATTGGGACATATGAAGCTTTTATTTAGGCAGAAGTGTTTCATAATGAATGAAATGATTTCATTAAGTGAAGATTGTTGTCATTTAAGTTCCTTTTAATTAGTCTCTTTTGGGTTACCATAAATCTAGATTGTTTTTATCTATTTCTCGTAGAAGAGATATTTTTTAAATAAAAATTATATGTACGAGTCAATAAATCCTATGATTTATTTTACACACTTTAAATAAATAATGATTTGGATCAAAGCATGTTTCCATATGTTAGTATAACATTTTTTTAAATGTAGTGATAACAACAACAAAAATAATTAGGCATATCAAGACAAAAAGGTTGAATGGACATGCGAAGTGAAAGTTGTTGAAAAGCACATCATTAGATACACAAGGTTCAGTCCGAATAAGTATAGGCATTATGTGTTGTTGGATCAAAAAATCTTTAAAAATCGTAAATGAATTATTTTATAATCTCACAATCATAGAGGGGCATAGACTGTTAATTATGTTTATTTAATGTATTACTTTTTAACATTGGGAAACTAAGGTTCTCGCGATAGAAATAGTGGAGGAATGAGTGCTCTTTGAATGTCATATGATAAACAAACAATAACTAATCATGCTTTTCTATAAGTATTTCTATTGCATAAAAAATTAAATTGATTTATAATGACAAAGCAAAGTAAAACTTCAAAAATTCATTATTAGAGACATAATTTATTTATAATGAGTGGGATTAAAAATATAGACCATAAAAATAAATAATTCACATGTAATTTTGTTTTTCATTGTATAAATTCTTGTCTTAACAACTCACTGTATTATTAAACATTGCATTTTTTGTATCATCAAGTCATACTTGGTAGTATCAATTTAAAAACTCCACTTGTGGTCTTCAAGCATTATGCTCATGGTTCATCAATGATTATTTTAAAACTTTTAATCTTCCACAAAACAGTTGAATACGCTACTTCATTGTTGGAATTAGAAAAAGATGTAAAATTTGAGACTATACTATATATGCTCACATTATTCACTATAATACTCTAATTTTATACAATGTCTTCTTAATATTCATGGGTATACAATTCAAACTAAAAAAACTCATCATGCTGACATGGACATGAGGACATCGGATATGTATGAAATCTGATATCAAAATCCACACATCCAAAAATCATGTTGTTAGGCTCTTTTATAGTCTTTAAATTCCCTTACATTTACTAATCTTTGGGTCACCATTAGTGAGAATTTGGTTTAATTTAAGATCAAGAAAGAACGTTGACCATCCTAGAGGTTAGAGTGCTATTCTTGTGTTATTTTAGGTCCATCGGGTTAATTGTTAGAATCGGGCTAGACGACCCAAAGTGAAAATAACCAACCCGGCCCATTAGTTTAGTACAAAAACTCAGGGCGTTGGTGAGAGAGACTAGTGACGTGAGAGGAGAAAGGAACGAGAGAGAGGGAAGGTGAGATCGAAGAGTTAACCGGGAGAGAAATTCGGCTACCAGGCATAATCCGGCGAGCTAGACCTCGCGATCATCATCATTCATCGCACAATCACCAAGCGCTCCTCCCGATCAAGCGCTGTAACCGAACAGAGGAGTCATCACGTTCGTAGGATTTGATCCTCGAACGCTGTCCATAGGTACTTCGTTGTTTTTGTTTTCAAATTCGTGATACAGTTTTAATGTTTGAGGACTGTTTGAATTGTTGATTCGTAGTTGAACGTGTGATTTCGTGCTATTCAAATCTGAGTCATAATCTCTTGTTTGGACAATATTTTCCTGTGATCATGTGTTTAAATTGTGAATCGATTATCATGATCATGTCCCGAGAGTAATCCCTCTCTTGTCTGGTGGAAATTTAGGATCAGTTCTCAGGAATTTGTGTTCATTGCAATGATTTGAGGTTTAGACAGTTGTTGAAGGTTGTTTAATCCTGATTTGTACTCAGCTTCTCAAAACTGTTGATTGTAGGTCTCATGCCTCAATTTTTCAGTCTGAAATTCTTATTTGGGGTCCAACAACTGGCATATAGTGTATTTGGCTGTCCAAGTATATTGTATGTTCAAAAGGTTTTTATAACTGAATTCATGCTTATGTTAATTTGCATCAGGCTCATCCTGAGGTTATTAACGTAGGTACAGGTCCTTAGGCAGTGCTCATCTCTCTTAAGGACTGATTTTTGAGGTGGAGATTTAGCTCCTTGCTGAGAGAGCTAAATCTCACTTTTGTTCAACAACTTGTTTAGCTGAGAATCTGATTTTTTT
>OOIL02005052.1:0-80501 GCA_900332095.2 Cuscuta campestris | reverse complement strand
GCTGTCTTCTCCAATTAGACTTAAACCTCTCGATTACAGATCTGTATTGAGACATGTTCACAGGGTATAAAGATGAAGATATGGAGAAATACTAAAGGGTAACAACGAGAGAGGCGATGGGTGAAGAAAGGGACGAGCTGAGAGAGACAGGAAGGTGAGTGAAGAACAAGATAGCACGGCGGGCAGGATGAACCACTGCGGCGGCGGTGGGGAACCCTAAACCAGTGAAATGTAAGTTGATTTCATGTATTTGACCTACATGTAACCGCAAATATAAACATTTATTTTGGGCCAAAATTAGAATTAATACTCCATCTTTTTTTAAAATTTACTAGTATCACACCCGTGCGTTGCACGGGTCATGGTTACGTTAATAAATTAAATTTATTTTTAAAAATATAAATTGGTATATATTAGAATGTATGTAGATATTTCATTATTTTAAAGTACAAAAATAAAATGATTTACAAATTTAGAAAGATTTCTTTATAAACTACATTGCGATTTATTAGTCATTAAACTGCAACATACAGTTTCCCATGACTAAAAACAGGTTTCCATAACAAAAACAATAAGTTTTAGATATTGTCCCTGACAAAAATTCAATAATTTGACTTATCTAAGCAATAATTCAACATATTAATGTATTTATTTTGGAATTTGTAGTTTTTTAATTTTATTTTCGTATTTAAATGGTACCGTTTACTTACCCACGGTAATTATTTTCAGTTTTATTTTAGATCACTTACCATTTTTACACGTGCCCATGCTTGTAAATTATAGTCCCTTCATTCTCAAAAAGAATTTCTACTTTGACAAAGTGTAAAAATAAAGAACTGTTAAATTGTAGTTGACTTCAAATTTTGTCCTTGATGTGATGAGTAAAAGTAAGATGTGATGGATAAATTAATAGAGAAAAAGTATAATGTGATAGGTACGGTATGAAAAAGTAAAGGTAAAAGTGATTTTTTAATAGAAAGTGGAAGTATTTTGTTGAAAGTAAAAAAAATGAAAGATGAAGTATTTTTAAGAACGGATGAAGTAGTATTAATAGTACTAATTTTAGAATACTTGCCATTGTTACATGTTTTTATGCTTATAGTATTAATAGCATTAATTTATAATTTTTTTTATTTTGCATTTAAATGGTACTCCCTCCGTCCGGAAATATTCTTCCCATTTTCCTTTTTGGTCCGTCCGAAAATATTCTTCCCATTTCCTTTTTTAGTATACTTTTTAAGGCTAAATATCAATAATACCCTTCTATTTTATCACAAATCTACTTTTTTAGTACTTTTTTAATAATAAAAGGAGATTTAAAAGTTTATAGTATGTGCATTTTTGAAAATTTTGCATTTTTTTACTATTCCTTAATAAGCGTGCCAAGTCAACACGGGAAGAACATTTCTGGACGGAGGGAGTAGCATTTATTTATTGTACAATATTTAATTTTTATGTTATTTGATAACACTTACGATTTTTACATGTTTCCATGCATGTAAATTATAGTATTAATTAATAGTATTAATTTGTAGTTTTTCTATTTAATTTTTGTATTTAAATGGTATCATTTACTTACAGTACTGTATTTATGTTCTAATATATTTTAGAACACTTACCATTTTGATATTAATTTTATTTTCTAATTTATTTAGAAAACTTACCTAATTTATTTTAGAAGACTTAACATTTATTTTATTTTCGTATTAAAATGGTACCATTTGCTTATCGTGCTGATATACCGTACTGTATTTATTTTCTAATTTTCTAATTAGAACACTTACCTTTTTAAAACATTTTAATGTTTGTAAATTATAGTATTAATGTTAATTTTGCAATTTTTTAATTTTATTTTCGTATTTAAATGGTACTAATTACTTACTGAACCACATTTATTTTCTAATTTATTTTAGAACAGTTAGCATTTTTAGATGTATTTTACTTTCTATTTTATTTGATAACATTTACCTAATATATTTTAGAGCACTTACCATTTTTTTATTTTCATTTTTAAATGGTGTCATTTCCTTACCGTACGATGCCGTATTTATTTTCTAATTGTCTAATTAGAACACTTATCATTTTTAAAAGGTTTTCATACTTGTAAATTATAATATTAATATTAATTTGTAGTTTTTATTTTATTCTTTTATTTAAATGTTACCATTTACTTACCGTACGATATTTATTTTTTAATTTATTTTAGAAAACTTACCATTTTTACACGTTCGTGCTCGTAAATTATAATATTTTTTTTGAAATAACTAATTAATTTGTACATAGTTTTTTTTGAAATAAATCATTCTAATCTCGCCTATACTTTATTAATTTGTAATTTTTTAATTTTATTTTCATATTTAAATGGTATTGTATTTTATTTCCATACTATAATTCCCCAGTGGTTCACTATTAGAAAGTTTTCCTTTTTCACACGGTATTAAATTAGGAATTAAATGCACCGGAAAATTGTATTAATATGCACGGATTAATAATAGCCGTAGATTAATCAAAGTATATTTAAATCAACGGTCCTTAGATGTTCATCCTTGGGCGGGAAAAAGAATGGGGCATAATTCTCTTGCTTTTAAGAATAAGATGCCATAAAAAATACAATTTCTTCTTTCCTTTTTAATTTTGTATACAACGGTGAATTACATATTTATTTTGGTCTGATATTTTCATGTTTGTTGATTCTTTACCTTTTTCTTTATTAATGGTGACAAGAGAAATAACTTTCATTATTCGATCTTAAAACACTGGATTATATATCATCCGTAGATCTCATTTTTTCTAAGAACCAACGGTTAAGATTGCTTTGCATTTGGGCGGGAAAACGCTGGTGCATTTTTCCCCTGCTTTTAAGAATAGAATGATTTCTAAAATTCTCTTGGCATTTTTTCTGTGTTTTCTTTTATTATACTCGTAATTTTTTAATTTCTTTATCTAAATTTTTTACAATATTTTAATAAAATTAAAATTATTTGTGTTTAAAATATAAAATAAAAATGAAAAAATATTACTCCGTAACTTATACCCCATCATTCTCAAATCAAACATTTTCAATTTTTTGTTTTCTAGAATTAATTTTTTTTTGAGAAGTTCAAAAAATAAAAAATGGAGTACAAATAATTTAAAAAATAAAAATATGAAAAAGGAAATGAAAAAAACTGTAACACACAAAAAATAATCATATACGTAATTTTGGAAACTTCTAAAAACAAAGTCTTTAAAATTTCCATGTCAAAAACAGGATATCCCCTTTAATTTTTTATTTTATTTTTTTTCTATTTTATTCCTCATTTTTTTAGATTTAAAAAAAAATTACTTTTGATTTTGAAAAACAAAAAATAATTTTTTAAAATTTGAGACAGATGAAGTATATGTTATTTAATTATCACTTTATTTTTTTCCAAACACAAACAATTTTATATTTTAAAAACATTATACGGAGCAACCAACAAATTTAAAAAGGAATTTAAAAAAAATATATAAACGAAACAAATAGAAGAAAAGGAAAAATAAAAATAAATAGAGAACGAGAAAAAAGCTATAGTGCCCCCCGTGGATTGGAAATTAAAATAAGTATCAAAATCTCTTTTTGCCGGAAAATGGCCATAAATAAATCAAAAGGGAGCATGTTGTGGGGTTTGGGCTCCCAACTATGTGTCATCTTTAAATTAAAAGGCCCAAATATTTTTGGAGGATAAGTCTTCAATGCATTTTTGTCCACATATTTTTGAGAGTAAAAGTTTGGCAGCTGTCTACTACCACAACACGGATATTCACGCACAAAAAGAGAGAAAAACAGCCGCAAGAAGTGAGATAGCCGCTGCCATTTTCAGAAAAATGCAGACCTGGTTTTTTGGTCGATCGGAGGTCCAATGATTGTGCGATCGAGCTGAAATTTTAGGAGGAGTCTAAGGACTTGTGGAGCTTCAATCTGAACGGTGGAGATCGAATTTCAACGGTTCAATCTCAAGTTATGAGCTTCGCACCAGCTGCTGTTTTTTTGGTGATTTCTTGCACTTTTGTTCCTCTATTTCGATTCTAGTGCCTTCGTAGTGTTGTTAAGGGCTAGATATCATTGTGGTGCTGTTATATTGTGCATTTGTACTCTCAANTAGTGAAGTTGGTTGGACCGAAGGGTCTCGTGGTTTTTTACTCTTTCACATTGAAAGGGTTTTCCACGTTAAAATCTCGTGCCTCATATCGCTTTATTTTTGTGCTTGGATTATCTTGTTGCTTGGTGTTCTTTGGTGTGTTTGTTTGTTGCTCCTCACAGATTCATTCAAGAGGGAAAGGTGTTGATCTTGGGCACTACACATTCATTTGTGTTCTTGCTTTCCCAACACATGTACAAGTACATCGTTTTAAAATCACAAAATTTTTTAAAATAAGTTTTGAAAAATAGATGTGTTTATTAGTGCCCAAGGATAAGAAGCACTAGAATTCTAAAAAACTTGAACGTGAAAGTAGAATAAATAAAATATATTTCTAACACGATTTTTAATCAATGAACAACGACAAAGTAGAATAAATAGTATTTGAGGAACTGGAAGTGTACTCGAAAAAATCTTTTTTAATTTCAAATTTTTTGAAAGACTTTAGGGTACACAACATCTTTGGTATGGTTGTAAAGATTTTCATTATCATCTAGAACCAATATTTTTAATTATGTCTTTGCCTTCACTCGTGAAAAAGTAATATAAAGCTAACCATGAGTAAATACTGAATTGGTTAAAAATAATACAACAAACGACAATGTTTGACCTAGACTTTTGTTAATAGTCATAACAAAATATAATAATATTAAGAATTGTCTTCTCTAGAATTTCAAAGGTAGTCCTGAATCAAATGATACCAAATTCATTCGGGGTATATAAATCTTTTTCCCATCTGATTTCCCAAAACGTCAATTGCAGTGATAATGTTTATTCTCAACTTCTCAACGATTAATCTTCTACCATTACATAATCTAGATATTTGATCAATGTTCTTTAATGACATAATAGGTACCCTATTTTTAAAAATTATTTTGTGGTTTAGGATCCCGGATTATTTGATTTTATTAAAAAAACTAAAGTGTTATCTAATTGTTAACTTTGCATGAAGAATAAAAAATTAAGCACTCTTTTTTCACCTCCTAGAATAAGGGATATGACAAATTCATTTACCATTCAACAAACTCGAGCGTGAGTGATAATACTCCACTATCCTTAAAAAAATAATTTTTCATGTTTTCTAGTAGGTTCGGATAAGTGAATTCCATTGTTCTCTTGAGGGGATAACTTATTTCAAGAATCAAGAATTCAGGCGGGATTTCAACGTGAGCAATTCCATTGATCACTTGTCTAAATTTTCCATCTTCAATTTTGATTATCCCATCAGAAAAAACTTCTGTGTCACTATCTGTGCAAGAGAGTGTAGATTAATGCAATCTCATATTTTTGGTCAACGTATAAATTTTATAATACAACTGCATTTGTGAGGAATTGGTGGTAGCACCTACAATTTCCACCCTCAAAGCTATGAGTAAAACTGAAAGAATTTAAATAAAATCACCTTTGAGTACAATTATTTTTCCTGCAAATGGTTAATTTATGAAGTTATTATTAGATATACTCATTACATCTCTCATTGTGCAAAGACGGTCTACACCAACAGATGCCATTACATGTAGTAGCCAATAGAGAAGGAGGGATGGAGAATTCAGAGAAGCCCAAAGCCCAAAACCCAAAATCTCTATTTAAATTTCTATTTATACTCAAAGCCCAAAATCCATCAAAGTCTCTATTTTATAAAAATATTTTAAAATCAATTAATTTTTGAATACGATTAGATTCAGAAGGATATTTTAAAATATGAATTGAATACATATAGACTTTAAATGACTTTTTTAAATCCGAATTGAATACTCACATATTTTTAAAATCCTAAAAAATACTGCAGAATCTCGATTGAATATACCTCCTTAGAGTTAAATTTATAGAGTTAAATTTATATACGGAGTATAAAGAATTTTAGAATTAATAGGGTGAATTTAGAAATTAACTAGTACCTTCCGGATCCATGCCCCGGTCCTTTGGAGCCCCAAAGGTTTCAGTTGAAGTGGTCTGATGAATCGTCGTCGTAGTCGGTAGTTGTCGTCCATTGTCTTTTTTCACTCTCTCGGTGGAGGGGCGATACGTTAAGCTCAACGATTTGACCCACGTGCATGCTCCCAAAATAACACTCAATTCATCCTTCTACTGTTTTACCAGCTCTAAATGATTCTCCGATAACTCCCAAATCTCAATCAACCCCTTTCGGTTTCTTTTCTCCAGTTACACAGCTGAAATATGGGAATTTGATTCAAGGTACAATACTCATTGACAGCTGAAAGTTTGGAAATTCGATTCAAGGTAAAGTCATCTCTGCCTGCTGATAGTTTGGAATTCGATTCAAGGTAAAATTTTTCTTCAATCCCAATTTGATTTGCTGCAATCATTGGTGTCACTTGAAATTTGTAAACGATGTTGATATTATGCAAATATGTAAACCAAGATTTTGTTTTTGTTTTTTTAATGGTAATAGATGAAGCCTATGTTATGTAACTTGGAACTGGAAAAATGATAAGGAAATGAAAAGAAAGATAATTACCGAAATACAAGGGCAAGTTATCACGTCTTTATGTTTTTACTTATTCAGGTTTCTTTCCCAAATGTATAATAAAATTGCTCCAAGACTGTCATGCTGAATGCTGATTTCAGGGGGTGGGGATGGGATGAATTCCACAATGGATGAACTGAACTTGATTGAGCAGGCTCAGAGACATCACCACCTTGTGGTGAGGGAGATAGAAGAGATTGATTTGGAAATTGGAGCAGGGGATGATGATGACGGCCACTCATTTGCCCAACACACCCTTATTTCCGTTACACCACAAGAATCTGAAGCCGAGGAGCACAGAGAGAATGGCAAGCTCATCATGGTTTCTCAACTTCCGACTGAGAGTCAAGATCTGTCAAAGATACAACCGATGAAGAAGAAGAAAAAGGTGGTTAAGAGATGGAGGGAAGAATGGGCCGATACATATAAGTGGGCCTATGTTGACGTGAAAGATGGAACTCCAAGGATATTCTGCTCTGTTTGCAGGGACTATGGACGGAAACATCGGAGGAATCCTTATGGAAATGAAGGAAGCAGAAACATGCAGATGAGTGCTTTGGAAGAGCATAATAATAGTCTACTTCACAAAGAGGCCCTTCGTCTCCAGATGGCGTCCAAAGAGAAACTTATTGCAGATAAACCAGTGTATGTTAAAGGTAGTTTTCTTCCCTTCTTTATGTACATCCTTTAAGCATACATATCATTTGAGTATTCTCTATCCTTGTTACTTTGTTGTTGAAAATAAAATAACAGAAAATAAAAGTAAAACAGCTATTCCCTCCATCCGCCCTTAATATATTTTAATTGCAATGAGCATCTTTTGTAGTTTTGTGTTGCATTCTTTTCTTTCTTTTGGGTAACAAGGGACAAATAGTTTGATGCTGAAACTTTGAGTTCTTTGATAGCTTCACTTTATGTTTTGATGCATTAGCTAATTTTTCTGCTTCATGATTGTTGAAATCTGGGAAAAAGCTCTCATGTCAAAAACATCTGGATCAATTATTGAAGCTGCGTTGAAAAGAGATCCTCAAGAAGCCGAGTTTCTACAATCCATTCAAGAGGCTATTCATGCATTAGAAAGAGTGATATCAAAAAACTCTAAGTAAGTTTTTTGCATAAACACACAGTTAACCCTTGAACAAATTTTATCTTTTTGATAATATATAACTTGACCATGAAGTTGCAATTTGAGAGCTTTTTTTTGTTACTATAGTTATGTCAGTATGATGGAGCGGTTATTAGAACCTGAGCGTACAATTATTTTTCGAGTTCCGTGGGTTGATGATAGGGGCGAGACACATGTGAACCGTGGATTTCGGATTCACTTCAATCAGACCCTCGGTCCATGCAGGGGTGGACTCCGTTTCCACTCATCAATGAATCTAAGCATTGCGAAGTTTCTTAGTTTTGAACAGGTTTTTCTTGCTTCTTTCCTGCACAATGGACTCTAGTTTCCTGTTTTGTGGCAATTGTTCATACATTTTATTTGAAAGTTCTCTATCAATCTGTGTCTTAGAAATTACAATGCAAAGTTGTAATCTGGATCTGACAGTTTAGGTCTCTTCTTGTTTCATAGACTTTAAAGAATGCCTTATCTCCATATAGACTAGGAGGTTCTTCAGGTGGAAGTGATTTCGATCCAAAAGGAAAAAGTGACAACGAGGTAATTAATGTTCATTGTTGAGCATATTATTTGCTAGTTGTGGGATTTTTATAGGCTCAAACGTTTTTTTGTTGTCTGTTATCTTGACTTGCAGATAATGCGGTTTTGTCAGAGCTTTATGAATGAATTATATCGTTATTTAGGCCCTGACAAGGTATTGTATTCACTAAAGACCCCTTGCCATTTTTGAAAATTTTGAATCAGCTCCAAGGCAACATTCCTATTATTTGATGGTGTGTTTTTAATGTAGGACCTTCCTACAGAGGAGATGGGTGTTGGCACACGTGAAATGGGTTTTCTGTATGGTCAATACCGCAGGCTGGCAGGGCAATATCAGGTATAAAAGTGCTTAATTTTCTCATACTTTAAATTGATGGAAAAATTTTGTTTTTATGTGATGTGAAATGCTTGTTATGTTGCTATATCTATGGTTGTTACATCTAATTCCCCTGAGATATGGTCAAATTACATAATGGTACCTAAAGTTGCTATATATCACAAATAGACCCTTTGAGCAGTCAAATTTGTTGTAACTGACACCCTTGACACCAAAATATGATGGAATATAACGACATTAGCAGGAATTAGTGTTTTGGGCTGAACTTTCTAATTTTACTCTACCTTATTGAATAAAATGCTGAAAGTTTTTTTAAAGAAAAAAATGCTTAGATTAAATGTGAAGAGTAATTTAGGCCTAAAACACTCAATTCATGTTGATACCATAATATTATCAGCTATGGGTGTCATTTATGGGAAAATTGATTTGCCAAGGGATGTATCTGTAAATTTTAGAAACCTTGGGTAGTACTCCTTTCTAGGGAGAGGCAGCTGTAAGTAACCCTTCCTTCTATTGGTTATGGAGTGAATGTTGTACTTTTAGTCATAACATGGACTGACAGGAAATATTGACTAACGAATGCAGGGAAGTTTTACGGGGCCCAGAGTAAATTGGTCGGGCGCCAGCCTTCGCACAGAGGCTACTGGCTATGGATTGGTGAACACACACTTCTCTATACTGCATGTTGGTTACAATGTGGTTGGGAGTATTTTTAGGTGAATGTCTGGGTTGCAAGAATGTTCAAATATAGTCCTCACACAGATAACATACATAACCACTTCTGGGTTTTCTTCTTTAAAAATGTAAACTACAATATATTTCTGGATTAATACTTATATAGGTTACATGCGCCTCTGTTGTCATCTTGCAGAATATCATTATACCTTTCAGTGGCTCTTTTTTATCAAAAGTTAATTTATTTTTCTTGATCCTAGAGAAATGACTGCTTCGGCTGCAATTTGCAGGTTTTCTTTGCACAACTTATACTTGCAGACATGAACAAAGAACTAAAAGGACTAAGGTACCTTATGCTTACCTGCCAACATTTACTGAAAGGACTAATAAATGTGTTTTTTTTGTCTTGAGTTAGGAGGCTTAGTTAGTTAATTGCATTAAAAAAAGCATGTACGTGAACCTATTTGACCCTTATATTGGAACGTGCAGTGAGATGGCAGTTTGTGGTAAAACGAAACATAGGATATTGAATTTCACAAAGAAGTGTTTTCCCTTTACTAATCTATGTCTGGCTTTGAGGAAATGTCAGTTGTTCAGTTAAAAAACATTTTCCTGTTTTTTGCATCTTGTGATTAGGTGTGTGGTTAGTGGTTCTGGAAAAATTGCAATGCATGTCCTGGAGAAGCTTATTGCATATGGGGCTATTCCTATCACAGTATCAGGTGATTCATATGTAATAGTATTCTATATAAACTATTAAGTGAATTCTTTTTTAAAAAATATTTGGGTATGGAATTGAATGATATGCTCCCTTTGTCCCATAATGTATCACATTTCGGGACTCCAAAATAAATCTCCTTTAACCTCCCAGAAATGTAATGATATGGAATTTCTACACTCCCACACCCCATCCTTGTTGTTTGTCTTTTAGGGAGTTTGTAACTCTAAAAACAATTATGTGACATGAAATTTAGTACTTCCTTTACCCTGATTTAGTTGTCCACTTTCTAATTTTCGTTTGTCTGAAATTAGGTGTCCATTTTCCATATTCAATAATAAATAATGATGAATTGTCTAATACTACCTATATAATAGAGATAGGGTATGAGCATTGTTGACATGAACTAGTGTCAACCTCATTTGAAGGACTTCCTTTTCTTAAAAATGAGATTTTTTTAGAAATAGGGCAACTAAATCCAATCAGAGGGAGCATTTTGTTTAAGAACTCTTCACATAGTATTTGTGTTGTGGTCAAGTGTTGCTTTCCTAAAATTAACATATTGCCACCATCTCAAAATGTAAGGATTAATTTCCTATTCCTAGAATCATCATAACTTTCCATTACAAGAATAAATTTTTCCTATTCTAGATCTAGTTTTTTAAAATAATCTTTTAACTAACAAAGATCATTTTAATTAACTCCAATGTTGGAAACGGGAATATAAAGCTTCTTGCTATGTATGTGGTACACAATATTTAACTTCCTCATATAGCTTTAAAATAATAATAGGGTTTAATACTAAATAGGTAAAACATGCACCTAAATAGGTCTTCTAATATTTTTGTACCTGAATAGGAGTTAAAAATGGAAATGAGACACAATTATTTATCATTTATGTTGCGGGCCACTGAGGTGGTAGTGAAAGTAAGGATTCATTCACACTCAGCATCTAAAAGAGACAAGTTTCGGTACTTTGGTTTGATGATCAATGCAGCTAAAAGCAATAGTGCTCTTGAAAATCAGCATTAAATCAATATTGTACAAATGAACAAAGAGATCAACAAGAAAAATCAATGGTGCTCTTCAGTGAAAACCAACACGCTATATGCATATCCTAACTAAAGAGCAAATCCAGACCTTGTATTTGAACAATGTTCCTGACTTGTGTTCGGCCTGGCGTCCAACATAAGGATTTGTTGTTTCAGGGGTGTGGAGCTCTGTGGGTGGGCCTATGGCGAGACTGAAATCTCATCTCTAGGCAGTGGTGAGATTATGGAGGAGGCTCTGATAAGAGGCCGGACGACGATCGACAATAGGGTGTCGTGGTCAGTGGTGAGGTTAGGGCCTAGGGGTGGTGGGTGGAAGAAAGGAGTGAAGAGAATTTAAACAAAGAAAGATTTGAATTGTTTAATGAGACTAGTGGTAAAATAGAAGTGAATTATAAAAACAATTAGGAGTCCTATTTAGGTATATGTGTTATGTTCGTTTCTATTTATCATCTTTTCTTGTAATAATTACGCCTGACTTTTTTTTGTGAAGATACTCGTGTATCCAATGTACTCCCTCTCCCTCCATCCCTAAATAAAGTACCTGGTTTGACTTGCACAGAGTTTAAGAGAGAGTGAAATTGTAGGGTGGAAATTTTTGTAGAGGAGAGAAATAATGTGCTTTTTATTGGGACAACTAAAAAAGGAAAGCATGAACTTTATTTAGGGACCTGGGGAATATATGTTTTTTTTAACTTCCAAGTATGCTTTCAGACTCAAGAGGTTATCTTGTGGATGAAGACGGGTTTGATTTCATGAAAATATCTTTCTTAAGAGACATCAAAGCTCAACATAGAAGCTTGAGGTTTGTATCTCTTCTTTGTTTGGTTCTATAGAACAGTGAGTGACATTGTGTTTGTCCAACTGTGTGGTGCTTATGATTAACAACTTCTTTCAGAGATTACTCTAAAACTTATGCTCGCTCAAAGTACTATGATGAGGTGAAGCCTTGGAATGAAAGGTGTGATGTGGCATTCCCATGTGCGTCACAAAATGAAATTGATCAAAGCGATGCGGTTGCTTTAGTAAATTCAGGTTGTCGCATAGTTGTGGAAGGTAGTGGACAACAATATTGTGAAATTTACAATCTTTTAATGGTAATCAATTTAAGCTGCTAATATTTATTGCATTGATATTCCTTTTCAGGATCAAATATGCCATGTACCCCCGAGGCAGTTGATGTTATGAGAAAGGCTAATGTTATAGTTGCTCCTGCTATGGCTGCTGGGGTAGGAGGGGTATGCTTTCTACTTCTCTTTTTTGCATTTGTTCATGAAAGTCATCTGTTTTTCGCATACAAGCTATATAGAGCATAGTTTTGAGAACCGGACCGGGGACCGAACCGGTCAAGGTACTGGTTCACTGGTTCACAGGTCAAACCAGTGGTTCAACTGGTCGTGGTTTAAACATATTTAAAAATTATATAAATATAAATATATATAAATATAAATATATATATATATATATATATATAAATATATATAAATAAATAAATAAATAAATAAATAAATAAATATATATATATATATATATAGACACACACACATTCTCATATATAAATACATAAAGAAAGTAATTTATAATATTTGACTAAAATTATATTAACATACTTGAGTTATTTTACTAAATTAAAAGATGAAATTTACATGTTAAAAATAATATTAAAATTTTATTAAAAACATATCAATGATTTTGTGTTTGACTCATAGCATATAATACTACGTATTATATTTTTAAAATTGAAAAGTAATCTTTATATAATCTTTTTATTAATTATGAAATATTAAAAAAAATTATACGAATTTGAAACAACAAACACCGTTAGTTGGATGGTTAGGAACTTAACCAAATAGCTAAGAGGTCTTGGGTTCAAACCTCCATGGAGTGAAGTTTTGGGAAAAAATTGTAAAAAAAAAACTGGTCGGACCGGTCCGACCGGCCGGTTCTTACCGGTTCACACCGGTTCGGACCGGTTCAAAGCGCATTACGGTCCAATGGGCCGGACCGGACCGGTTGGACCACCGGTTCGCCGGTTCACGGTCCGAACCGGCCGGTCCGGTCCGAGTTTTAAAACTATGATATAGAGTCATGCGATTATAATCTAGTTGAGTTGGTGTTATTTTTTTGGGTCGGTTAATAGTTACAGTTACCTCTCTAAGGTTCGGTTAATTACCAAAATTCTTTGGCCAGGTTTTTTATTTTTGCCAAAGCTCCCCCAAATCAACGTGTTACTAACAAATCATTTGAAATACTATATACAAATTGTCGAATTCCAAATATTCCTAAAAGGACAATTATGAATTCTTAAAACAAAAAAAAGGTTCTTTCATGTTTCAATGTACAAAATATTTGTTGTAGGAAGAGATAGAATGGGTAACTTTGGTGTTTTTAATGCATTTTATAGCTAAAATACTTACTTCCTTAGTCCCACTATTTTTGGGACATGAGAGGCACGGAAATTAAGAAACGTAATAGTGTGGTTGACATTGATGTCTAAACTCTAAAGTAAGATAAAATAAGCACAAATATGGCCAAATATTGGGATGGAGAGAGTATTATTTTCTCTTAAAGAACATTCGGGATGATACCACCATATCTTACTAATATCACTTTGTTCTATCATATTTCATTGGCTTTATGTAAAAAATTGACATTTCAAGGGACTTATTTGTAAATTATAAAAATGTCAAGGCCATTTGGTATTCTTACCAATCACGTGTGTGGGTGTGGGGAAGATGTCTTTAACCCTTGTTTTTCCCATACATTTCTCCTAGCATAGTTGTGAAAGGTGCACCAACGAAAGGCACACGGGCATGGGCCGCTTGGTGCCTTTTTCATATGCAAGGCAATTGATGTTTCTGATGCGTGCACCTAGGTGCGAGTCATTTGCTTATGCACATGCGGTGGGTGTGGATTAGGTGCACCTCACTTACACCCAACTTAACTTTTTTAAGGTAGTGCTTGGAAACTAGGAATTCAATTGAATTCTTTGATTTCAATTCTAAAATGTGGGGTTGGAATTTAAATTACAAAGAGGGAAGGGGTATGGAATCCAAATATGAGTTTAGGTCAAACATATAGTTTTGGTCAAGTTTGAAACTGGAATCCAAATATGAGTTCCCAAAGAGGCCATGATGCAATTCAAAATAGCACTTTTACACTATGTTTGGTTCAAGGAATTTGAAAAGGAAAAGAAAAGAAAATGAAGTGGAAACCATTTTTCTTGTTTGGTTAGAGGGGAAAAGAAAGGAAAAGTGGAAGGAAAAGAAAATGAGGAGGCAAAATGTACCAAGTGGAGGGAAAACCATTTTCTTTTCTTTTCCTTCCAAAATCCTTGAGCCAAACATAGTGTTAGGGTTTAAAGATACGTAGTTGGTAATGGTAAATATAGCTTTATGCCTCTGCCTCCTCTAGACTTATTCAACACCCACCAGTCTTCGTGTGACCACCTCCATACTCAACTTGAAACTTTGAAGTTCATTAAGCTTTATATATAATCTGTTGTATTATGTGTGTGGCCAGTTTGCGTTATTAGTATGGAACATATTAGTCTTTGTTCTAGACCATACCTCCATGGGGTTCTACTGGGTTGTTGTACTCTTTGTTCTTCCTTTGCACCTCTAAATTTTGTTGTTCTCTTTAACACGGGGAAGCCAAATGCCTTCCAGGTTGTTGCTGGGGAACTAGAACTGAAGGAATGCAACTTGAGCTGGTCTCCTCAAGATTTTGAATCAAAGCTACAGGTTTTTAGAACTGAAACCCAAGGATTCAACTGAATTCCTAGTTTCCACGCACTACACTAGGTTAATAGCGGTTGGGATTATCAATTGGCTTTTTGACACCAACTTCGTTTTCTTTGCCTTTCTTTTAAAATGACAGGAAGCAATGAAACTGACGTATGAGAGAGCTTTAAAAGCAGCAAATGACTTTGGGTACCAAAAAGAGAGTCCCGAGTAAGACTTGTATTATTAGACTATATACTTTTGAGTTGACTTACGTCCAATTTAACAGTGTGCACGGTAGATTAGTTTTTTCACTAAAGGTTTCTTGTTTTTTTTTTTGGGGGGTAAAAACTTGAGGTTTCTTCGGTATTACTCATTGCAGGGCATTGGTGCATGGAGCAGCAATTTCTGCCTTTCTTACCATTGCCAACGGCATGACAGATCAAGGCTGTGTATAGCAATTTCTGCCTTTCTTACTTATTTGCCCACTCACTCCCCCCCGACCTGCTCTCTCAACGGTGTGTTGTTTGTGTATCTTCTTGTATTGTTGAAGAAGAATGAATCAATGACCCACCCAAATTCGATACATCGATATATAGTCGTGATATGGAAATATGTAAAGGCTGGCTCTCTCTCTCTCTCTCTCTCTGACTGGTGGACCAATTTATTATTCATTTATAGTAGAAAGGTTTATCTGCAAGATTTGTATTGTACTGTATATTATTATTGTTAAGAATGAGGAACATTTGGTATGGGTTATTTTAGTTTTTTTTCTTCTTTTTGTGCAAACAATTTCAAAAAAATGTGGTGAATTATATTCTTGATTCTCAACGGGAGAGGAGTTCACGACCGGATGTGCTGCAACCTAGGGATCACAAGGCAGCTCTTTCGCTCGATAGGGATCGGGGGGGGGGGGGNTCTTGGGCATAGCATAATGTACTTCTACCTATTATAGCGTATTATAGTAAGTCGAGCATACATAAAAATGCGTGAATAGCTGGGAGGAACGAAGTTCCTCTTCTTATATTGACCATTGTGTGCTCTACAATACATGATCTTTAAGGAACAAAATTGTTAGTCGATTATTGTTTTATTATAAATATTTTTGAAAATTTGGTAAATGTTGAAATTAGTATCAAGCTAAGGTTGGTTGTAAATAAGTTGATGGGAAAACAATGATTTATCAATATATTGTGAACGATTTTGAAATTGTCAAAACACCAAAATTTTATTGTATTTGATTCATTTGTTGATTGATCATTTATGTAGGTATTTATAATAATATATGCACTCAATGCTACTCGGTAGCATATATTTTCATGATAATGGCATTTGATTCTTTAATAAGATTATTTAATATTCCGTATCATTTTGTAATAATACATTACAACTAAGGATACTCACAAACGAAGGAACACATGCCATTAAATGATTTTTCATAAAAATTTTCAACATCAATTGCATAAGAAATTATTAAAAGTATCTTGATGAAAACAATTTCTAAATTAAATAATATCATGATTAAAATTCAAAACAAATTATACTCTTCTTTATTTGCCTTAAAACAACAATTTTTTGAATTTATAATTTTTTTCGTCTATAAATTTACTATCCAAAAAATCATCCAAAATGTCAAGTTGAATATTGACTTGAAGTTGCACTTAAACTGCATGGGACTGTGGAAATAAAGAAAGAAACAAACTAGGCCTAAAAGACGGAATCGAAATTGGGACGCCCATTATTCTTTCAGCTACGCCTACGCCCATATATAGCCTAAAATGAATGTATTCTCATTCTCATATTCAAATTCTTCTGCAACTAGCTATAGCCCTCTTCTTCGGCACAAAAATTCTTCCTTTTTCAGCAATGGCAATTGTGTCTGAAAATGGATGGACTTCCACCGCCATAAACCCATTGCAGAAAACAAGACAGTCAACGACTCTGCCACGTGTTCCTCCTCGGAGTTCTTTGTGTGTCTCTTCTTCGTTCCCCTGAACACCTCACATCTATCTGTATCCGTCCGTCTCTTGTCGTTTTCTCTCCCTCTTTTTCATATTCTTTACCACTTGTATTTCTTTGCCATCCAAATTCATACACCTCGATCGAACCACCACAAAGGGCAAACGATTAAGAAAACCCAGGTGGGATTTGTGACCCATAACATTCAAAGCTTGAATCTTTTTTCAATTTCAGAAGAAATTTGTCAGCCTTTTCCCCTTTCTTCACAAGACAGAAATCCGGGTGCCCTTTTTATTTGGGTTTTAGGGGTTGGTGTGAAGAAGAGGATTTTGGTTGGAAATGAATGGGGATGGAGGAGGGGATAAAGGTTGTGCTTTTGAAATAGGGGTTGTGGTTCCAAAGAAACACGAAGATGAGAGCAATGAATGTGTTGAGGTTCTTATTGATGAGTTTCAAAAGGCGGGACTCCTTGTGGACAGAGTTGTTGGCATTCAAAATGAATATATTAAGGTCCCTTCACTTTTCTTGTTTCCTCTTGCCTCTTGTATTTTGTCTGGTTCAATCTTTAACATCATAACCTAAAGCTCAGAGTCTCAGCTTAAGCGCACACTTTTGTGAGCAATTTAGTTTGTTCTTAGTCTATGTTCTAAAAACCCTGGATAGGTGCCCCTGTTCTAGCATGTTGGTAGGAAAAGCTACTTCGGCGTGGCTTGGTTAGATGCAATGTGGTGTAGTCAAATGCACATTTTTGGTGAATTTACACTAAAAAATATACTCCCTCTGTCCCATTCTGTTTGGGACAAAGACTTTTGCCACATCGACCAAGGAAAAGAGAATTTTGCTGTTAGCACTCCATATCTATAGTGTGAAGTATTCTTAAGTTATATGAAGGTTGAAAAATAAGGTATGTGAAATACACTTTGGAATGGAAAAATGGGACAAATAGGATGCGGCGGGGAGAGTATTTGATTAAGGCATGCCACAAGTACTTTGGAATATACTAAAATGGGAAAATGGAACAAACATGATGTGACAATGGGGGATTTGATTACAGTACTTGTTATGACATTCTTCCCAATCTAGGTACGGTATTGTTTGCATTGTGTAGTTATCGACTATTTTTCCAGCTGGCAGCATCATTGCGTGTTCTGGGACAGGCTGCAGCCGAGTTGCGAATGAAGAAACGAACTCATATTGGTAATATACTTAAATGCATTCCATTGCGGCTCTACATATATATGCTTGTTGGATTTTGTGATTTCTGGCGTATGAGTATTTGTTTTGAAATATCAGGAGTGGACTTGCAGTTTGAATGGGATGAAGTTGAAGCATTTTCCAATCAGCCCGATGGTTCCTTGTTCAGTTGGTCCGAGCGTTTCAACTGCTATCATTACTTGCTGTATAAAATTGTGAGTTGGAAATTTTCCAAAATATAATACTCCGTACATAGTAAGAGTAATAATAATAATTGTGAGTTGGTTATGTTTGATTTTACTTTAGAAAATGCAAAGGGAAATGGAGTATGGCTGTTTTTCTACAAACTATACATATATTTAGATTCCTTAGCCTCTATACAATAGACATATACATAGAGTCATAGATTAATAAAAAGAGGTTTGCCTATCTTTTACTTCCACCTCTTTTTCTTTCCTTCCAATTGACATTCCCTAGTACTCCATCCCAAAAATTAAAAGTAGCTTTTTTAAGATAAATGTTGAAAACTGAAGTGTGTTGTTAAAATTTGTTTAGAAGAAAAAGAAAATATTGGGAGCCACATAGAAATGTAAGGAAGTGTTGCTTTTATTTTGGGACGGAGGGAGTATTAAATATTAATTTTCCCCATTCCATGGACCTTTAACTCTTAAAGCATCCAAGTTTTGAACTTGGAATTCATTTGACATGTATTCATTTTGATCTAAATTGTTAGCTATAATACAATCAACACCCTTTTGTTTGATGTCATCTTCACATATCTTATGTGTCAGTGTTACTCTGTATTTCTAACATTATGTTTCACAAGGAAATAAAGCAATAAGAGAAAATGCCATTCATGATGTCACTTTTGCTTTGCACTGTTTTCTATACTCTCTAGGCTGCTCATTTCACACTCAGGCAAAAAAATTACAGGTGAACAAGGGCGAGTCGGTTAGGACATTAGCTGCTGGCTGCGAGGAAGTTCAATGGGAGCCAGGAGAATCACTACTTAGAAAATTAGAATTTGAGGGGATTGTTAAAGAAGTTTTCCCTTTGCATGGTATATACAGTTTCACATTCTTCAGTTATCTTTTAATTTATTCTTCAATTATTATCTTAGTAGGTTATCTGAAAATGTTAAAGACTTTCTAGAAACTTTGATACACTAAGCGTTATGATTACGAGTGCATTTTTTAAAGATGAAACGAAGAGGAAGAAACTTCTTAAAAGTTGGGCACTTAACTGGTGGGACCTGACAGCGCAGCCCATTGACAATATCTGTTCATATTATGGAACAAAGGTGAATTCTGGTTTTTTTTTAATCTAATGTTTAGGGGTGATCACACTTTTTGTTCATAGTTTTGCGCAACTAGAATTTCATGCATGATTACAAATTGACACTTTTTTTTGCGTTCAAACAGATTGCTACATATTTTACATTTCTTGGGATGTACACAAGATGGATGCTCTTTCCTGCTGCATTCGGACTGGCAGTACAGTTGGTTGATTTTGGGTAATGTTATTCAAAAATGGAAGTTTTTATTTTAATTTTAGTCTCTTGTTTATCTCATATATTAAACATCTTAGTTCCATTTTCATTTATGTTCTTTCTCCTCCTGCAGATCTTTGCAGATGTTTGTTCTTCCTGCTTTCTTTATATGCCTAGTCTCATGGGCAGTATTGTTTTTGCAGTTCTGGAAACGTAAAAATGCTGCTCTTCTTGTCAGGTAACCTCATATTTTTTGTTCCAAAAAGACAAATTTGTATGGAATAACATGTGGATTGAAAAATACAGAGTAGTCCTTAAGCCACAAAGCCCTTAAACTAAAATCTCTATGGTTAGATCAGTTATTGTCAGTTTCCGTTATGGTCAGTTTGGTTTCAGTTTGGCAGTTTGTTTCAGACCTACTTGAAATTCTGGAAACAAAAAATAAGGTAGCGTTAAACATAGAAACAGAAAATTAAATGCACAGTTGCACGCCACAAATAGAAACTTGACCATCGGTAGCTGTTTATTTCTCTACCCTTTTGAACAATACATGGTATCTCTATTACCAATTTACCATGAATGGAGTTAATACTATTATTATTGAGTTTCATTTATGGGTGGATAAATGAATAGGTGGCAGATAAATTACCCAGTTGGAGGATATGGTGAATTTAAATTTGTGGAGAGAGAATGGGGTCTGTTTCAGGCCCCGGCAGAGCTCGCGAAGCAATGGGGGATTGATAGCACAAAAGAGAAAGAAACATCCCAAAGAGAGGAATGGTTTGGGAACTTGATGAGATTCAGAAATGATGCATTGATTATACTGAGCATTATCTGTCTACAGCTGCCGTTTGAACTGGCTTTCGCTCACCTCTATGAGGTTTTAAGCTCTGATATATTGAAGTAAGCATTCATATTACTTTTTCCGATTATGAGTGACTATTATCCACTCATTTAACTTTTATCCCAGTAAATGGTAAAGGTTTAATTTTCATTAATCGGTACTCGGTATGTTATTAATCAAATCCTTTTTTCCCAAAGGAGCTAGCCAAAACTTTTATTATTTTCAACTTACCATCATTTGATTCTTCATTGCAATTTCGGTTAGTTTAGCTCATTTTGACTTCCCAGTTCCGAAAATCTTGATTTCGGGCCTTGAGTTTCTACCATGTTCTCCCATTTTTTTTCTCCAACAATTTCCATCACTAGATCAAGTCCTTGTCCGTGATGTTTTTACTTTTTACCATAATGTCTTTGCATATGCTTGTTTTCAGGTTTGCTCTGACAGCTATATACCTCCTTGTCATCCAGTATTTCAATGGAGTTGGAGGCAAAATATCTGCCAAACTTGTAAAATATGAGGGCAATAAGAATATAGAATATAGAGCTGACAGTTTGGTTTACAAGGTGGGTAACAAGAGTCTCTTTTGTGTGCACTTGCACCTGCCTGTGTGTTATTATCCATAAACTTTCCTTCCCTTGCAGGTCTTTGGTCTTTACTTCATGCAAACATACATTGGAATTTTCTATCATGCCCTTTTGCATCGCAACATTTTGACACTTCGTCAAGTTTTGGTTCAGCGTCTAATTTTATCAGAGGTAAGTGGGATATCAGAGAATCACTTCGCTTCTGTTTGGTGCATTGTAGAAATTTTCCAGTTTACCACATTTGTTAGGTCATTCCCACATTAGGACTCCTATTTTCATTTTTTTTTCACATTTGGTGCACAACTATGGACTTCTTGCCACTTTTGGTCCTTTTCAGTCACGTATTTGGCAAAAATCAACTGGAATTTGCATGGAAATGGGTTGACTTAGGTGATGGAAAAAATCAGTAGTGGCAAGAAGTACATAGTTGGAAGTCAGAGAACGAAACAGAAATTACCTAGTAGTCATGGGATCAAAAGTCGAATATGCTCTTTGATTTGTGTTCGAGCCTCAAACATCTATCTGATTATTCTTTGTGTTATCTCTTTATTTTTTAGGTGCTTGGTAATCTGGTGGAAAATTCTTTGCCTTACTTAACATATAGCTTTAGGAAATATCGAGCAGTTAGGTAAGCTGTTTCCTTTTGTACATCAAGTTTATTCCCTTCCTTGTTTTTGTGGGGTTTCCAAACACCTAATGTTTAATCACACTCGAAGGAAAAACAAGAGAAAATCTGATGGAGCACTGTCCAAAGCAAAAATCCAATACTTCTCAAGGATAGAAAAGGAATACCTTAAGCCAGTTTATTCTGCAAGCATTGGGGAGGAGCTTGAAGATGGACTATTTGACGGTATGTTTTGAAGATTCACTCCATTTGATATAATTATGCCGTGCAGGTTTGGCACTTGAATTTGATTTTATTGCCTCACCTCATATTTCAACTGATGCTATCATTACTAGATTTTCTGGAATTGGCACTGCAGTTTGGAATGATCATGATGTTTGCTTGTGCATTCCCACTCGGTTTTGCCTTTGCTACATTGGTATTCACCTTTTCTTCTTTGTATTTTATTTATTCCCTCTGTTCTAAAAATCCCCATGTAGTCCCTGATTAGTCTCTAGGCATTCCTTTCCCACTTATATTTTATTTCCCCAACCCGCCCCGCACTCTACTAATATATTCCGTATATAAGTAGCAACAATGACAAAATCTGAACTCCATTGGAGTCTGGGGGTAGCCTTATCCTTATAAAAACAAATAGACTGTTCCAATGAGACCCCCTAGATGGATTGCTGCAATGTGTGTTAATTTTATTGAAAGTGAATTGGGTTAATTCCAAAGATTCAATTTTGCTTGATGCTGCAGAACAACATAACTGAAATCAGAACAGACGCGCTTAAGCTCTTAGCCATCTTCAGAAGGCCGATTCCTCGGCCAAATGCCACGATTGGTGCTTGGCTTAATATATTTCAGGTAAATCCGCTTTATCATCATAAGCTTCATCTGTCACTTGCATGGTCTGTAATTGATAATGTGATGTTTGGGCTTCAGTTTCTGATAGTGATGTCCATATGTACAAACTGTGTGCTTCTGGTATGCTTATACGATCGGGAAGGAACCTGGAAAATGTCACCTGGCCTTGCAGCAATCCTCATAATGGAACATGTTCTGCTGTTGATAAAAGCTGCTTTTTCTCACCTTGTTCCCGCTGTAAGTTCCATGTTGAGATCAATGATTTTGAGTTCAATAAAATCAGTCCCTTTTCTGTCCTACTCCCAAACACACTCTCGTAAATAACGGGCAGCATTTCTCTCTTTATTTAAATGATATAGGAACCGGAGTGGGTGAGGGCAAACCGTGCAAAGAATGCAAGCTACGCACAGGATATGTGTTCCCGCCAGCTTCTGAGGAGTATTTCTAATGAGAAGATGCACAAATGCAAATGACAATGATGGATATGTTGGTTTGAGAATCATATCAATATTTTTGTAGCAAAACTGGTTTCTGTTCAAATGTGTAAGCTAAGCTTCATTTGAACCCAAGGGTTAGTGTCATCCTATATACAACTTGTTATCAATGTCAGGAACCACACATAGACCAGATATATGAATCCATAGGAATATGGACCAATAGTTCTGCCACCAGAAATGGAAAACTTTCATAATAAAATCTCAATCTAAATGCTTCTGCGCTCATTTGCACATATCCTCAATTGCTTCTTAGTATAAATACATCATGCTTCAAGACACTGAAGGTCCAAAAGGGAAACAACATAATGGTCAATGTAATTACAAAGATATGAAAACTGTTGCATTTGCAGCCAGCTCCCTTTGTACTAGCTGCAGCATAAACTAAAACTAGAGACTGAATATGGCTCAAACTATCACAATTCTAAACCATCGAAGCCTAACAACTGGATAACCATTCTTTACACCTCAACTAATGATGTTACACGGTTTATGTACAGCAAGCTAAAACGGGCAAAGAACAAAGATAAATCTCAACCAATGGCGGGACTGACCACCGGGTGCGTAGACATATTTGGACTGTTCAAATCTTCACTAAGTCTGCTGAACACTACTTTAAGAGAGACACAAGCTACAGCAGTCCCTTTTAGTTTTGCCAGTGATGTTGACACTTCCTTGCCTTGATTTTGCTTCTGAAAACCTGTTAATGAAGACAACATCCTAATCTTCTTCTTTGAAAATTGACAGTTTTTCTTTGATTTCAATGACTTTGTTGTAGATACACGGTCCTTAGTAGGAGCCCTAAAACCACCCGAGCGCTGCACGGTATGATCCAAGTCATGGTTGCTGCCTGAACCCGACCCGATGTCTTCCAACACCTCAACTGTGATTGGGTGGCCCACGATGGGTCGCCCGTTTAGTTTGGTCATTAACGAAACATACGGAACATGCTGCGCACGATAGCTGGACTTAACCTCCACCTTAACATCATACAATGAGGAATCTGATATATGATGATGCCTTGGAGGGAAAGCCGAAGAGTCATACTTTGGGTTGACCAAAAAGCGGGACTGGCGGTAAGGCAGTAACCTCTGTGGCGTGGGCAACTCGCTTGTGACTGCTCTTGACTTGTGATCTATAGGGCATTCTGAAACAGTAACAGCTTGTTCGGTTACTTAAGCGTGCAGATATGGGGAAAAGAATATTTGAAAAATACTCCTCTTTCCTAGCCTTTTCTGGTATCCAAAGATACCCTTGGGCCTTGAAATAACAAAGCAAAGCTGAAAGAAAGCCTCTTTCCTGGTTCTCCCACCAACCAAACGACCCATAGAGACAAATTAGATATGACCTTCTTCTCTAGGCCTAGGCGAACTAGGCATGAGCCTAGAGTCCCTGATTGTTTTGGGTCTCGAATTTTTTAAAATAGTTCTGAAGCATGCCATCATATACTGATATATGTAAAGCCAAAGGTCTAAAGTTCAAAAGCTCACCCCATTCAAGTCATAAATGTCTTGATGGTCAAATATTATTATCAGCTATGTCCTATCTCACTCCCCATTAGAAAGACCCCTAATTAATTTGCCGCCCAGAAAAGCAAGGGCATATCCATTAATACCTGCCAACTTTGCTGCATAGGATTCACCGCCATCCAGGTTAGTATTTTTTCCTATATACCGCTTTTTGCTTTTATTTACATGCCTTGAGTTCCTCTTTCGTTTAGACTGCCACTCCGACGTCCCCTTTTCCCTACACTCGTTGATTTCTGGATGAACCTCGGAATGCTTTTCTTCTGCCACAAATGGAACATCAGACAATGAATCTAAACATCCATCCTCAGGCAACTGCGGAATGCTCAGAATCTCATTCCCAGCAGCAATGAGTGTCCCATTTTCACATACATCAGAAGCTGCAGAATCACTTGGGCTAGAAATTCCTTCACATGCAACGGGAAATGACACTAGAACAGTACTCCGCATCATTGGACGTCGGCGGCCCTTCTTTTTCAGAACCTTGCAAACATGGGCCACTGCAGATCTCTTTCTCTTGAGTGACTTTGTCCCCAAGTCATCAAGATCTTGCATGTGTTTACCTCTTTCATCATCTGAATCATTTTGGGCTCCTTTGGAACTCTGAAAATGCTAGGGAAAGAAAATACATGAGGAATTTGAAGCGAAATAAAGCTTGAGGGAAAGTAAAACACTGGTACAAAAACTGCACTCTTTCTTTTTTTAATTTTAAGTTAACATAAAGACGGCAATGAAATTCCAAAAATATGTAAAATTTTGAAAAAGATACTCCCTCTTGGTCCCGTAAAAAGGCTTCACATTTCTTTTTTTTTGTTTGTAATAAGGTTTCAATTTCCATTTAAAGAAATGATTGTATTGTTCATATCATTTCTCTCTTCTTGCACAGCCCTCAGCCACTCAATTTCACATCTCCTAATAACCGTGCTAGCCTGCCAGGTCAAATGTGGAACCTCGATTCAGGACGGAGGGAGTGATTAGTATAAGTCTAAACACAAGAAAAAAAGCTTTTTTTGCATGTTTTTTCCTTTCCATGTCATTTTCTGTGATCCAAACTTACCTTTGGGTTCTGTCCCCTATCCTCCACGGGTTCCTCATCAATGGATACACCAGATTGAGATAAAGCACTTGAATTGTTGTTCTCAGAACTTCTGCTACTACCACAATCTTCTTCTTTTTTAGTTATAGCACCCGCTTTATTTTTCTTATCATCATCTGACCTTGAAATGAAGCTAGGATTATGTTTTCCAATATAAGAACTTTCAATCTCAAGGGCCTGAAGAATGGCGTCATCCCTGCGTGCATATTTCACTAGCTTTCTAGAAGCATTGGCTGTTGAGGCCTTAGCTTTCTCGATGCAATCATCATACTCCCCACAACGGAATGATTTCACTCGCTTTGACTTCTCAAGATTATACCAGTCCCTGCAACAATATACACAACATTAAACTCCACCACACTCTTTTTTTAAAACTCAGAAGAAGATTATTTTGAAGTGAGAATAGCCCATCATCACCACCACCTTAATCTCAACTATTGACTTATTGTTGGGGTTAGTAACACGAAACTTAATTGGCCAACTAATGTCAAAAAATTAGTAACACTACCATGTACTCCGTATTAATTAGACACCCTTCTTATGAATGAATAATGAGATGAAATTCCAAATCCGTATCATCATAGGTTTTATTTCAAATTATATGGAAAATATCATGATGTGGTTGAGTTGAAATAGCTCCAATGCTCATGACCCATTACATGATTGATAGTCCCTCTTTGCCAATAAAACCCCAGTTTCAAGAACTACGGAGTATGTATTCTCTGAAAAAAAGGTGTCCAGCTTGAAAAGTGAACTTCATTTTTCAAGTGAAATTCCTGTGAAGCCAAGCATCAATAGCTTTCAGCCAAGTGCTTCGGTATAATCTTGAAAATATGTGTCCGGGTACAAACGACCATTTATAACTTGTACTCTGGTAAAAGATTGTACCTTGATTGAGTTAAATAAAAATAAAAATTCATACATTAGTTAGATGTGATCCTTTTTTAGACAGGAGTATACTGTAAAATCAAAGCACGCACACACACACACATGTATTTATTATAAAACTACTCCATATATACCAAACCAAACTAACCCATTAATTGAGATTACCTGAACCAAACACCCCTTCCCCAGCCCACCCTAAGTACTAACTGAACTGGCATGGTGCATCATAAGGGATTTAGCTGATGATACTTCCCCTACTGACTGGTTCATCCACAAAACTCAAACCACAAAAAGCAAACTTAATTTATTTATGATGAACAACCAAAACAGAACACCAACTAAAAAAAGAAATAGCTTTAAAAAAGAGGAGTTAAAATAACTTACACACTTGAATCCTCTCTCCCAAGGAGCTTAACTGGAGTCCCTGATCTTGGGGTGATCATATTGTTCTCCGGCAAATCATCCACCCCAACAATCCGACCCGGCCACCACGACCCATTTCTCCTGCGGATCCAGACTAAACCACCAGGCGAAGCATTGATGGATTTCGTGCCAGACTCCCCAGAGCTCCCCATCGCCATCCCCTCTTATCACAGCCGCTGAAATAAGGAGGAAAAACGAACAGTCCGGAAAACCCCAACTTCAAGGAAGCATTTCTGAGCACAAAGACGAGACAAGACTTGGCCGACCTCCGGATGGGTGAAACATGAACATACCATTGGGGGGGAAAAAGCAGGAAACTTGTGAAAAGAAATTTCAAACCTTAAATGCACCGAACAATGCAAACTCTGGATGAAAATGAATGCTCTAGAGAGACAGAAAATAGAGAAATGAAATCAAGTCAATAAATGGAGGAAACCCATAGAAAGACATACGGTGAAGAAAGATAGATCTAGGGATGACAAAAGAAACTAAAAAGAAATAAAAAAAAATCGATCTTTCCTCATATTCACACACGAAGATACTCAAATACTTAGTTTTCCCTCTGATTCATCAAGTCTGATAGCTGCTAAGGTTCACAGGTAACTCGTTTTTATTCCACCCAGGACGGCGAGGATTTCCTTTGGGGTTTTTTGAGCTTCACAGATAAGAAAAGATCAATGCAAAAAAAAAGTAGGATGGAGAACCGAGAAAGAGGAGCTGCTGCGGGGATGTTAAGAGTGTTTCATATTGATGACCATGAATAAAGAAACAGGGGAATTGAAGGTTGGAGTATCCCTTCTAAAATGGATCGGACCGTGTATCCTCTTCTTCTTTTTTTCAACACAGAGAAGTAAGTCAACGAGAGGGAGATAATGTGAAAACACTGACTGCGGCACTGCACATGATGAGTGAGGTGAAAGTCATCTTGGGAGCATCTCAAATAAATTTGCTCGTATATACGAAATTGATAGAACTAGAATTAAATTGGAATTGAAATTTCATTGGATTTAATTCCATAGAATTGAATTATATCAATTTCAATTCATTTTTTGCACTATCAATTCCAAATTTACATAATTTTTGTACTACCAAACACCAAAATTGGGATTGAAACCCCCAATCCCAATTTCATAATATGAATTCTGTATATCAAACGGAGCCTAAAAGAAATGGGATAGTAAACGTCATTTTAGCAAACAAATATTCTCTCCGTCTTAAAATGATTATCTCAGTTCGATTTATGAGATTTGACTAAAATAATTCTCAATTTAATTTATTTAATTATAAGTATAAAATTAAATATTAAAAATTATATATTTTAAAACTACATCAAAAGATCTACATAACAAGAGATGTCATAACTATTGATGGGTAATAACCCATGGATACCACCCGGTTGGTTCGCCCGACTGGGTGGTGATGCAAGTGACAGCACGCGCCCTTCTCGGCCCGGGTTATTTCACCGGGTAGATGGGAAGGTCGGACGCCAATAACAGAAGACCTATTTTCCGAAGTACGCCTGGTTGACCGGTCAGCCGCCTGACCGGCTGGATAATCAGATACGTGCTTGACGTGCTTAGGATTATTATAAATACTCTTAAAAGCCTCATTTGTGAGGCATGCTTTAATTAATCCACACGGCCTGTATTGATTGTAATAAGTTCCTACTTTCATTAATAACAAGCCGGGTTACAGGTGTTTCCACCTACAACCCTCCCGATTACTTATACTTAGCGTTTGCGTGGTAATTTACTCCATCAAATTGGCGCCATCCGTGGGACCTATTACAAAAAGTCATGACAAGTAATCAGGAAACCGTCATCTCACAAATCTCTACTCCCGTTGAGAACGTCGCCTCGTTCCTGGGAGGGAGTGCACAACCCTCAAACCAGATTCCTACCCCCATCATCACCATTCCAACACCTACTCCATTCACTTCCCCCGTCACCTCTATCCCTATTTTTTCTCCAAATTTTCCCAGGCCCGTGGACCCGCTGTTTTCACAGGCATTCCAAAATTTTGGGCAGTTCATGTCCATGTTTCAACAGCCGGGAGGATTTTCACCTTTCATTCTCGGGTTATACCCATAATCCTTGCCCCAAACTAATATCATTCGCCCGGTCGCTCCAACAAACCTGATCGGAGAGATGGACAAAGCTGGTCCGTCCTGGTCCAGAAGGAGTCGGTCCCGAAGGTCACGCACGCAGATCACGCCTGATGGCGATGTGCGATCAGTCCATAGCAGGGATGAGGATTGGGATGTACCCCAGGCACAAAAGAAGCTAAAGGGAAAAATTATTCAACCTGAAGGGTCCAGGAGGTTAGCGTTTCAAAGGCTTGGCCATGAAGGCCGAAATCAAAACCGGCCTGCCAAAGAACGACTAGGGGTGGAAACAACCCCGTTGAGTGCTTTTGATCGCCTGGGTAGAGGGGCCGAGCGACCTGGTCAGACCAGGTGCACGAAACCTCCCCATCGCGAAGAGCCCCAACATAGCCGGGCGCCCCATGAAGAAGAAGCGGAGAGCCATCCTAGGCACATGTTCCGCTCCCATGTTGAACAACCCCGGGATCGCGTGGGCCGGGTCGAAGCACGTTTGGAAAAGTTGCAGCGCCGGGTGGACCGGGACGAAAAGAAGAAAATCCTGCTGAACGAATCTCCATTCACAGACCGGGTTCACGAGACCCCATTTCCAAAGAAAGCAAAGTTGGAGGTCCCGAAGTTTACTGGGAAGGAGGACCCGGAAATACATGTCAAAACCCTTCATCAAAGTGGAAGGATGATGGGCCTTTCCGGGGACGAAAAATGTTTACTTTTCTTCCAAACCCTCCGCGGCCGAGCCGCTGAGTGGTTTCATAACCTACCGGCCGGTGAGATCGATTCTTTCGATGAGCTGGCCGAGGTGTTCCAAGAGAAGTTCAAGGAAAATTGCACCAAAAGGAAAAAGTTTACCTACTTGAGCACGGCTGGGTAGAGGGAGCACGAGGATTTAACGAAATTCCTCACCCGGTGGAAGGATGAGGTTGATAAAGTCGAGGAGATGGACGACAAAACCGCCATGTCCCTCCTAGTGTCTGGACTCCGGTTCGGAGAATTGTATAAAGAGTTCTGCAGGAGACCTCCCCAGTCATACCAAGAGGCCTACAACACGGCCTGGGATTATGCTGACGCCGAAGCACAGGTGTCATCCAAGAGGGAGGCCGAGCAGGGCCATTCCAAAGGAAAAATTTCCTTGAAAAAGGAAATTGAACAGCCTGGGAAAGCGAAGGCGGAAGTCATGGAGGTTAAGCCAGTCAAATCAGAAAAGAACCCGACTGGCGAGAAACAATGGACGGAGAAGTATTGCTCCTTCCACAAAACTGAATCCCATAACACTGCGGAGTGTAACAGTGTGAAGGGAGTAATTAAGCAGATGATCGAGGCCGGGGAGATCGATCTTGAGTATCTAGCTCAGGCCAAGCAAAAGAAAAACCAATGGATCAGGCTTGAAGGGAAGCCGGTTGAACAGAATAAGAAGAAGAAAGCACCCGGAAAAGAGCATTTGCAGGTCATCTACGGTGGACCGGAAGGGGGAGACTCCGCTTCCCAAAGGAAGAAATGGGGCCGAGAGCTCTACGTCGGGACAGTGGCCCTAAATCCTCGGTCAAAACAGGCAAGACGAGAGCCGATCACCTTTACTGACCGGGACCTCCCCGCCACCGGAGAAGATCATAATGACCCCTGGTCATAACTATGGACATGGGTGGAGTCGATGTCTCCCGGGTACTTGTTGACACGGGCAGTAGTGTCAATGTTTTGTACTTGGATGCATTTGAAAAGCTCAAGTTGTGTCGGACACGGCTTGAGCCCTTAAAGACTCCCCTGTCCGGGTTCACCGGGGACTCTGTTGAAGCTGAAGGGTCAATCCTTCTGACTTGTGAGTTGGGCACAGGAGACCAGGTCGTCCAAAAACAAATGAGGTTTGTGGTAGTGAACATCAAATGTGTTCACAACGCCATCCTAGGCCGGCCTGGAATAAACAAGGTCCGTGGAGTCATCTCCATGGCCCACCTCTGCATGAAGTTCTATACCCCTGGTGGTATCGGACAAGTGAGAGGAGACCAAAAGAAGGTCCGGTCTTATTACTTGGAGGCCTTAAAGAAAATGACCAAGGCATTTGAGAGGGTTACCTTGGTTTCCCAGGAAGAAGAGCGGTCAAAACTGGAGCCGTGTGATGAGACCGAGCAGATTGTTCTCCGGGAGGCTTTCCCGGAAAGGATGGTGCGGATTGGCCGGGATCTGCCCAGGGGACTTCGAGAGGAAATCATCTCAGTCCTCCGGGAATATGCAGAGATTTTCGCCTGGAGTGTAGCGGACATGCCAGGCATAGACCGTTCTGTCATATGCCACCGTTTGGCTGTGATGGAAGGTAGCCGGCCTGTGAAGCAGAAGAAAAGGCACTTGGCAAGCGCCCGAAGGGACTTTGTGAAGAAAGAAGTGAAGGATTTGCTGGCGGTCGGGCACATAAGGGAAGTACAATACCCGGCCTGGTTGGCAAACGTCGTCCTGGCACCGAAAGGCGACACCTGGCGCATGTGCGTGGACTACACGGATCTGAACAAGGCATGCCCCATGGATTCGTACCCGCTGCCCAGTCCCGATCAGATGGTCGATGAGACGGCCGGGTGTGAGTTGCTGAGCTTCATGGATGCCTTCAAAGGCTATCATCAGATCTTCATGGCCGAGGGAGACGAAGAGAAAACCTCTTTCTTAACTCTCTGAAGGCACTTATTGCTACCGGGTGATGGCCTTTGGACTGAAGAACTCGGGCGCCACTTATCAGAGGATGGTAAACCGGCTTTTTAAGCCACTCCTCGGTAAGTCCATGGAGGCATATGTAGATGACATGCTGATCAAGAGCCCGAGTGCGGAGAGCCACCCGGCCGACATGAGGCTCTGCTTTGAGATTATGGCTAAGTACGACTTGTGCCTTAACCCCAAGAAATGCGTCTTTGCTGTAAAGACCGGAAAGTTTCTGGGGTTCATGGTAACCAAGCGTGGTATTGAGCCTAATCCTGAGAAGATTAAAGCCATAACCGAGATGAGATCGCCCAGTTCATTGAAGGAAGTGCAACAACTGACCGGGCGGTTGGCAGCTTTGAGTCGTTTTCTCTCCCGTTCCGCCGAGAAGGCTCTACCTTTCTTCAAAGTTCTGAAGAAGGCAAATGCGTTCGAGTGGGACCGGGAGTGCGAGGAAGCTTTCCAGCAGCTGAAAGAGTATTTAGTTTCTGATATAGTTTTGTCCAAACCCAAACTGGGTGAGACTTTGTACTTGTATCTAGGAGTTTCCCAAAACGCTGTAAGCTTTGTCTTGATAAGAAATGAAGACGGCCAGAGGCCTATTTACTATGTGAGCAAAGCACTTAATGGGGCAGAAAGTCGGTACACTGCCATTGAAAAAACAGCATACGCACTCTTCATAACGGCCAAGAAACTGACCGCGTATTTCCAAGCTCACACTGTGGAAGTACTAATCGATCAGCCACTCAGACTGGTCCTTCGAAATTCAACCTCCTCGGGAAGATTGATTAAGTGGGCGATGATGCTCACTCAGTTCAAAATAGAGTATAAACCACGGACCGCAATCAAAGGTCAAGCTTTGGCAGACTTCCTCGTTGAACTGACCGGTCTAGAGCCCGAAGCCGGACCTTCCCATACGATCGAATCGTGGTGGGATATGGCCGTTGATGGGGCCTCTGGACCGAAGGGATGCGGGGCCGGCGTAGTTTTCACTACCCCGGAAGGATTCAAGATCTACCATGCCTTGGTTTTTAATTTCAAACTCACCAATAATGAGGCATTGGCCGGTGGTCTCATATTAGCCCGGGCTCTCGGGATAAAAAGGATGAAGATCCGTTCCGATTCAAGTCTGGTCGTTGGACAGGTCAATGGTGAGATGGAAGAGTTTCATTTGACCAGGATACCCTGGTCAGAAAATACTGATGCAGATATGCTCTCAAAGTTGACGCAAGCTTGCCCGGAGCATGTGTCAAAGTTCGCAAAAATTGAGATACTGGACGTGCCGAGCGCAGACCGATTTGAAGTGGCGGCTATCCAACCCGGCCAGACTTCAGCAACCGGGATAATCGGAGAAGATGATGACTGGAGATACGATCTCATGGAGTATCTGGAGACCGGTCAGAAACCGGATGATGAAGAACGGGCCAGGAAGGTGGTCCTGCGGGCTCCTCGTTTTCAGGTAATCGATGGTCACCTGTACAAACGTGCCATTGGCGGACCTCTCCTACGTTGCCTTACCAACCCGGAGGCTGAGCGGGTATTAGCTGAGGTACATGAGGGAGTTTGTGCAGCCCATCAAATGTCCCGCACTTTGGCTCAAAGAATTATATTGCTTGGCTACTATTGGCCGACCATTATTGGGGACTGTGAGCGGTATGTTCGGAAGTGTAGGACGTGCCAAGTTTTTTACAAACATCCCGGCAGACCGGCCACATACTACCAACCCACGTCCAATGTCTTACCATTCGCCCGGTTTGGGATTGACATTATGGGAGCTTTCCTGGTCGCCCAAGGTGGGAAGAAGTTCGTGATGGTGGCGATTGATTACTTCACTAAATGGGTCGAGGCTGAGGCGATGGCTACCATAACCGTACGGCAATGTGAGAAATTTGTGTGGAAAAACATTATCACCCGATTTGGTGCCCCAAAGATCATTGTTACCGACAACTGTCCACAGTTTCGCAACCCCCGGTTCACTGCATACCTTGCTAGCTTCGGGATCAAGCATAGCAAGGCATCGGTAGCATATCCACAAGGAAATGGCCAAGTCGAAAATGCTAACCGGACAATAGTAGACGGGTTGAAAAAGAGATTGGGTGAGGAAGGACACAAGTGGTTGGAAGCCCTACCTCATACAGTCTGGGCACATCGAGTGACTTCAAGAAGGGCAACTGGAGAGACTCCTTTCGTGCTCACATACGGATGTGAAGCCCGGCTACCAGTAGAGGCAGAAATTCCAACATTTAGAGAAACCGTGTACCAGCCCGGTCAGAATGAGGCCGACCACCTAGCTGAATTGAATCTGGTGGAAGAACGAAGGACCATAGCAGCTGTCAAGATGGCCGGTTACCAGCAGTCAGTAAAGAGGTATCATGACAACCGGGTGGGCCCACGATATTTCCAAGTGCATGATGAAGTCTTACGCAGAAGGGATGCTAGTAAGCCTAATGAGAGAGGCAAACTAGTACGAAACTCGGAGGGACCCTATCGCGTAAAGGCTATCGTCAGGCCGGGCACTTACCAACTGGAGACCATGGAAGGTGGTCGGGTTGACCGACATTGGAACTCTCATCACTTGCGTAAATTCTTTAGATAAAGTGTAATGAGTTCCCTAGACATCAATAAAACTCTGTTCTTTTCAGAAAAATTATTCTCATACATCAACTGGTAGTTGGTCAACACACTGATCCACCCGGTTAGATGTCCAATCGAATTGGGCCTCTTAAAAAAAACAAAAAAAAAAGGAGATCAGTCTGACCAATCCTACACCTCATCCGTACTAACACGGGAGTTGAAACGATTTGGCTTGACTAAAGGGAGAGCATCCCGGCCAGTTTAAGCCAGACGTTCTGCAGAAAAACTTAAGGCTTACCTTTCCGCAAGGGTGTTAAGCCAATGTGGAAACAAGTCAATATGCCATCTCGGGTTATTAACCAACCGGGAGGAAATTAAAAAATCTTAAAGTCTTCCCGGTTGGCTATCCAACCTTTCGAAAAGACTTGGGTAAAATTGTGTGTTAAGCCGGGTAAATGCAGCCGGGCTGTTATTTACTAATCTAAACGGTTAAAAATCTAAGTTGAAAAGAATTAATGAGACATGGAGAAAAGCACTCAGCACACAATGTAGAAAATACTCCTATTAATATCGAGTTTACAAAAACTGCCCGGAGGCAAATCATTACATCATAAAAACAAAAATAGAAGAGAAGAAGGCCAAGGGGATCAGATTCCCGGGAATGGAGGGACTGACTCCTCATCATGTAGCTCGGGCAGAGAAAGGGCCTTCGGCTGAAAACCTTGGATCCTCTGTTCAAGGATGCCGTAGAGGGCTTTCCGCTCTGAGTACTGGCCGCTTTCAAAGCCGTAGGTCCCGATCGCATCGACGATCCCGGCCGAGTCCTCGTAGTTGTACAAGCCTTGGAAGAAGCGGATGGCCGTCTCCCGGTCAGGTAACGCCTTAGCGGCGAACTCCTCAAGCGCTTGAGAAGCCTAGGCTGCGGCGACGGTGGCTCGCTCCGATTGCTCTTTGGCCAGCTCATCTCCCAGCCGAGCGATTTCCTCAGCAGACCGGGCGTTCTCGGTCCCCAGCCTTTGGATCTCCTCAGCCGACCGAGCATTTTCAGCCTCCAGGAGCTGGATCTTGGCTTGGGCTTGCTCATCGGCCTCTTTAGCAGCCTTGAGGAGACCGTCATGCTTGGCGTACAGCTGATGGTAGACCGTGTAGTGCTCCAACCATTTCGCTTCCGTCTTCTCCGCCAGGGCACGAGCGGCCTGAGCATCCTTCCGGCACTGGACCATCATGGCCTCCATCCGGGCCATCTCCTCTTCTTTGGACTTCACCAGCCTGGCGAAGTACTCCTCCCCGATCCGACCGACCTGCTTTAATGACATGAAAATTTTTCTCAGAAGATGAAAGAGAACGGTAAAGAGAAAGGAGGAGGGATTACCTCACTCAGGTCAGCACGAAAAGCTTGGAAGAGTTCTTCGTCCGACCTGGACATCAGAATCCTGGACCGGGGCACGACCGGGCCTTCACCGGCATCGGAGGACTGGGCCACCTGGTGGGCTGGTTGGTTCACCACCTCCGTCTTCCGCCTCTTCCGCTGAAGGGATTCTTCAGCGACCTCTTCTTCATCATGGTCACCCACAGGGGGTTGACCTGCCGGCCCGGCTTGAGAGGTATGGCCGGTCTCTCCCATCAGGTTGTCGAACTCGAAGGTATCTACATTAATGTAGAGTTCCCCCGAGTGAATAGGCTGGTTGGTCCCCTGATGGGATTGGGCCGGTTGCTCTTCCAGTGTGAAGGGCTGGCTGGATGAAGGGTTGAGTGGCTGAGCAGTGGAGGGCTCCTCAACCACTATCTGAGGAATGGCAAACTTTGACTGAAACTTCACCACTGCAAGAAAGGTCACCGGTTAGAAGAACAGCGATGGTATAAAAAAATGGAAGGAACACAAAAGGGTAGTTAATTGACCTTTCTATTTCTTCTTCCTCGCCGGGCGTGAAGGACCGGCAGTGGCAGTGGCCAGGGCTTTGGGTCCCCTCGCCTGGCGGATGGGGATGGCTTCGGGGATCGCCCCGGGCAGGATAATCTCCGGCTCAGGGTCAGTCTCTCGACCGGGGTAGACGCTCCACTTCCCGACGTGGTAAAGACCGCGGGTGGAGGCGTCCCCGGCCCGGAGGGTGGCTTCCCAGGCAACCAGGTCATCGGCTTCCGCTGGTTTGACCTGGCGCTTCATTCTTTTCCCCCAGACATTTTGGGCAAAGGGAAAGGTAGTCGGGGGGAACTTGATACAGACATATTTGTCCTTCCACTTCTTGTTAGAAGGAGGAAGGCCACACAGGAATGCCCGGCCTTGGTGGGATGACACCACCACGAATCCAAGGGTTTCCTTGGACCCGGGCCGGACATCGAACATATAGTCAAAGAGACGAAGAGAGAGAGGAATACGAAGGAACCGGCAGACATTGATGAAACTGCCCAACAGACGGTGACCATTAGGGGCCAGCTGCCCGGGCATGATACCGTATGTTTCAAGAAAAAAGACTTTGAATGGGTGAATAGAGAATTCACCCAAGTCCTTGATCGAATGGTAATGAATACCAATCGACATACCGACGTGGAGAGGAATAATGCTCTTCCACGTTGCCCGGTAGGTCAATTGATACCCATCGGGCATCAGATTACGCAGCTCGTGGACTTGGGGCTTCTGCATATACGACGGTTGCTCTTGGAGCAACCTGTCGTCAAGCGGAGTGAAGCCCTCGTCCCCGGGCTGGGCGACTGAGACTACTTGCGCCACGGAAGAAGAAGGGGCACAAGTGGAAACATCAACCGGCTTCTTCTGTGGAGAAGTAGCCGGGTGCTCAGAATCAGAGGATGAAGAAGAAGAGGAACCAAAAGTCGGAGACCGGCCGCCAGAACCGTAAGAGTGGACGGAAGGGTTCTGGCTATCTTCACGGTCTGACATGACTCAGAAAAGAAGGAAAGAAGCTTACTTGGAGACGATTAGAAGACTCGGAGGACTCAGAAATAGTAGAAGCAGCCGGGCAGATTTTTTAATTGAAGATTTGCAAGTGAGGAAATTCTGGGGAGAACCTCGCTTTATATAGGAGAGATGCCGCCCAGACGGACGGACGAAAGAATGACACGTGGCAGCTGAAATGATTTGCCATCATAACCTCTCGGGGAGACGAAACGGCACAATAAATCGGCGGCTCCGTACCCGACTTCGAGAAGATTCTCCCGCTTTGGACACCCGGTTTTTGAAATTTCAAAATTCAAATTTCAAACTTCAAATATTTTGGGTTGGCGCTGGTTTTCCGAGACGATTTTCCCGCCAAAAAGCGACTGGGCAGTTCGAATTTCAAGAGATGGTCGCATATGCTTCCCGCCCCTGATGGTCCCCACAGGACCGGGAATCGGAGGACTCCTTGATGGGTAATAACCCATGGATACCACCCGGTTGGTTCACCCGACTGGGTGGTGATGCAAGTGACAGCACGCGCCCTTCTCGGCCCGGGTTATTTCACCGGGTAGATGGGAAGGCCGGACGCCAATAACAGAAGACCTATTTTCTGAAGTACGCCTGGTTGACCGGTCAGCCGCCTGACCGGCTGGATAATCAGAGACGTGCTTGACGTGCTTAGGATTATTATAAATACTCCTAAAAGCCTCATTTGTGAGGCATGCTTTAATTAATCCACACGGCCTGTATTGATTGTAATAAGTTCCTACTTTCATTAATAACAAGCCGGGTTACAGGTGTTTCCACCTACAACCCTCCCGATTACTTATACTTAGCATTTGCGTGGTAATTTACTCCATCAACTATATTGTTTTACCAAATAACTAAAAAATAAGTAAAGAAAGTGATTAAAATTTTATTATGTAAATAATAACTAAGAAGGTCATTTTATGACGAAGGGAGTATTGTTTTACCTATCTAATTTATATTAACCTCTCCAACCATACTATATACTCCGTATATTATACTTATTTATCATTATATTTTGTTATTATACAACTTTTTTAAATATTTATTTCATACTTTTGTATTATAATCATATAGATGTGTAAAATATAAAGTTTATTTAACAAGTATATTTGTCAAAAGGCAAGAGTGTTTGCTATAAATAGAAATTGGATTCGTTAAAATAGAAAATTTGCTATAATTTACCCTTCCCTTCGGAGTGCATGCAATTGAAAATTTTTTAGCACTTAGCTTCAAGGTTGGAGATACTCTTAGACTTTAGGAATTTAGGGCATAAGCATTTATTTTGGAGTAAAAGAATATTCATTCTCAAATAACGTGATATTCATTTTGAATCAACGTAATAGTCATTCTCAAACAACGTAATGTTCTTTTTCACACATTTGTTTATTACTGTTATAATATTCATTTATGAATAACATAATGTTTATTCTGAAATAATGTAGTGTTCATTCTGAAACAACGTGGTGTTCATTTTCAAATAAGTAGTGTTCATTCTAAAGTAACGTATAGTTCATATAACCTCGTAAGTCGTTGAAAATGAATATAATACTACACAGAAAACAGAAAAATGAGCATAATTCAATTCATCTTAAACTCACACCTTGTGCTGCCATCCTCACTTCGTTCCCTCGCCGTCGTCGAGCTTCCCCGATCAACGCAATAAGGATTTGCCAGTCTTCATCATCATCGATCAACACAACATCGCAGCCGTGCTCCCTCGATTAATCTAAGACGAGTTTTTCTTTTTTCATCAACTATCTCTCGATTGACGCATCGTTCATGCTCCCTTCCTTCTCGCCAGATTGACATAGGGAGTGTACGGCGATAGTTTGCACCGCCCAAATCGGGTCGAGTCACACGCTACAAAGAAGATAGGCATTCCTTTAAAAAATTATCAATTGTACGGGAAAATCATACAACCAACTGTAGTATATATAATGCGGTATTGAGTGGGTGAGTAATCTCCAAATTTTGTGGATGATGTTTTGAGTAATTAAAATGAAGCAGTCTATTTCAAAATAAAAATATTCCTTCCATCCTAAAACTATCTTCCCATTTGTGTTTACGAAGTTTGACTTATTTTATATTTAATTCAATTTATTTACTTGTACGTGTGAAATTAAAAAATAAAATTTATATATTTAAAAACTAAATAAAAAATTCTATAAAATAAGAGGTGACAAAATTATATTATTTTATCAAATACGGAGTAACTACTAAAAATAAATCAAGAAAATGATTTAAGTTAGACCGTGTAGATAGAAACTGGAAAGATAGTTTTAGGATGGAGGAATTAAAAAATAAAAAGAATATTCTGCTTTCCAAAACAAAAAGAAAAAAAATCTGAAATTTTTTAAGGGAGGGGAGGGAATACTAATCACTTTCCTCTGTTTATTCACTCCCACGGGAAAGCCTCCCCGGCCACGCCCTGCCCGATCCCACCTCGTAGCGGAGTCATAATCCACGGGTGGCATTCCTTAGGTTTTCGTCCACGGTGCGGTTCTTCGATTTAAGATATAGGACCTAAAGCACGAGCAAAAGGCAACCATGACCGGTAATATACAAAACCTTTAAATCTTTTCGGGCTCGCAGCTATAGATTTTTACTTCAGATGTAAGATCATACAGTAATTCATGGTGTGAATTAAATTGTTGGTCTGATTGGATTGTTTTTTTTCTTTGTTGGGAAGATTCTAACTTTTTATGCTCTAGTCCAAGTTGGCTTCCGTAGAATCCAGTTTAAGCTTGCTATTGTAATTGCTGAAGTTGGATTTTCCATACATGTGTGAATGTTGAGCCCATTCAGGTATTATGTGTATGTTTGTCTGATATTTAACTCTTGTTCAGATTATGTTCTGGAGCAAGAAATGGAGATCGAAGCATTAGAAGCCATCCTAATGGATGACTTCAAGGGTTTGTGACAGACCGTCCATGTTTAATGCTTATTTTAGTGAGCCCCAAGCTATTTGAGTTTCATGAGTGTTATCTTCCATTTCATTTTGTCCCAGAACTTCACACTGGTGAAAGTGGACTGAGCACATCCAGAAGATGCTTTCAAATTGCTATATCTCCTCAGGTATATATGTAATGTAAACTGTTGAGTTTTTCTTGAGAACTGCATTTCTAAAGTAATTCTCATTATTAACCTTTTATTGTAACAATGTGTAAATTGGTTTGAACACTTTTTCTTTTTCAACTGCGTTTGTCATGGTATTGGTTCTTTTTACCTGCCTCTCAATTTCTGACACTACTTTTATCATTTGTTTTATCATCAACATTCTTAATGTCGTATCAACCTTACCTATGTTTTATAGGAGGAGGAGGAGGCAGATGAACAAATAAACTCGTCAGGTTTTACTACAGTAACTTCATGGATACCTCAATCAGATATATTATGCACTTCATTCTGCCTACTGCTTTGGATAATAATGCTTACCACCTAAATGCATCTGCAGTTCGACTTGCTTTAATTTTCTCGCACACTGAAAAGTATCCTGATGAGCCCCCACTTTTGGATGTCAAAAGGTATGAGCTACCCTTTTTTTATTGCCAAAAATGGTAAAAAAGTAAATAAATTACCAGCTACCTGTTTATATCTGGACTTTGGGTTTGGACCCTGACCTGAAGAGTGGGCTTGGAGTAATTTGCTGCATAACTAGGATCAGGAAGGATTCAGGCTCGAACATGTGATGAGGTTGGCCCACAGGCCACAGCTGACCTCCATGGACAATCGAGCTCCACCCACATCCAACCTCATGGACTTAGCTGTTAAGAGCATCTAGCATAGGACGGGCTACCCAGTTTGAGTGTGTTCTGATTGTATACTGACCTATACTCCCCTGCTGGACCACCCATGTGGAGCTTGGAATTTCTGCAGTCAGGGCCAAGCGGCCGGGTCCCTTTCTGCACCTTGCACGCTTATATAATATATATATATATATATATATATATATATATATATATATCACATTTGGTGGGTTGGCACATTCTCATAGTACTCAATAGCACTTCTCATTGCCTTAGTCCCCCCCTCCCCACGGGTCTCAAGACCATCAGGCGTTCATCATGATATACAAATTTCTGTAATTCTGTGGTCCTCATATCATAGGATCTGCTTATACAAAGTATATCATTTTAATGTCCACTGAGCTCATTTGGAGGGCACTTGCATAACTGTTTTGTTTTAATAAATCTCGTTGGTAGTTTTTCAGTTTAAAGGGAATTCAACCTGGAGACCTTAGAACTTTGAGAGAAAAGCTTGAACAAGAGGTAATTTGTACATCCTTGGTCTTCTATAGTGCACTGTTTGACATCTTTGTGCTAATCATATCATATGCTAGAGGTAAATAATATTCATTCTGAATATTGTTTCTATAAAAAAATCAATGTCAATAAATTGAAGAAGCATGCCTGATATCCTACTTCAGTTTTATATGGAGTAACAAAGAATCAATGATTAATTTATATGGAAGAGAACTAATTACATAGTTGTATGTCTAAACACATTTTTTCTGGTTAAAAAAAGATAGAAGAAAAAGTTTCATCCCAGTATTCCACCAATCCAACAAGGCACAAGTGTAGCTTGTCTGCAGGTGAATATCTAGATTGAGAAACTGAGCATCATGTCCTCCTAAATTTATTTGAAGTGTAAAGTGTTTGGCTGTTGCATTTATTTAACCACTTAAATGCTCAGTTTCCATGATCATAATTTATCATGCAGCTTGAACTGTTATGATTGTATTATTCAGGCGACTGAGAATCTTGGTATGGCAATGATTTTTACATTGGTCACATCAGCAAAAGAATGGTTATCTGAACTTTTTGCTAAGGATACTGTTGATGAATTTGCTGGACAAGCTGAAGTGGCAAAAGATGAGGTATGTTGTTTAATTGTCCAACCTGTTGCATAAAGAGATCCAAAATATACACAAGATTGTATGTATCATTATGTGTACCCCAATTTTATGTCATTTAACTGAAAAGGGTGTAAACGAAATTGAGAAAATGTGTTTTTAACTTATTAATCTTTTCTTCAGTTCAACAACTTCAAGTTGATATGAAGCCAACATTTTAATCAAACTTCTATTACAAGCTTAGACCCAATTTGTTTATTGGGCTTGGAATATATGCTTAACTCATATTGACTGCAAACGATGAGCTACAGATCTATCTTGCATTTTAACCGCCATTTTTTATTCAGCTCATTAACAACAATAACCCTGTAAGGTATGACAAGGTATGATGAGGGTGGGTGTATGCATACCTTACCCCCTATCTTTTCATTTAGAGGTTGTTTTGAAATACCCTCGCGTAAAGGGTACATCTCATTAGCAGCATTGCTAGTTTTATTCACATTGTAGGACTGTAAGTAATAGCGGGAAATTTTGTTTATATAAAATCCCGTCTGTCCTAGAGTATTCATGTAGTTTGATTTTTTATACTCTGGACAGAGAAAGCATCTTATTCTTATAGAAATAACTAGAGCAACTGGATGCTGATTAGTGAATATGGTTATGTACTTTTGAATCTTTACAGAATAGAGTTTCTTTATGATATTTCAATTTTAACTTTGGTGGATGGATGGTGCATTAACAGTGTATGCACATTGTCTATTGTTATGTTCTCACATGCTAATATTGCCAGTTGACCTAAATTCAAATTTGTTTTTTCAAATCTAATAAGGTTCTATTTTTATTTTAGATAGTTGTGCCTCATGGAGAACCAGTGACCATTGAAACATTCTTGGCATGGAGGGAAAGATTTGAGGCTGAACTAGCCCTGGAAAGAGCCAAGTAAGTAAGGAGTGTATCTTATGTTGCTCACATATCAATCAAGTCAAGAAAATCAATTGATATGCTATAGACATATGTGAGTCATGATTTCCTTTTTAATACAGTTATAAACATTTGCTTCACACACAGTTAGCAATTACTACCTCCGTCCCGCTATATTCGTTCACTTTTGACTTTTGGAACTGTTCATCTAAGCACTTTGACTCATCAAATTCTCTCAATGTGTAAGCCTAAATATAGTCATGTGTGATCTTGTTTGATTTGTCTTCACATATAGATTATTAATATATAATTTTTATAATTTTTTAATATACAAATTACAAGATAAAATGGATTAAAGAAGTGTATTGGATGGTGTGTAAAAATGAAAGTGGACAAATACTCTGGGACGGAGGGAGTAGTACATTGTGGTGATGGGACACAAAAAGTTGTCATACTCTGATGAAGGTTTCATTAGGGGTGCAAGGTGAATAGGAGCCAAATAAATAATTTGCCAAAGAATATACGAGTTTTTGCTTAATTTATCAAGACTATACACGGAAACAAAGAACACCTGTAGATAACCTTTTTAACTATATATGCTTGGAGTCAAAAGCTGTATTCGTGTTGCTTTTGTGGTGAAAATTGTTTAAAACACGATGTCATTTGCTTTCAGAAGCAGTAGTACTGATAAATAAAACAATATTCAGGTTAATGCCAGATTCAGCGCTTTCAGTTCCCAAGGAAAAGAAGCTGACAGGCAGGCAATGGTTTGAAAGTGGAAGAGCATCTTCGGTATTATTTATTTATTTTCCATCCAGTACCAATGGAGCTAGAAGAGTTATTATTTAAAGTGTCTTAGCTTTGGACAAAAAATGGATTAATCTCAATCCCACGTCAAACTTCTTTTGCTTCTTACTTTCCATGAAGTTTTGGTAGTAAATGCAGCAATGCATCAAGGGTCCATGTGTCCAACATAAATAGTCTATCTACTTCTTCAGGGGTAAGACTGTCTATATCTTGACCCCTAGACCTCAACAGAGTTGGGGTTTTGCTGGGCTTGTTGTTATTCTTCTTTATTTTCTTATTTACGGAGTATTTATTTATCCACCATCCATCCATCCATGGAATATTAATTAATTAATTTTGCTTTCTTCCTTCCAAAGTAGCTGGGCTTATCATGTTTTTTCACCCAGAGTCCTTTAGTGTGTGAGCAAGATTTTCCAATACTGTTTGATCCCAACTCCCATTGGCTAACTGTATCTTTCCGACTGGAGATAAATGGATTTGTTGTACTTAGCACAATGGATTTGTTTGGAACCTGAAAAGTGCCAGGGAAAGATAACAGTGGGAATATTTGGAAGAAAAGAAAATTCCGTTGAAAATAATAGTATCGGGGCTGTAGTTGGATTTGATTTTTGACCAGAAAAAACAGATTGTATTAGATAGTTGTATTGGACAAAGGGTAAGGGATGAGATATGAGTTAGTTTCGTACTTGTATTCCTACATTTGGCTCTTCATATAATCTCCCTAACCAAATGACCCGGCGTGGCATGCTCATAAGCTCTATTCATTTGTCATTTGGTTTCTACAGAAGGGCGCAACGACTGTTGCCGAAGAGTCTGATGAGGGAGAAGAAGATATTGATTTTGATGATGAAGACTTTGAAGGTCACTTCCCATTTCCCCCTTTTCCATTTAGTACACTAGTATACCTCACCCCCTTCTCTTTGTGAACAAAAGTAACACTTGCCTTTTGTGTTTTTGTAGTTGATGAAGACGATATGCTGGAGCACTATCTAGCAGCAGAAAGACCAGCATAACATCCTCTCATTTGGCTTTATCTAAAGCTTTTACATCACTTGAACTCTGCATTTATATAGTTTCTATAAGGATCTAAATGTGAGATTGATCCTTAGGGCTCTTCTGGTTTTAGATTACTAGGGGTTTTAGGTTGATTGAGCTGATTCTGATTCTCATATCAGCTATAATCACGTGCTGTTGTGTTGGTTTGAGATTTTGTCTAAAATCAATCCGCGTGATTCTGCTCCCCAGCGCCTCATATTTAGAATCGATCAGGTGGTTTTTTTAGAGCCAATAGACAAATCCAGAAGTGACTCCGAGTATCAAAACCAGAATTTGAACTAAAAATGAGCCTCTAGCTCGACAATGATTCTTGGCGGTCTTTATTTGTGTTAGAATTGGGATGTCTCTATACTTGAAGTTTGGAAAAAGCGTTTGGGGCATATTGTTGAATTAGTACTATTTGGAGTTTAAAATGAATATGCTTCGTGACTAGTTGACTAAATATGATTTGATACAAACTATTTGTTTGGTAACACAATAGAATTGAGTGAATGCTGTCACAGTCCTAAATCTGGTATGGTCTTTCCTAAATTTGATATAGCGTGCAATATGCTCCTATAGAAGACAAACATTGGGAAAAGTAAGAAAAAACAGTGGTTCGAAATGCGTAAAGCTGTTGGCATGGTGTGAATAACACAAAATTACAGTATTTCTCCAAGGCATGGCGTGATGTGAATTAAACAGAATTATTCTTTTCCACTTGCCATTTAAGAACATCACAGAATTGTTTCTCCTTTTTTTTTATATTGAAAAGGCACATTTTTGCCGATGAGGTTTTATCCTAGTAAAATTTATGTTATCATATGAGACAGATGTATTAGAATGGGTTCGAAAAATGGCCCTGATTTCGATTTTGATTCGGGTTTTAGAATACTCCCTACCAAATGTGGCGTAATGAGCCTACCAAACGCGCTTTTGGGAATAAAATTAATGCGGGCGAGTCGTGTCAGTCCATACCTGCCCCAACCATACCTACTTTTTTGTTTATAGTACTGTACTCGGTAATAACACCATAACAGTCCTTTAAAAAATATAGCACGTGACCATCAGGGGTGAATTCGGGTCGGTCCAAATACAATCACTGCCGGTAAAACCCACGTTTTCCTCGTTCTAAATAGGAATCTATGTTTAAAAAAGGAAAAGAGAATTGGCATTTTTTCCGGGAAAGGAAATCATTTAAAGAAAAGAAGAAAAGAAAAGAAAAAAAGTTGTTCCTAAATTTCCGTAGGCTTGAAGGAGTTAACTGACCAACTGATGGTAGATGGAGTAGTATATAAATAAATCACAAAGCCTTTGTGTTGTTAAATCTTGGTGTCCGTGAGAAATCATGATGAGTTTCTCCAAATTGGGTTTATTGATTCTGGTTCATTTCTTGGTTTCTCCGGAACCCATTTCATCATCATCATCACCATCATCAGAAGAGATCCCAAAGGCTTTCTTGAAATTGGCAAAGGAAAGCGATGTGTTTGATTGGATGGTGGGGATAAGGAGGAAGATACATGAGAATCCTGAGTTGGGGTATGAGGAATTTGAGACCAGTAAGGTGATAAGGGAGAAGCTGGATGAGTTGGGGATCCCTTACAAGCACCCCCTTGCTGTAACTGGTGTGGTTGGCTATCTTGGTTCTGGGAATCCTCCATTTGTGGCTCTAAGAGCTGACATGGATGCTCTTTCTATGCAGGTTGCTTTCCCTTTCATTTGTTTGTTTGGGCAGTTTAAGACTGTGTTTTGCCATGTGCAGCATTTGAGTGTATTATGGCTTTTGAATTTGCATAGGAATTGCTGGAGTGGGAGCACAAGAGTAAGATTGATGGAAAGATGCACGGCTGCGGACATGATTCACATGTTGCAATGCTTCTGGGTGCTGCCAAGATTCTTCAACAGCATAAACACATGCTTCAGGTTTGATTCTTGATGATGTCTGTCTGTCTGTTACAGTGTCAGTGTGTGCCCCCCTTCAAAATGCTGTTGATCACCCATACTTACTACAGTATAAGACATCATGCTCTGAGTTATAGAGCCCATTTGGTAAGGCTCATTTGGATGAAATCACTGGATTTGCTTAATCATCTTAACGGAAAAAGTTTTAGTAAAATGAATTTCAGTCGTATAGGTAAATCAAAAGCTGCTTATTGATCTGATTATATTGCTGATGATGCTGCCACAAATGGCCTTATTTGGCTGAAACGGATTCTTCCGAAACACTCTTCTTTTACACAAGTTGAGCCATTTCAGCCAAACAACATCAAATGAGCTCTTCGTTTCATTTAAACCTAAACTGAGTTTCGGTGCAACATAATTTTGATGACAGGGAACAGTTGTTTTGGTTTTCCAACCAGCAGAGGAAGGTGGTATGGGGGCAAAGAAAATGGTAGATGCAGGAGCACTAGAGAAGGTGGAGGCTATGTTTGCGGTGCACGTAAGTCCTAGCTATGCTCTTGGGGAAGTAGCATCCAGATCCGGTTCATTTGGTGCAGGAAGTGGCTTCTTTGAAGCCTTGATAAGTGGGAAAGGCGGTCACGGTGCCATTCCTCAACTTGCAATTGACCCAATTCTTGCTGCTTCAAATGTCGTTGTCAGCTTGCAGCATCTTGTCTCCAGAGAAGCTGATCCTTTAGACCCTCAGGTAACAACATCAATTCTGTTTTTATGCGCCGAATTAAATATTTTCCAATCCATTATCCTCTCTTGGCTTGTGGTTAAAATGGTGGAAACAAAATGCTGTTTTGAGCTGTTGATTTGTGTGCTACTAGCTCATATTTACTGTGGTCTGTGTAATCTGTTTCGCCAAGCTAAGACTAACACAATGACCATGCTTAAGGGGTTTAAGTTGCAGCTCTATGTTTATGTTACAGTATTTTCACATCATGACAAGTTTGATTTTTCAAGATCAATAATGAGGCAACTCCAGTCTATTGCCTACCAACTTTCTCAAACAAAACTAGTACATTCCTCAAGACACACATACTTTTAATATTAGCCCCAATTTATGTTGAAATCTATGTTGAGTGTTACATCTATCATGTGATGAATTGTGAATTTAAAAGATGCAAAGTTGTGATGGGAATAAAAACTAAATACAAATTAACCGACAATTTGGGGGTTGTGGTTTGATAGCGGCACTTCTAATAACCGCAAGCAACACTTAGCTTCGGTTTACCAAACTAAGGGGGTGTTTGTTTTTTCTGCAAGAAAAGATCTGCAGTCTGTGGACCACTGTAGACATCTGCAGGAGAAGTGGTGGACCGAAGGTCTGCGATCTGCAATCTGCAAGAAGAAGACTGTTTGTTTTTTAATGTCTGTAGATTGCTATATAAATTAATGGTGGTAGTATACGATGGTGGTATATGGACGATTGTGGTGGTAGTGGGGTGGTGGTGGACGTTGACGGCGGTGGTGGTGGACGGTGGTGGTGGTGGCGGTGGATGGCGGCGGCGATGGTGGATGATGATGGTGATGGACGGTGACGGTGATGGTGGACGGTGGTGGATGGTGGTAGTGGTGGACGGTGGCGGTGGACGGTGGTGGTGGTGAAGAGAAGTAGAAAAAAAAAAGTAGAAGATGTTAGAAGACATTGGTTAATGTCTTCTCCAAGAAGATGTCAGGAAGACCTTTTTGAGTGAAATGTCTTCCAAAAAACAAACAATCTGCAGAACCTAGCATCTGCGCCCGTCTGCGCGGCACAGACAAAAGACGCCAGAAGGTCTTCTGGCAGAAAAACAAACACTCCCTAACTCTTTGCATAAAAAGCAAAGTTGATTGAAAAGCCACGACAATGCCGACCATTTATCTTATCTTAGCTTATGCAAGGAGGAAGTTGAGGCAATACGTGATAACAGATCAATGTATGCTACTACATACATGCAATTGCGCTCTCTTTGTTGTTTCATCCTAAACGGTGGACTTTTGTGATACGAGTAACTTGAAACGTTATATGATTGGTTTGTATGTTTGTATATCAATGTGGTATATATGACTTTAAGATTGAACACATGGCTTCCATATTTGTAGGTTGTCACAATCGGCCAATTCCAAGGAGGTGGCGCATATAACGTGATTCCTGATTCTGTTACTCTTGGTGGAACTTTTCGGGGCTTCTCAGTGGGGGGAATGACACGTCTAAAGACACGTATCGAGGAGGTTAGTTATGCTTCAAGATGTGACAACAAAAAGAAGCTAATGCTATGTTTATGTTTAATTTGTTTATAAGGATAATACTTATTTGTTACTAATTGTTACTCGATCGCTCCCACCTAAACAAATAACAGGTAATAGTAGGACAAGCCGCGGTTCAAAGGTGCAATGCAACGGTTAAGTTTGATGAAGAGAGTCCATTCGTCCCTCCCACCATCAACGACAAAGGGCTGCATCTCTACTTCCACCAAGTTGCTTCTGACATGCTTGGGAGTTCTCGTGTCAGAGAAGCTGAGCCGATGATGGCCAGCGAAGATTTTTCATTCTACCAGCAAGTGGTGCCCGGCTGCATTTACTTGCTGGGCTTGCAAGATGAAAATGGCGAAAAACTTGCATTCCCACACTCGCCCTTCTTTAAGGTCAATGAAGATGCTCTTCCTTATGGCGCCGCACTCCAGGCGTCTTTGGCGGTCAGGTACATTCTTGATCACAATTCAGAGGTTCCATTGCAAAGTGCAAGCAAGCGTGATGAATTATGATTATTTATGAGAGAGAGATCAGATCTTAACCCACATATATTTGTTGTATGCCTTGCATTTATTTATCTAAATATTGCTCCTCTATAATAATACGTAGTATATAGTAGTGTATGGAACTTCATGTCTGCTTATATTCATACATATATGATGGCTTTCTTGCTCATTGTCTATTAGAGTAATTTTTTCCAATTAATCTAAATGACCGACATCATATTGTTCAACACAATCCATGAAATTTTGTAGAATTAATCTAGGGAGAAAGATCAAAGTAGAATTAAAACATTGAAAATATACCAAAATAGGACTTCTATGTTTTTATTTTCGAAATAGGACTTACATTACCAAACATGATTATATACATTACCAAAAAAGTATAGTAATTTCCACAGGGGAAAAAACATGAAAGTCCTATTTTGGTACTTTTCTCTATGTTTTAGTCCTATTTAGGTGATTCTGATTTTCCGGTTTTTCAATTCTGATCCGATCTGGTTTTGGACCGGTGATACCCTTACACTTTCATCGTCGCAGGCCCATCAAAGTAGATATTCATAACTTATTTCATTTAATTATACGAGTAGATATTTTTCAAAGTGTAGTATCTGTTTTATCAGTTTAATACTACATCCGTCCAAAAAGATTTACACGTTTTGACTAAAGTTTAAATTAAGAGAGGGATAATTTTATGTTGACTTTCCAAAAATACCCTTAATGTGATGGGTAAAAATAGAATGTGATGTGTAGATTATTAGGAAAAAGGTATGATGTGATAGGTAGGGTTTGAAAAAGTATGGGCTAAAAGTAATTTTTTAATAGAAATGTGTAGGAGATATTTGGACGCAATTTTTTTGAAAGGTGTAAGTCTTTTTGGGACGGAAGGAGTATCTGATAGTGGGTCATCGGCCCAAACGATATTAGCTCAATTTTTAAGGGGGAAGGCCAATCAAAGTAGCTTGCTACTTGGGCTTTCACGTGTCACCTCGGACTTGCACTACTTCCTTGGACCCGAGTGAATCAATGACTAAAATTGGATGAAAGATTGGACCTAAATGTATTGGATGTCCGTTTTTTAGGTCCAGACAGTAGCGAATGAAAATTTGGGCTTCTTTATTTCGGGAAGCTCCTCCCCTCGATCAGAGCCTTCTCGCCTGAGAATTTTCCTCCACAAAACAAAAACTTGGTGTCTAAACTTGCAAAATTTTCCCCAAATAATTCAATAAAAAAGAAAATAAAACCAGAAAACTACTTGCATGTTAGTTGGATTTTCTTCATCATTATTAATTTTCCTCCAAGCTTACAAATTCAGTTCTCCTCTTCCCAAATAAAATTCAAGAGACATAGATAGATAGATCTTCCACCTCAGGCCGGCCAGGCACTCATACATCATCGTAAGATCAGTTGTTGATTTTTATATATTTCGGGCTCCGGTCAACGTTTCACCCCGCCAGCAAACATTGAATTCGCCAAATCATATCGTCAAAGCTATAAATACGACATGGATGGAAGGTAATCAACGTACGTGCATGCATGCATGTATGGCTTCATCATGAGCCGAGTGCTTCATTATTAATTTATGAGAGATGGAAGATAGAGATTAATTTATTACTCCGTAATACATTACAATCGGTATCGATCAGATTGGAGAGATCGAATTATATTATATATGGTCATCGCCTTCAAAAGTATAATATAAATGGGTGAGAATAATGTGATGAGGATATCGTCATCACCTTCCGCGAAACTGATAGACGATGCAATTTCAAGCAAGAACCCGCAGAGCAGCGTGACGTGCGTGTACCAGACGCACATCGGCGGCCACTGGCGGAGCGTCACCGTGGTGTGGAACAAGAACGTCATGAACCACAGCGTGACCCTGACGGTGGACAGCATGGAGGAGGCGGAGGAGGGGGGCCACGATCACCACCCCACCTGCAAGATCGACCTCAAGCCCTGGAACTTCTGGGCCAAGAAGGGCTACAAGACGTTCGAGGTCGACGGGAACCACCTCGAGGCCTATTGGGACCTCCGCTCCCCTAAATTCTCCGGGAGCGGGAGCCCCGAGCCCTGCTCGGACTACTACGTGGCGCTGGTGGCGGAGGAGGAGGTGGTGCTCCTCCTGGGCGACCACAAGAAGAAGGCGTACAAGCGTAGCAAGGCCCGGCCCGCCCTGGTCGATGCCGTGCTCTTCTACAAGAAGGAGCACGTCTTCGGGAAGAAGAGCTTCTCGACGAGGGCGAGATTGGACCATAAGATGAACAAAGAGTGCGAGATCGTGGTGGAGCTGAGCTCCACCACGGCAGGCGGCTCTTCTTTTTCTTCTTCCTCTTCGAATTATAATAACAACGGTTTCAACAAAGATCCGGAGATGTGGATAAGCATAGAGGGGATCGTGTTGGTCCACGTGAAGAGCTTGCAGTGGAAGTTCAGGGGGAATCAGACGGTGGTGGTCAACAAGCTGCCGGTGCAGGTGTATTGGGACGTCCACGATTGGTTGTTTTGTAGCAGTAGCAGTAGCAGCAGCTTGCCCGGCGGCGGTGGCGGATGGGAGCACGGGCTGTTCATATTCAAGCCGGAGGGGACGGCAGGGGAGACGACGACGAGTGATGCGGAGGAGAGCGGCAGCGCGGGCGGAGATAGCAGCGAGTGCGGCAGCACGGAAAGCAGGTACTACTCAACCACGCAGAGTCACTCCGGCGGCGGCGGGTCAACGCCCTTTTGCCTTTTTTTGTATGCATGGAAGCTTGAGTAGCTAAAATTTAGGCTCCCATTTGTTCATACATACATATACTCCCTAGCTAGTTATTCTCTGTATCTTAATTCTTAATTATATTACTCGTACAAATATAGACATATGAGTATATAGTACGTCGTGGATAGCCTCAAATCAATGCAAAGCATAAAGAAATCGAAAGCAGCAAGCCAGAATATATATTGCATGCATGCTTAATGGGTCGATCAAAAGCATTTTCACCAATCAATGCAGAGCAACCATTGAAATTGGAGTATGTTAGGGTACACCATCACTTTGATGTAGAGAACTTGCACATGAAGTGCGTTATTGATGCAAGACTTTTTCAATGCTTCGTTTGACTCTGAAAACTCCCAATTAAAAGGCGATGTAAAAAGTGAAATTTGCACTAAATAGGACTAAAACATAATGACTTTCCTAATGTATGACTTAAACTTTTTTATTCCCTAAATAGGACTGAATAATGACTTAGTAGAAAGAATAATGTCCAGTAATGATGGACATTTAGTCCTATTTAGGTAAATTTCTCATGTAAAAATGGAATGGAAATGTAAAAATGTAAAAGTTAAGAGTATAGAGTTGAAGTATGGTCGTATCATTTTCCTAAATAGCACTTAAACTGTTTTATTCCCTAAATAGCACTTAATAATGTCCATAATGTTCAGTGATGACGAATATTTGCTTGAATAATGACTAATGCATAAAGACTAGAGTGCTACATTGGGAAGAAAAACACATGTGGTACTATTTAAGGAAAGTCATTATGTTGTAGTGCTATTTAAGTAAATTTCTCGTTATAACTAAACACTAATATCAAACTATATTATGTGAATCTAGCTAGACCTAAAGGCGGGAGAAGGTGAACAATATACAAAGGAAATCAAGCCGTACCCCCTGTAGTTTGAAAATGACATCAATACTCATTCTATTTTTTAAATTTATTTCTAAAATCCTCGTGGTTTCAAATCTTTGCACCAATATCCCATTTGACCATTTTCGGATCATTTTCTAGTCATCCTCCAGCGAAGAGTGGACATTGGTGCCTATTTTTCAAAGCATAGGGAGCAACATAGCTCATTTCTCATTTTTCTTTTAATTTTTTGTTTTTTTATTTATTTTTAACTCCTTTTCATCTCTTCGTTTCTGTTTCTTAGAAAAAAATTAAAATTTATTTTCTAGTTTTTTAAATAATGTTTTAAAATATTCAACATTGTTTGTTTCAAAAGTTTACATATACTTCATCCATCTCAAATTAAGATTTTCAATTTTTTGTTTTCTAAAATTAAAAAAATGGAAAGTTCAAAAAACAAAATCCCGAATAAAAAGATAAAATTTAAAATATGGCAAAACAAAGTGAAAAAATTGAAACATACAAAGAGTACTCTTATGCAAAAATTTTTTTAGGAATGTCTAGAATAGTCCTTAGGTTTGAGATGTCTAAAAAATGATTTTCTTTTTAATTTTCATTTTTTTTTCCTGTTGTACTCCTCTATTTTTGAAGTTTCTAAAAAAGGTTTAACTTCTTACTTTTGGAAAACAAATAATTAAAAAGATACTGTATATGTTAATTATATTTTATTTCAAACAAAAAGGATTCTAAATTTTAAGAACATAATAATAAACAATTTTTTTAAAAACATAAAGAAACCTTCAATTAATAGATAAAATAAACAGATAGAGAAAAAAGGAAAAAAAGTAAATATAGAAATGAGCACCCAGTCCATATGGTTTGGAAAATAGATACCAAAGTTCCCTTCTTCATCGAAAGAAAGGCCAGAAAATAATTAAATGGGGTATGAGTGCAATATTTTAAAACCACATAAATTTTAGAAATAAGTTTTAAAAATAGAGGGGGTAAGGGTGCCCATTTCCCAAACTACAGGGGGTATGGGAGCAGGGAGCTATTTGGCCGCAAAATAACCCTTTTGAAAATACGGACATGTTCTATAGCCACTCACTATGAGTGGTCACGGAAGATATTGTCTGAATTGGAACACCTACGGTGCTCCATTTGGAACATTGATAGTTTCTCTTCCTTCTAACCTCCCGGTAAACTCTCTTCTAGTCTCGATCCTAACCCATCTCCCACCCACGTCAGTTGTAGGATGTAAGTTTAGTTGACTTTAATTGAGAATTTTTTTAACCCCAAAGCCAACTAAACTTATATCCCGTAATTGATGTGGGTGGAGGGTGGATTGAGATGAGAACTAAATGAGGGGTTTTTCAAGAAAATTCGAAAAAATAGAAACTACTCCATTCATCCGAAAACGTTCGTCCCGTTTCTATTTACGAGATTTGACCGACTTTATTTTCAATTCAATTTATTTGATTGTAGGTGTAAAATTAAAAAATAAAATTTATATTTTTAAAAACTATATCAAAAGTTCTACAAAATAAGATGTGACAAGACTATATTATTTTATTAAATAACTAACGAAAATAAGTAAAGAAAGTAATTAAAATTTAACTATTGAATAATAACTGAAATAAACATTTTAAGAAAAGATATATCCTCACTGAGACAATAAAGAGGATAGATAAATGACTTTCAAAAAGGATATGGCTCTTCTCATTCGTGGAGATATGATAGGTGAACTAAAAGCCCACCAACGAAACTTGACTACATAATAGGGCCGAACTTGGCTCTTTCTTCCAATGAAAATCTTTAAACAATATTTCGCAAAGAGATTGGCAAAATTTAATACTCTCTCCGTCCAAGATTAAAGTTCTCACTTTGACTTGGCACGGAGTTTAATAAAACAGAAAATTTACTTTGACTTTCCTAAAATACCCTTCATTTCTATCCCTTCTCCTCTTTTCGATCTTGTCCACCCATTTTCTTCCGTCTCTGCAATCGGATGCCCCCCACCCCAAATAAGGCCAAATCTCCTTGCCGCTCTGCCATTATTACCGACGGCCGTCACCTATTCCGATCCAATCGGCGCCTCACTGCTCGCCGTCACCTATGCCTACTCATTCAATCAGCGTCTGTACTCAGCCACCACTGCCGATTTCTTTGTTAACGCTGACCTCGGATCTGAATCGAAATTCTCAGATCTAATGGAGATGGACAAGAAAGAAGAAGAGTTGAAGATGGACTGGGCATTGGACCGAGAATTGAAGAAGAAGAAGAGGAGATCGGACCGCCCTTTTACCTCTGACCACTACCACCGCCTCGTTGCCTCACCTTTACTCTGAGATTCGCTGCTCTCAATTTACAGGAAAAGATCGGAAGAGCAAAGGAGAAGAAAGAAGTAAAAGAAGAAGAAGGAGAAAGAAGAAGAAGATGATGATAAGAGAAGAGAGAAGAAGAAGAGAGAAAGTGACAGCGGGTGAAAGGAAATGGGTGGGGAAGGAAAAAGAAAAAGAAAGGATAGGGAGTGGGTGGGGAGGGTAATTTAGACTTTTTGGTATAATAAAATTTCCAAAAATAGAAATGAAAAGATTATTTTTGGACGGACGAAAAAGGAAAGTGAGAACTTTATTTATGGACGGAGGGAGTATTAACAGCACATGTGGTCGTGGCCCATGGTTATTTACCAGACTTGTTCGGCATTTGTTTCTGATGAGCGAGAGAGACAATAAAGGGGAATCCAGAGGAATAGAGAGAGAATTGGCTCTTTCTTTTTCCCCATTTTCTCTTCACACCTCTTTCATTTGTTTGGCCATGGAACCTCCACGCCTTCCTACTATACTTCTTGCTCGCAGATTCCTTCATTGTTCACTCTTCCCTAGTCTCATCATCTCGAGAAAATAGAACCAAAATCAAAACTGCGTTTACTATTATTTGATTTATATCCTTCTGGGTCGTGATATTTGTGGTTCATGTGTCGAGTTTTGCCAGAATGATTTGATTGTTTGAGGTGAAAAATTCTGGGAATCTATGCAACTACAATTCTTTGAAACAGCTTGGAAGAATTTGTCATTTTGTTATTTTGCTATGTTGGTTTTTGGCGTTCTTGAAAAGAGAGATTAAAAAAAAGGAGCTCTAACCCTTGGATGGAATCATTGGAATGGGGATTGTTGTTGAGGAATTGAGAAAAGGAAAGATGAAAGGTGAGGAGAAAGACAAAGAGAAGCGGATGGATCATCATCCTATATTTCCCAGACTGCATATAAGTGATGCAGATAGAAGAGGGCCAAGGGCACCTCCAAGAAACAAAATGGCTGCCCTTACTGAAGAACCATACCCTGCAAATTCCCTTCCACCAATCTCAATGCTCCCACTCCCACCTCCCAATTTGGCTGCTCTGAGTCATGTGAGTTCAACCATTATAATGCGAATGTTTTCTCTATTTGTTGGTCATTTTTGTTTCCAATCTTTCGTTCTGTTATTGCTACTTTCTGTGGGGATTTCTCATTTATGGAATGAAATGTAGTTTGGTACTATTTGGTAGATTGCAATAATATATATGGAGTAGCTTAATATACTCCATAACAAAGTTTGTTTTCTCTAAATTTGGACTATATATGCATCTGATTGCATTGCATTCGGTCTTACCAAACTGCACCTTAGATTAATGGTAGAAACTTGATGAGCCACGTGACTTGTTTTGATTTACTATGTCTGCTTTGTTCTGTATGCATTATGCCTGCTAAGTCTGGCCCTGCACTTATATAATGCAAAACCCATCCATTGTTTGCAGTCCCATCACCTAGTACTCTTATTATAAGAATCAGCTTAGCTTTGCTATCCTTATATATCATCTCTTCTCTAGAAGGTTGCAACATGAAGCACTTTTCAACATGAATTTAACCAACTGCATACAATTAGGCTCCATTTTGCCTGGGGTATCTGGATGATGGCTAAATCCGCTTAATTTTCTGAAAGGGTGTGTGTTTTGTGACATCGCTACAACCCAAAGAAGTTTGGATTAATAACATACTCCGTAAATTTCATGCCACTAATGCCTCCGTACTAAAATATTCTTTATATCTGAGAATGCCTGAAATTGGGGCTTCTCTTATGTGATATCTTAATGGAAATGCAGGCAGATTCTAATGAGAAAATGTTTTCTACCTTCTGCTATCCCTCTGGTCTATCTCATCCATACGCCAGCGCTATTCACTTTACAGACGGTGAACCGAGTTTCACAACACCAAGAAATCCAAATTTAACGCCAATAAATCATCAATATTTAAGTGATACAGGGGATTTTCCAAGCACCTCTAGCTATAGTTTTTCTGCAATGAAGCATGGAAATGATGGTGATTTTAGTGTTCCTAAATTTTATCACATAGGGAAACATCCTAAAAGTGGAAACATAGAGAAGATTGTTGAAAAAGGAAAGGATACACCCTCAAGCTCCAATGTTTGTAACAAAATTCAAAGTAGTTCTGAAAAACCATCTAAAGAGAGCCCAAATGTGATCAAAAAAAGGAACCACCTTGAAAAAGAGAGTTGCAATCTGGGAGATGAATATTTTGAAGACGATGATGAATATGGGAAGATGGAGAAGAGTGATAAAAAGAGAAGTGCTTCCATGATGGAAGACAATGATCAAGGGCCTTCTCAAGCAGGCAGAAATGGGGACATCTCAAATGTCTCAGATGTAAATTTATCTCCCGATGATATTGTAAAAATGTTAGGACAGAAGCTATTCTGGAAAGCTAGGAAGACCATTCTGCAGTAAGTATCCTTAACTGCTTTTGCTTCAATCTCTTATGTACTTTCTCTCTCTCTCTCTCTCTCATTGTCTCACACATTTCCTTCCATTCAATTCCAGTCAGCAAAGGATCTTTGTACAGCAAATTTTTGAGCTCCATAGGTTAATAAAGGTACTTCCTAATTTTCCATACATGGCCATATTAGGAATAAGAATATTTATTTCTCCCTCCGTCGGGGTTTTGTTGTTCATTTGTTCCAACACCACAAATTTAAGGAATGAGGGAGAGTTGGGGGTTGAACTTGGGTGAGGCGTGAGAAAGTGTGGTGCTTCAACCACTTGAGCACCTCTCACCCTCACAAAGTACACTCTTTAAGGGATATTTTGGTAACTTTTCATAATTTGGTTACTAAATATACTACCTTGACAACTAAATTCGGACATCCCAAAAAGGAAATGTGGACAACTTAACCCGGACAGAGGGACTAATAATTACTTCATATTATTTATGTTTTTTTGACTGTATAACTTAACCTGGACATCTTAATATTTATCTTTTGTGGCCACTTTCTTTAGGGTAAATTTGGGTGAAATTGTTAATATTCCTGGAATTTGTGATTGTATGAAGTTGTTGAATTATGATATACGGAGTAATTATTTGAAATATTTTTTGCCAAAATAATATGAGAAGTGGCTAAAATGATCATATTGGGGAACATAAGCCAAAAGAATACTTCCTGTCATGCTTGCTAGTATTTAATATTTATACCCTATCATTCATCAAATACAATGTCTGCTTCTAATGCTTGCCAATATTTTTTAACAGGTTCAGAAAATGATAGCTCGTTCACCTGATATCTTATTTGAAGATAACTTCTATACAGGAAAATCTCTTATGACATCCTCTTCCACGAAGAAACTACCATGCACTAATGCTGTCGAACCGAAAACATATTCTTCACCAAAGACAAAGGGCATTTCGGGCAGTAGAGCAGAGAACATAAGAGATAAGAAGCCAATTCTTCACGAAGAACCTTATTCAGGATTGGCATCCCCTGCTCATGAGGCAAAATCAGGACCTTGGTGCTTACCCGCAGCAAACCAATGGCTTGTTCCCTTAAGATCTCCTTCTGAAGGGCTTGTCTACAAACCTTATTCGGGTCCTTGTCCCCCACCTGGAGCAATACTTGCCCCTCTTTACGGAGGTTGCAGGCCATTGAACATATCTTATGGGATCGGGCTTTTCCCTAGCCCGTCCGTTGGCCAGGCCTACTTTCAACCATATGCCATGCCCGTGATAAACTCATCCACACGTGATCCGAGTTTGGTGAAACCATATGGAACAAAAGCAATACATAACACATCACATGGGGCCCAGAGCGGGATCGTCTCGAATGGGGCCCACCAAAGCTTGCAGACAGATAGAGGGAGCGATTTGCAGGGAAGTACTGCAAGTAGTCCTTCTGAGAGGGACGCGCTCTCTCTTTTTCCCACCAAACCAACCGGAGAAGATTCAGACCGACCTGTCCATAATCAGAACAGCAGGCAAGCGTTTCGAGTGATCAAAGTTGTGCCTCACAAGCCCAACACAGCATCAGAATCTGCCGCTCGGATTTTCAAGTCAATACAAGAAGAAAGGAAACAACATTGACCGACTGTTTGTCACATCTCATATATACACACAGTAACTGTAGACTAATATATTAATGGCCAGTGCAGCAGTAGTTGGGTTTAACTGTGTTGTATTCATATATTTCTGCAGTGTTCATTTATCCTGATTCCATGGCAACGATAGTTGGTTTTTTATGTTTTGTCTTATCTTGGAAATACGAACGAGGAAAATGAAGATGAATGTGTTCAGAGCTCTTTAGAGCTGGGCCAACACGGAAGCTAGCACAAGTAAGCAAGCAAGGTTTCTTAAGCCTAACTTATATCCCAGGTTTCCACCTTGGCGTTGGGGTTGGCCAATATGTCTTACCCACTAGTGGACAAGCCGAACGTCATGGGCTTCCGTAATAAATATTCTTGTGGTGGGTGCCGGGCGTGTGTGACTTGTGAGGGATTTGGCATTTGAATAATAGGATTATTTAAATACTTTTTTTTTTTTGAAAAATCATTCAACCGTAACAGATGACTTATCCAATTTTTTATTTAGAAATCACCCCTAATAGGACTAAAACATTGTGTTTATCCCTAAAATAGGAGTTCATGTTTTTTATCCCCCAACTAGGACCTCTCCCGCCATATTCTTTCTTTCTCTCCCGATTTTGCCCTCCTTTTTCTTTCTGCGTCACACTTCACAATCCTGCCCCGTCTACATTACAACTCTTTGTAATACACATTACCACATTACATACTATGACACTTTACATTACAATGGTTCGTAATTCATCACCACATTACAGATTATGACACTGGTAGTATCCACATTACATACTTTACTGTACTATCATGACTTTTTTTAATTGCATATTAACCATTGAATATTTTTATTTTTTTGTTATGCATTTAAATCCAACATGTCCACAAGACAAATGATGAGACCATATGATACAACAACCAATGCTGAAAACAGAAATTTTCACAGAATGAATCCCACATGTCCACAAGACAAATGATGAGACCATATGATACAACAACCAATGCTGAAAACAGAAATTTTCACAGAATGAATCTCACATGTCCACAAGACAAATGATGAGACCATATGATACAACAATAAAGGATTTGATTTTGAAACACAAATTTCCTTAGTAATTTAATTCACATGACCACAAGAGCTCTAACCACATGACCGAATCTAATTGAATATTTAACAAATATGTAACTAGGGTTAAGAAATTCACCTAAAATACAAAATACAGCTTTGATTTCCAAATGCATGTGAAATTCTACTCAAAACTTTCTCCTTATGACAAATCTTATCAAAAATCAACCCAGCTTTGATTTCCAAATTGCTTTTCAGCGCATTTCGAGTCAACACATACCTTTTTCTTCTTTGATTCTGTCAATGTCTTCGGCCTCTGGTCTTCAAAATCATCGTCCGCCATTTTCTTCGCACTCTTCTTCTGCTCGTGCTCTATCGGACCATAATCGTATTAGCCGCGTTAGATTTCTGTGTGTTTTTATGGTAAATGCTTTAGGGCAGGATTTAGAAGGCGGTGTAGATTAGAGGGAGGGTATTTTTGGGATGGCGACGGAAATTAAGTCCTATTTGGGGGATTTAAGTTTTGAAGTCCTATTTAGGTATATTTGATAAGTTTTAGTCCTATTTCAGTTTTTTTCCCTTTTTTATTTTGTTCACATAATCTAATCCCGAAAATTTAAATTCTAATTTTAAGTCAATTTGAAATTAACTCTATTGAAATTTAATCCGAATCAAGACACTAACGTGCCTTAAAATTTGTAAATAAAAAAAAAAAACTTATTGAATTTCACTCGACCCAACTTAAAGTTTTAATTAAAATCTATCCGACCAAACTGACATTGATTCAATCAGTACGCAAGCTGACCCAACTAGGCTTCATCCAAACTAGATTTGACTCAAACCTAAAGCGAAGTATATTGAGCCAAAGTTTGCATCTTTCGAACTTAATTTGATTTAATCATGCATGTGACTGTAATACGGGTTAGTATAGAGTACTTGAGACGTAATAAACACTTAATTAAAATTGGAAGAAGCAAAGTTGGTAAAACTATAAACTGATGCATTAATAGTAACAAAATCATGTGGAATAATGAGAATATGTTAGAACCAAATACTTCTTTTAAGTCATAACAGAGACCAAAATCTGATAAAAAGTACTCTTATTTATGATAGATATTCCCTCCGTCCCGCTATATTCGTCCACTTTTGACTTTTGGAACTGTTCATCTAAGCACTTTGACTCATCAAATTCTCTCAATGTGTAAGCCTAAATATAGTCATGTGTGATCTTGTTTGATTTGTCTTAACATATAGATTATTAATATATAATTTCTATGATTTTTTAATATACAAATTACAAGATAAAATGGATTAAAGAAGTGTATTGGATGATGTGTAAAAATGAAAGTGGACAAATACTCTGGGACGAGGTAGTATTTGTTAACTCATAAAATAATTCTAATCACCCAAAATGTTATTATCAACTTCTAATGGTCTTTTTTGTAGTGCTATTTCTCCCTACCATATAAATTACTCTCTACATCCCTCTTGGTTATTTCAATTTTGACTTACATGATCTTCAATGGAACACATTGATCGTTAATATCTTTATTTATATATAGCTATATATTATAAAAATATGATATTTCAAAATTATATTTCAAGATAAACCCATTGATATTAAAGTTTTACCATAATTCAATGTATATCCTCTGTAATTTGTAATCAAAATTATAAGAAATTGACCGTGCAAGTCAAAATTGAAAGAACAAAGATAGACCGAGGGAGTATTTTGTAACTATTATGACTATTTTGATATACATTGAAAATTTAAGTGAATATAAACATATTTTATATCTATTTATTCATTAATCAATGTATCAAAAAAGGCATACTGGTCATTCAATAATTTAGACTTGCATAAGTTTGTTACTATTGATGCATTAGTTTATAGTTTTACTAACTTTGGTTCTTCACATTTCAACAAGTGTTTATTATGACTTGAGTACTCGATACTTATTACTCCGTAGTAACTCGAGTGTACTTCGGATCGGTTAATATTTGAATCAATATATTTCGAGTCAGATTCAAGTGTGAATCGGATTAAGTTTGGCTAACTTTGGATCAATATACTTCGATTTATGTTACGACTTGCCAGACCCGGTGAGCTGGATTACCTTGCTTGGTCCAAAGATTATATTCTTGGGTTTCGTGGGAAAACATTTTTTTTACAATCCTGATTTTTTTTATTTTTCATCACAAATATCTTGGTTTTTCATTGTTTTTGAAAACATGAGTACTGTCTAATTATTTTATTACTCCCTCCGTCCTATATCTTTCTTCCTGTTGCGCAAAACGAAGAAAAATCTCATGTTTTTTCAATCTATTTTATTTAAATATTGGTATAGAAATAAAAAATAAAATATACATATTTAAAAACTACATCAAAAGTTCAACAAAACAAGTGGTGACAAGAATATTTTATTTTATCATATAGGCCATGAAAAAACACAAATAAATATAAATTCCCCTAAAGTTGGAATAGTGCTCTGGAAAGAAAATTTTAGGACGGAGGGAGTATTTGAATTTCTTTGAATAGTTTCTCTTTCATTTTTTTCGTTTTTCCTAAAACATTTCCATTTTTGGAAAAAATGACTCATATATCTAAATTAAGTCGTTGCAATTCCATATTCAAATTACATTAATATAATAAGTCATTTAGATAATTAGTCAATTTTTCTTATAGTAAACATATACGGAATAATTAGAAAGTCAAATTAGAAAAATAAATTTCTCCAAAATCAAAACAATGATTTTAGGAAAGAGAGGGAGTAGTTGGCAATTCTCATCCGTAACGTATGGAACTTTACCTCCTGACTTTTAAGGCCAGTTCTTCCCTCCCCACTTCCACGCTCTCTCAGATGACCAGACTTTCCTTTGGCTCTCCCTCCCGAAATTCCGGAGGATTTCTTCATAATATTCACGGAATAAGATACGGTGGCAATATAAAAGAGGGCCGATTGCGCCATATATCGAAGGTTAGCGGTGAATATCCAGCGGCAAAGCAGAGATTCCCCTCAATTGATTTCCTTCATAAAGCGATTGTCTTTGTGGTACCCACACTCGCCCATCTATTGAGCTGAAGCCTCTTCAGCTCAGTCTCTGTGGATGTTTATGGAAAGTGAATCGGCCTCGTGATGTTCTATATTCGGTCCTTATTCTGCCATCTGAATTCTGAGCTGTGAAGAAATTACGCGTTCAGATCTTATTCTGCTCTAACACTGTTTGGTAGTTCGGAAGCAGGATTTAGGTATCTTTCCTTTTTTTTGAAACCAGCCTTGTAGATCAAATCCCTACTTTGATTTTGCAGTTCATGAGAATTTGCTTCTTTTTTTTTCCTGCTGAAATTTGAAGTCTTGAATTCGGAGTTGTTCATCTAAAGAGAAGTTTGAGTTGATAAAAGTGAAATAACGATGCTGTCAAGGGGATCATTGGAAGAGGGGAAAGACCTTTCTGTTAGATCAACAAATCAATATAAGCCTCTACCTCTAAGATTACTTCAGTTTCTTCTTTTGTTTCTGGGTATCTGTGTTGCATTTTCACTTGTTAGTATGTACACAGTCCGTTATTTTGGAATCCAGACTACAGTTCCTATGTTACAATCCGGACTTGAGTCGTGTTATCAAGAAATAAGTAGTTTGGAGAATTGGATTAGGCCTCCATCACATCTTTTGCATAATCTTAATGACACGGAGCTATTATGGCGAGCTTCGTTTGTACCACAAGTGAAGGATTATCCTTTTAAGAGAAAACCCAGGATTGCATTCATGTTCTTGACTAGAGGGCCTCTGCCTTTGGCCCCATTGTGGGAGAAGTTTTTTGAGGGAAATGAGGAGCTCTATTCAATCTACATTCATTCTTTGCCATCTTATACGCCCGATTTCAACACTTCATCAGTGTTTTATGGTCGACAAATACCTAGCCAGGTAATTTTTATTGTACAGTCATTCTATTTCCCCATTTGTTTGTTTAATATTTGAAGCATGTATCCTGAGGTTAAATATCAGTTCTATGTTGTCACAAAAATGTCATAAAATACTCTTATAGTGTAATTAAGTTTTGAAGCTTGCCTTTTAGCTTTGTATTATGTAGGCATACATTCTGTGGAATGGAAATTATGTAGTGTTTCACACACCAGAACTGAAAAAAGTTTTGTTGGGTTGTTTTTTAATTAAAACTTAAAATGGTCTTGAGATTATTTTGAAATTAAATTTTATGTTGTCACAAAAAGGTCATGATATTTAATAAGAGTGTAATTAAGTTTTAAAGGTTTCTTTTTAGCACTTAAAAGGCTCTCCCTTTAGGTATTGATGAGTTGGGGGGTTTAAAAAAAGTCTTGGTAAATCATACTATCATAGCATGCTTTTCTTTCTTTCATCCAAACTATGACTTGACCAGACATTGACCCTGATTCCTTTCTGAATGTGGTGTGCTGGCATATTTTATTGATTGCTAACTGCTTAACTAGTATGAAGCAATTTAGTACTCCATATGTTTTGGATTGGCAGCAACTCTACACTCTGAATGAATGCACTTGGAGTTCACATATATTTGTAGCTCCAGTTTTACATATTCTGCTAAACTCTTATACTTTATGAATGAGGGTCATACTTTTGAGCACTGTGAACCTTTTTGCATTCAGAGTGGCGTTTATTTCCTGCATATGTGTTCTGTTATGCATTCTGCTTGAAAACATCATTTTGTTTTTCTTCTTTATTTTTCAAATTTCTAAAAGATCCGTCGTGTTTGGTTTTCTTTTATATTCAAATTTATATTTTATGGTTTCAAAATCAGAAACATGTTTCGGAAAACAACAATAACACTATATTCCAATTTCTAATCATAACCAAAACCATAACCATAGCCATTTGATTTTGTTTTATAAAACTGAACACAGAAACACAGCTATATATCAAAGAAGCCAACACATTATCTTACTCCAAACATATTTGAACACACACTGGGAGTATTTATGTTTTCAGAAAGGTGAAGAAGAATACAAAAAACAGGTTAAAACATTTATACCCTGAACCGATCAACCGAAATAGAATTTACTACTGTATAATGAATGATTGTGATGCAGGTAGCAGAGTGGGGAAGGATGAGCATGTGTGATGCAGAAAGGCGGCTTCTTGCTAATGCATTACTTGACATATCAAACGAATGGTTTGTCCTCCTTTCTGAGGCATGCATTCCTCTTCATAACTTCAGCATTGTTTATCACTACATATCAAGATCCAGATACAGCTTCATGGGTGCTGTTGACGACCAAGGACCTTATGGGAGAGGGCGTTACAATGCAAAAATGTCACCCACGGTTAACCTAACCGATTGGCGTAAAGGGTCCCAGTGGTTTGAAGTAAACAGAAAGTTGGCCGTTGACATCATCAAAGATGAGGTTTACTACCCCAAGTTTGAGCAGTTCTGCAGGCCGGCTTGTTATGTGGATGAACACTACTTCCCCACCATGCTGAGCATGGAGTCTCCTGGCCTCCTTGCGAACCGGAGTCTGACATGGGTCGATTGGTCAAGGGGCGGGCCTCACCCCGCTACATATGGCAAGGGTGACATTACTGATCAACTGTTCAAGAAGATATCTGACAAGACATGCTTTTACAACAACCAGCTGAACAGTCTCTGCTTTCTTTTCGCGAGAAAGTTTGCTCCCAGTGCTTTGGACCCTTTGCTAGAACACTCATCCAAATTCATGGGCTTCTGAAAAAAAAGCCACTTCCTTTTTTGTGTGTATGAAATGACCATTACTATACCATACCCTTACTTGGGGTGATTACATTATTGATTCGTGCCCAGGAATGTTTCTAGTAGTAATTTAGTAGGGATGATTGCACGCCCTCTCTAATATGTCTTTCCCCGGAGTGTCATTTATTGAAGTCAAGAGTGGACAACTAAAATAGAGGAGGCTCTAGCACGCACCTCTTGTACGATGCAACTGAAGGTTCATAATTGTTCATACTTTTTCACAACCACTGCATCCATTGTTACAACCCCTCCTACATCCTGTTCACAACATCCAACCTATTCTTTGCTTATTCGAGTTTGATCTCACTCAACAACAAAAATTGAGCCAGTTTAAATTTTGTTTAAAATTTGACCTAGGTCGATCACTAGAAATTTATCTCATTTTATGATGGATTTATTCTGTCGTAAGGGGGTCCAAAGCTCTCGCTAAAATAATTTGCAATGGATCATATGATGGTTTATGAAACAGTGCAAACGAGTCGTGCTAGCAATTTATAAACCATCAAACACAAAATTTAGGCGGAGCAAGATGACATTTAAGGAAGTGATTGCAATAATTATGATATTTAGTTACTCTCTCCATGCAAAAAAATTGTTTGTTGTTGTTTACTAAGTTTGATTAAAGTTATTTTTTTTAATTCAATTTATTTGAAAATGAGTAAGGAATTAAAAATCTTGTGAATAATAAATAAACTACTTAAATTGGGATAGAAAGAGTATAAAACATAAACTTGGAAATATTGGCCAGCATCAATTCGGTTTGGTATAGTCATCCTTTTGAACTTGCTTGTCTCCATCACTTCACAAACACGGATTCGGTTCGGGCTTGAAGTTAATTTCTTCCTCATATATTGGACGGGCAAGCCCCCAATAAAACTCGAGCCAAACGTCATGCTCATACCCACCCATGAAAGTGATCCAAATAGGTCACAGGGCGGCCCAACCTACAACTTTTAAATATATAATTTTTTGAAAAAATTTTAAATCCATCAAAAAAGTTACAAAATTTGACATGAATGTTTTTATTTGCTTGTAAAATTATTTGTAGAAGTTTCATGTCAAAAATACTTGTCAATAATGTCTAAATGATTGTTTTTTAGTTTCGGCCTTGAGCTCAAGGGGTACCATCACATTTTTCAACCAAATTTTAAATTCATCAAAAAAGTTACCAAATTTGACATGGATGTTTCTATTTGCATGTAAAATTCTTTGTAAAAGTTTAATGTAAAAAAGACTTGTCAATAAGGTGTTAATTATTATAATTTTAGTTTTGGTCTCGTGCTCTTAAGGGCACCATCACATTTTTTGACTAAATTTTAAACCATAAAAAATGCAAAATTTGATATGGATTTTTCTATTTGCATGTAAAATACTTTGTAAAAGTCTCATGTCAAAAACACTTGTCAATAATGTCATTTATTTTTTTTTTAGTTTTGGCCTCGAGCTTTAGGGTTACCATCACATTTTTTGGTCAAATTTTGAATTCACCAAAAAAGTTGCCAAATATGACATGGATATTTGTATTTGCATGTAAAGTCATTTGTAAAAGTTTAAGGTAAAAAAGACATGTCAAGAACATCTAATTATTTTTTTTAGTTTTTGCCTCGAGCTCTAAGGGGTGTCATTACATTTTTTGGCCAAATTTTAAATTCATCAAAATAGTTGCAAAATTTGACATGGATGTTTCTATTTGCATGTAAAATCCTTTGTAAAATTTTAAATCTCAAAAAGAATTGTAAATAATGTCTTAATTATTTTTTTTTACTTTTGGCCTCGAGCTCTGATCTACGAGTACTATCACATTTTTGGCCAAATTTTAAATCCATCAAAGAAGTTTCTAAATTTGCATGGATATTTTTATTTGCATGCTAAATCCATTCTAAAAGTTTAATGTCAAAAAGTCTTGTCAATAACGTCTTAATTAATACTCCGTATTTTTTATGTTTTAGCCTCAAGTTCTTAGGGGTACCATCACTTTTTTGGCCAAATTTTAAATCCATCAAAAAGTTGCAAAGTCTCACATGGTGTTTCTATTTTCATGTAAAATTCTTTTTTAAAAATTTCATGTAAAAAAGACTTTCCAATAATTTCTAAATCATAATTTTTTTAGTTTTGGCCTTAAGTTCTAGGGGTTCAATAACATTCTTTGGCAAAATTTTAAATTAATAATATAAGTTGCCAAATTTGTTATCAATATTTCTATTTGCATGTAAAATTTCTTTGTAAAAATTTTCATGTAAAAAAGACTTCTCAATAAATTCTAAATCATAATTTTTTAGTTTTGGCATTAAGTTCTAGGGGTTCAATCACATTCTTAGGCCAATTTAAAATTAATAATAACAGTTTCCGAATTTGTTATGGATATTTCTATTTGCATGTAAAATCCTTTGTAAAAGTTTAATGTCAAAAAGCATTATCAATAACGTCTTATATACGTACCGATCTCGATCCAAAAGCACCATTTCGGTATGGTTTGGGATGGTTCGGTATCGGTACGAATCGGGATGAATATATACGTACCTAGTTTACATCATAAAATGTTAAAAAACCTTTTATATTTGAAAAACCTAAAGTACATTTAACCAAAGAAAGATAAAAAAATTTAAAAATGAAAAAATAAAATGCAAGAAATGCTTATGAAAGTTAATTTATATTTCACAAACTAAAGAGAGTGATAACAAAGTATTATTTCAAATATTTGTTAATATTCTTATACTCATCTACAAAAAATAAAAAAATTCTTATTAAAGTGAAACTTAAACAGAATAAATTCAAACTAAATTGTCTATTTAAATTTTTTATTCAATGAAAAAACATAAAAAGATTACTATTTTTATAATATATTAGTATATATGTTCGGTTCTGGAATTTCGGTAAGGGAAGTAACCTCGTACCGTTCCCAAATACGGTACTTTATATCGGTACTTTATATCGGTTCGGTATTCTTGTTTTTTTCGGGAAATATCAGGATTGGTTCGGTCATTGCTCACCGCTACCTAAATGTTGCAAAGTTTGATATGGATGTTTCTATTTGCATGTAAAATTCATTATAAAAATTTCATATAAACATGACTTGTCAATAATTTCTAAATTATTATTTTTTTAAATTTGGCCTGAAGCTCTAGTGATACCATCACATTTTTTGGCCAAATTTTAAAATCATTAAAAAAATTGCCAAATGTCACATGGATGTTTCTATTTGCATGTAAAATCCATGGTAAAAGTTTCATATCAAGAAGAGTTGTCAATAATGTCTAAATTATTATTTTTTTAATTTTGGCCTCAAGCTCTTGGGCACCATCACATCTTTCGGCGAAATTTTAAATTTATCAAAAAAGTCACCAAATTTGACATGGATGTTTCTATTTGCATGTAAAGTCCTTTGTAAATGTTTAATATAAAAAAGACTTTTCAATAGAATTTTCATCATTAGTTTTTTAGTTTTGGCCGCGAGCTCTTTGGGGTACCATTACATTTTTTAGCCAAATTTTAAATTTATACAAAATGCTGAAAAATTTGAAATGGATGTTTTATTTGAATGCAAAATCCTTTGTAAAAGTTGTCCTTCTTTCGAATGAGTGTTTCCATTCGCATGTTAAATTCTTTGTAAGAATTTCATGTCAAAAATACTTGTCAATAATCTCTAATATATATTTTTTTGTTTTAGCCTCGAGCTCTAGAGGTACCATTACTTTTTTTGACCAAATTTTAAATTAATCAAAAAAATTGCAAAATTTGACATGAGTGTTTCTATTTGCATGTTAAATTCTTTGAAAGAGTTTCATGTCAACAATACTTGTCAATAATCTCTTAATTATAATTTTTTTAGTTTTGGCCTCGAGCTTTGGGGGTACCATCACATTTTTTTGGCCAAATTTTAAATTAATCAAAAAAGTTGCTAAATTTCACATGGATGTTGCTATTTGAATGTATAATCCTTTATAAGAGTTTGATGTCAAAAATACTTGTCAATAATTTCTAAATTATAGTTTTTTTAGTTTTGGCTTCGAGCCTCGAACTTTAGTGGTACCATCACATTTTTTTAGCCAAATTTTAAATTAATCAAAAAATTTGCAAAATTTGACATGAGTGTTTCTATTTGCATTTTAAATTCTTTGTAAGAGTTTCTTGTCAAAAATACTTGTCAGTAATTTCTTAATTATAATTTTTTAGTTTTGGCCTCGAGCTCTAGGGTACCATCACATTTTTGGCCAAATTTTAAATCAATCAAAAAAGTTGCAAAATTTGACATGATTTTTCTATTTGCATGTTCATGTCTAAAATACTTTTCAATAATCTTTTAATTATAATTTTTTTAATTTTGGCCTCGAGCTCTAGGCGTACCATCACATTTTTGTGCCAAATTTTAAATTAATAAAAAAAGTTGCAAAATTTGACATGAGTGTTTTTATTTGCATGTTAAATGCTTTGTAAGAGTTTCATGTCAAAAATACTTGTCAATAATCTCTTAATTATAATTTTTTTAGTTTTGGCTTCAAGCTCTAGGGGTACCATCACATTTTTTGGCCAAATTTTGAATTAATCAAAAAAGTTGAAACATTTGACATGAGTGTTACTATTTGCATGTTAAATTCTTTGTAAGAGTTTCATGTCAACAATACTTGTTAATAATCTCTTAATTATAATTTTTTTTAGTTTTGGCCTCGAGCTTTGGGGGTACCATCACATTTTTTGGCCAAATTTTAAATTAATCAAAAAAGTTGCTAAATTTCACATGGATGTTGCTATTTGAATGTATAATCCTTTATAAGAGTTTGAAGTCAAAAATACTTGTCAATAATTTCTAAATTATAGTTTTTTTAGTGTTGGCTTCGAGCCTCGAACTTTAGAGGTACCATCACATTTTTTAGCCAAATTTTAAATTAATCAAAAAATTTGCAAAATTTGACATGAGTGTTTCTATTTGAATTTTAATTTCTTTGTAAGAGTTTCATGTCAAAAATACTTGTCAGTAATTTCTTAATTATAAGTTTTTAGTTTTGGCCTCAAGCTCTACGGTACCATCACATTTTTGGCCAAATTTTAAATCAATCAAAAAAGTTGCAAAATTTGACATGAGTTTCTATTTGAATGTTCATAACAAAAACACTTTTCAATAATCTCTTAATTATATTTTTTTTAAATTTTGGCCTCGAGCATTAGGGGTACCATAACATTTTTTGGCCAAATTTTAAATTAATAAAAAAAGTTGCAAATTTTGACATGAGTGTTTTTATTTGCATGTTAAATGCTTTTTAAAAGTTTCATGTCAAAAATACTTGTCAATAATCTCTTAATTATAATTTTTTTAGTTTTGGCTTCGAGCTCTAGAGGTACCATCACATTTTTTGGCCAAATTTTTAATTAATCAAAAAAAGTTGAAACATTTGACATGAGTGTTACTATTTGCATGTTAAATTCTTTGTAAGAGTTTATGTCAAAATTACTTGTCAATAATCTCTAAATTATAATTTTTTTAGTTTTGGCCTTGAGCTCTAGAGGTACCATCACATTTTTTGGCCAAATTTTTAATTAATCAAAAAAAGTTGAAACATTTGACATGAGTGTTACTATTTGCATGTTAAATTCTTTGTAAGAGTTTATGTCAAAATTACTTGTCAATAATCTCTAAATTATAATTTTTTTAGTTTTGGCCTTGAGCTCTAGGGTACCATCACATTTTTTATCCAAATTTTAAATTAATTAAAAAAGTTACAAATTTTCACATGGATTTTTCTATTTGAATGTCAAATTCTTTGTAAGAGTTTCATGTAAAAATACTTGTCAATAACCTCTAAATTATAATTTTTTAGTTTTGGACTCGAACTTTAGAGGTAGCATCACATTTTATGCCAAATTTTAAATTAATAAAAAAAGTTACTAAATTTTACATGGATTTTACTATTTGAATGTCAAATCCTTTTTAAGAGTTTCATGTCAAAAATACTTGACAATAATCTCTAAATTATATTTTTTTTAGTTTTCGCCTGGAGCCTTGAGCTCTAGGGGTACCATAACATTTTTTAGCCAAATTTTAAATTAATCAAAAAAGTTGCAAAATTTGACATGAGTTTTTCTATTTGCATTTTAAATTCTTTGTAAGAGTTTCATGTCAAAAATACTTGTCAATAATCTCTAGATTATAATTTTTTTAGTTTTGGCCTCGAGCTCTAGGGGTACCATCACATTTTTTAGCGAAATTTTAATTTAAATAAGAAAGTTACAAAATTTCACATGGATGTTTCTATTTGAATGTCAAATTCTTTGTAAGAGTTTCATGTAAAAAGTACTTGTCAATAATATCTAAATTCTTAATTTTTTAGTTTTGGCCTCGAGCTCTCAGGGTACCATCACATTTTATGCCAAATTTTAAATTAATAAAAAAAGTTACTAAATTTTACAAGGATATTTCTATTTGAATTTAAAATCCTTTTAAGAGTTTGATGTTAAAAAATACTTGTAAATAATCTCTAAATTATAGTTTTTTTAGATTTGGCCTCGAGCCTCGAGCTCTAAGGGTACAATCACATTTTTTATCCAAATTTTAAATTAAACAAAAAAGATGCAAAATTTGAAATGAGTGTTTCTATTTTCATGTTAAATTCTTTGTAAGAGTTTCATGTCAAAAATACTTGTCAATAATCTTTAAATTATAATTTTTTTAGTTTTGGCCTCGAGCTCTAGGGGTACCAGCACATTTTTTATCCAAATTTTAAATTAATTAAAAAAGTTACAAAATTTCACATGGATTTTTCTATTTGAATGTCAAATTCTTTGTAAGAGTTTCATGTCAAAATACTTGTCAATAATCTCTAAATTATAATTTTTTAGTTTTGGCCTCGAACTTTAGAGGTAGCATCACATTTTATGCCAAATTTTAAATTAATAAAAAAAGTTACTAAATTTTACATGGATTTTTCTATTTGAATGTCAAATCATTTGTAAGAGTTTCATGTCAAAAATACTTGACAATAATCTCTAAATTATATTTTTTTAGTTTTGGCCTCGAGCCTCGAACTCTAGGGGTACCATCACATTTTTTAGCCAAATTTTAAATTAATCAAAAAAGTTGCAAAATTTGACATGAGTGTTTCATTTACATTTTAAATTCTTTGTAAGAGTTTCATGTCAAAAAATACTTGCCAATAATCTCTAGATTATAATTTTTTTAGTTTTGGCCTCGAGCTCTAGGTGTACCATCACATTGTTTATCCAAATTTTAATTTAAATAAAAAAGTTACAAAATTTCACATGGATGTTTCTATTTGAATCTCAAATTCTTTGTAAGAGTTTCATGTCAAAAGTACTTGTCAATAATATCTAAATTCTTAATTTTTTAGTTTTGGCCTCGAGCTCTCAGGGTACCCTCACTTTTTTGCCAAATTTTAAATTAATAAAAAAAGTTACTAAATTTTACATGGATATTGCTATTTGAATGTCAAATCTTTTGTAAGAGTTGCATGTCAAAAATACTTGTCAATAATCTCTAAATTATAATTTTTGTAGTTTTGGGCTCGAGCCTCGAGCTCTAGAGGTACCATCACATTTTTTAGACAAATTTTAAATTAAACAAAAAAGATGTAAACTTTGAAATGAGTGTTTCAATTTGCATGTTAAATTATTTGTAAGAGTTTCATGTCAAAAATACTTGTCAATAATCTCTAAATTATAGTTTTTTTAGTTTTGGCCTCGAGCCTCGAGCTCTATGGGAACCATCACATTTTTTAGCCAAATTTTAAATTAATCAAAAAAGTTTCAAAATTTGACATGAGTGTTTCGATTTGAATTTTAAATTATTTGTAAGAGTTTAAAGTCAAAAATACTTGTCAATAATCTCTAGATTATAATTTTTTTTTAGTTTTGGCCTCGAGCTCTAGATTATAATTAACTATTTGCATGTTAAATTCTTTGTAAGAGTTTCATGTCAAAAATACTTGTCAATAATCTCTAAATTATAATTTTTTTAGTTTTGGTCTCGAGCTCTAGGGGTACCAGCACATTTTTTATCCAAATTTTAAATTAAATAAAAAAGTTACAAAATTTCACATGAATTTTTCAATTTGAATGTCAAATTCTTTGTAAGAGCTTCATGTCAAAATACTTGTCAATAATCTCTAAATTATAATTTTTTAGTTTTGGCCTCGAACTTTAGAGGTAGCATCACATTTTATGCCAAATTTTAAATTAATAAAAAAAGTTACTAAATTTTACATGGATTTTGCTATTTGAATGTCAAATCATTTTTAAGAGTTTCATGTCAAAAATACTTGACAATAATCTCTAAATTATATTTTTTTAGTTTTGGTCTCGAGCCTTGAACTCTAGGGGTACCATCACATTTTTTAGCCAAATTTTAAAATAATCAAAAAAGTTGCAAAATTTGACATGAGTGTTTTATTTGCATTTTAAATTCTTTGTAAGAGTTTCATGTTAAAAATACTTGTCAATAATCTCTAGTTTATAATTTTTTTAGTTTTGGCCTCGAGCTCTAGGGGTACCATCACATTTTTTAGCCAAATTTAATTTAAAATAAAAAAGTTACAAAATTTCACATGAATGTTTCTATTTGAATTTCAAATTCTTTGTAAGAGTTTCATGTCAAAAGTACTTGTCAATAATATCTAAATTCTTAATTTTTTAGTTTTGGCCTCGAGCTCTCAGGGTACCATCACATTTTATGCGAAATTTTAAATTAATAAAAAAAGTTACTAAATTTTACAAGGATATTGCTATTTGAATGTCAAATCCTTTGTAAGAGTTTGATGTCAAAAATACTTGTCAATAATCTCTAAATTATAGTTTTTTTAGTTTTGGCCTTGAGCCTCGAGTTCTAAGGGTACCATCACATTTTTTAGCCAAAATTTAAATTAAACAAAAAAGATGCAAAATTTGAAATGAGTGTTTCTATTTGCATGTTAAATTTATTTGTAAGAGTTTCATGTCAAAAATACTTGTCAATAATTTCAAGTTTATAATTTTTTTAGTTTTGGCCTCGAGCTCTACGGGTATTATCACATTTTTTGGCCAAATTTTAAATTAATCAAAAAAGTTGCAAAATTTGACATGAGTGTTACCATTTGCATGTTAAATTCTTTGTAAGAGTTTCATGTCAAAAATACTTGTCTATAATTTCTAAATTATAATTTTTTTAGTTTTGGCCTCGAGCTCTAGGAGTACCATCACATTTTTAGCCAAATTTTTAATTAATTGAAAAAGTTAAAAAATTTCACATGGATGTTTCTATTTGAATATCCAATTCTTTGTAAGAGTTTCATGTCAAAAATACCTGTCAAATTTTATATTAATAAAAAAAGTTGCAAAATTTTACAAGAGTGTTTCTATTTCCATTTTAAATTCTTTGTAAGAGTTCCATATCAAAAATACTTGTCAATAATTTCTAAATTATAATGTTTTTTAGTTTTGGCCTCGAGTTCTAGGGGTACAATCACATTTTTTGGCCAAATTTTAAATTAATAAAAAAATGCAAAATTTGACATGAGTGTTTCTATTTGCACGTTAAATTCTTTGTAAGAGTTTCATGTCAAAAATTCTTGTCAATAATCTCTAAATTATAATTTTTTTAGTTTTGGCTTCGAGCTTTAGGGGCACCATCATATTTTTAGCCAAATTTAAAATTAATTAAAAAGTACTAAATTTCACATGGATGTTGCTATTTGATTGTCACATTCTTTGAAAGAGTTTCATGTCAAAAATACTTGTCAATAATCTCTTAGTTATAATTTTTTAGGTTTGTCCTCGAGTTCTATGGGTACCATCACATTTTTGGCCAAATTTTAAATTAATCAAAAACATGTAAAATTTGACATGAGTGTTTCCATTTGCACGTTAAATTCTTTGTAAGAGTTTTATGTCAAAAATACTTGTCAATAATCTCTAAATTATAATTTTTTTAGTTTTGGCCTCGAGCTCTAGAGGTACCATCACATTTTTAGCAAAATTTTAAACTAATTAAAAAAGTTACTAAATTTCACATGGATGTTGCTATTTGAATTTCAAATCCTTTTTAAGAGTTTCATGTCAAAAATACTTGTCATTAATCTCTAAATTATATTTTTTTTAGTGTTGGCTTCGAGCCTCGAACTCTAGGGGTACCATCACATTTTTAGCCAAATTTTAAATTAATAAAAAAAGTTGCATATTTTTACATGAGTGTTTCTATTTGAATTTTAAATTCTTTATAAGATTTTCATGTCAAAAATACTTGTCACTAATTTCTAAATTATAACTTTTTTTAGTTTTGGCCTCGAGTTCTAGAGGTACCATCACATTTTTGGCAAAATTTTAAATTAATCAAAAAAGTTGCAAAATTTGAAATGAGTGTTTCTATTTGCATGTTGAATGCTTTGAAAGAGTTACGTGTCAAAAATACTTGTAAATAATCTCTTAGTTATAATTTTTAAGTTTTGGCCTCGAGTTCTATGGGAGCCATCACATTTTTGGCCAAATTTTAAATTAATAAAAAAATGCAAAATTTGACATGAGTGTTTCTATTTGCACGTTAAATTATTTGTAAGAGTTTCATGTCAAAAATACTTGTCAATAATCTCTAAATTATAATTTTTTTAGTTTTGGCCTCGAGTTCTCGGGGTACCATCACATTTTTGGCAAAATTTTAAATTAATCAAAAAATTTGCAAAATTTGAAATGAGTGTTTCTATTTGCATGTTAAATGCTTTGTAAGAATTACATGTCAAAAATACTTGTCAATAATCTCTTAATTATAATTTTTTTAGTTTTGACCTCGAGCTCTAGTGGTACCATCACATTTTTTGGCCAAATTTTAAATTAATAAAAAAAATTCAAAATTTGACATGAGTGTTTGTATTAGCACGTTAAATTCTTTGTAAGAGTTTCATGTCAAAAATTCTTGTCAATAATCTCAAAATTATAATTTTTTTAGTTTTGACCTCGAGCTCTAGGGGTACCATCTCATTTTTTGGACGAATTTTAAATTAATCAAAAAAGTTGCAAAATTTGATATGAGGGTTTCTATTTGCATGTTAAACTCTTTATAAGAGTTTCATGTCAAAAAAACTTGTCAATAATCTTTTAATTATAATTTTTTTAGTTTTGGCCTCAAGCTCTAGGGGTACCATCACATTTTTGGCAAAAATTTAAATTAATCAAAAAAGTTGCAAAATTTGAATTGAGTGTTTCGATTTGCATGTTGAATGCTTTGTAAGAGTTTCATGTCAAAAATACTTGTCAATAATCTCTTAGTTATAATTGTTTTAGTTTTGGCCTCGAGTTCTATGGGTACTATCACATTTTTTGGCCAAATTTTAAATTAATCAAAAAAATGCAAAATTTGACATGAGTGTTTCTATTTGCATGTTAAATTTTTTGTAAGAGTTTCATGTCAAAAATACTTGTCAATAATCTCTAAATTATAATTTTTTTAGTTTTGGCCTCGAGCTCTAGAGGTACCATCGCATTTTTAGCCAAATTTTAAATTAATTTAAAAAGTTACTAAATTTCACATGGATGTTGCTATTTGAATGTCAAATCCTTTTGTTGGGAAAAATATTATAGATTTTGATGATGATGTATTTAGAATGTAATAGGGACTTTAGGTCTCCCCCAATATTCAATGTAATTTTTCTTTTTAGAAATATTGTCAAAACCGAGTTCTTGAGATCTCCAATAAAGCTGTGATATTTCTTTAAGCGTTTTGATGCCTGAAGACTTAATCTTTTTCGGTGATATGGAAATTGGATATCTTGATCGGAAATGTCTGGGACAAGTAAGGATTTCTCAATCAGATGAAAATCCTCTGATCCGGAAGACTACATAAGTACCGGATGTCTCGCTACAACCCGCTGAAGGCTAAGTCATCCAAACCGGAAGACTAGCGCGGATCTTTATCTCACCCGGAAGTCTAAGAATGACTTCTCCGGATTTGTCAGCTAAGCATCGGAAGACTCATTGAAGACCGGAATTCTCAGAAAGCGGACAAGTGANTAATTATGCTGATTCAAGAACAAATTACTCGAAGACAAAGTCTGGGCCTCTAAAATTGAAGAGCCCGTCCAGAATTCCTAAACAAGCACTAGAAGACAAACAGAGTAAAGTGCTACAGTCTTGAATTCTTGAACAACAGCTAGAAGACGGATTCTGTGGAAAAAGGAATCCTTTCTCAAACAATTGGGTACGTCCAAACACCCACTTCAACAAAGAATCTTCAAATCACAATCTTCATTCAAAATTGAAGCCAGCAAATGCAACGGATAGTCTATTATGATTCAACGGATAGATTATCCAATCCAGCTATAAATAGCATCCTTGGAAGACTGGAGAAAATATGATAATGAGATACGTTGATACAACAACACAACAAAGCAAACTTCTAAGCTATCTCATTCACAGTTAGCCCAAAAAGCTTGATAAAGAGAGATTTCTAAACTCCTTATCCGGAAGCAAACTCCTCCTCCTCCTTCCAAAGAGCTATAGTGTAAACACTTGAAGGTTTCCTTGCCTCAAGTACCACACCACGTTGAAGGATACAACTTTTGATCAAACTTCTTGATTAAAAGGGGGTAGGTCAACTTTTTTACAAGTTGATCTTGCAAGTCCTATTGTTCGGACGTTGCAGTTGTTGAAGAAGCGTGACCTTTGAAGGAACAACAAAGCCAGCACGAGTGCAGTAGCAACATTGGCCTTGCGAAGATATACCGTGCAGAAATTCACACAAGTGTAATTGTTGGTTCATTATTCAACAACCAACTACATAGTGGATTTTGAGGACGTAGAAGGATTACCCCACCTTCGAACCTAGTTAAAGTTTGCGTGTCTCTCTCTCTTTTATCTTCACTCTTACTTACAATTATATTAACTGTGAAAACTAACCCATCCATATTGATTACTGCTCACTCTACCCACCAAATTCCGCATACAATCTAAAGTTCACAAGAACTCTAGATTAACACTTACTTTCACGTTTTTAAAAGAAACGAAAAAGATTTTAAATCTGTAACAAAGTCTATTCACCCCCCCTCTAGACTTTGTATTTCACCACTTTGGGACCACCACCTTTGTAAGAGTTTCATGTCAAAAATACTTGTCAATAATCTTTAAATTATAGTTTTTTTTAGTGTTGGCTTCGAGCCTCGAACTCTAGGGGTACCATCACATTTTTTAGCCAAATTTTAAATTAATAAAAAAAGTTGCAAAATTTTACATGAGTTTTTCGATTTGCATTTTAAATTCTTTGTAAGAGTTTCATGTCAAAAATACTCGTCAATAATCTTTAAATTATACTCCATCCGTCCGGAAATATCCTTGCCATTTTCCTTTTTGGTACATCCGGAAATATTCTTCTCATTTCCCTTTTTAGTATACTTTTTAAGGCTAAATATCAATAATACTTTTTAAGGCTAAAATAGAAGGGTATTATTGATATTTAGCCTTAAAAAGTATACTAAAAAGGGAAATGAGAAGAATATTTCTGGATGTACCAAAAAGGAAAATGGCAAGAGCCTCGAACTCTAGGGGTACCATCACATTTTTTAGCCAAATTTTAAATTAATAAAAAAAGTTGCAAAATTTTACATGAGTTTTTCGATTTGCATTTTAAATTCTTTGTAAGAGTTTCATGTCAAAAATACTCGTCAATAATCTCTAAATTATACTCCATCCGTCCGGAAATATCCTTGCCATTTTCCTTTTTGGTACATCCGGAAATATTCTTCTCATTTCCCTTTTTAGTATACTTTTTAAGGCTAAATATCAATAATACTTTTTAAGGCTAAAATAGAAGGGTATTATTGATATTTAGCCTTAAAAAGTATACTAAAAAGGGAAATGAGAAGAATATTTCTGGATGTACCAAAAAGGAAAATGGCAAGGATATTTCCGGACGGATGGAGTATAATTTAGAGATTATTGACGAGTATTTTTGACATGAAACTCTTACAAAGAATTTAAAATGCAAATCGAAAAACTCATGTAAAATTTTGCAACTTTTTTTATTAATTTAAAATTTGGCTAAAAAATGTGATGGTACCCCTAGAGTTCGAGGCTCGAAGCCAACACTAAAAAAAACTATAATTTAAAGATTATTGACAAGTATTTTTGACATGAAACTCTTACAAAGGTGGTGGTCCCAAAGTGGTGAAATACAAAGTCTAGAGGGGGGGTGAATAGACTTTGTTACAGATTTAAAATCTTTTTCGTTTCTTTTAAAAACGTGAAAGTAAGTGTTAATCTAGAGTTCTTGTGAACTTTAGATTGTATGCGGAATTTGGTGGGTAGAGTGAGCAGTAATCAATATGGATGGGTTAGTTTTCACAGTTAATA
>OOIL02005041.1:57393-80468 GCA_900332095.2 Cuscuta campestris | reverse complement strand
GGATCGTTATATATGTTTATGCTATAATTTGGCTAAATTGGTTAATTGAATTAAATTGATTACTTGAATTGAATTGTTGAGGATTATGGATTGACTGAGCAGGTTTGACTTTGACTTGGGTTGGGTCACGTTTGACTTAGGCTTTGACTGGATATTCTGTTGACGTAGGTTTGACCGAATGGTTAAATCCAAGACTTTAATGAATTAGTTAAGTTAATTAATTAATTCTAATCAGTAATTAAGATCAATTGGTTTATTATGTCGAGCATAGAAACTGGCCATTGCTCGGGCGGCTGCAGGGCCTGGTCAGTGAGGTTAAGACGTGCGCACGAGGGTCTGTGATCTTGGGATTGAGGCTATCGCCCGAGGGATCCTACCTCCACCGAATTGAGGCTATCTTCGGTATTACGGATTGAGGCTATCTCCGTCATAGGCAATAAATGTTAAGTGGTTTGACTTTCGTGAAAGTCTAAATTGGGTTGACTGGTGGTCAAAGAGTTAATGAGGAACCCTTAACACCTAAATCGTTTTGAAAAGAAAGAAAGTAAGTTGACTGTTGGTCAACCGTCTAAAGAACCGAATTTAAAGTTGAATTGATTTTTATCAAAAGGATAAACATATGCACGATCTTAATTGTTGTATTATTATGTTTATTCTTGTGCTACAATGGAGTCCCACTCAGCGTCAATGCTGAGCAGATAGTGTTGTTTTCCTTTTTGCTGTCCGTAGGTGATCAGACAGATGAACCTAGAGCCGATCCCAGAGGGCATTGAGGAGGAGATGTACGATGGCGTGGCTGTCTCTTTAATCTGTAGTTATGCTTTATTTAATTAACTTTAATGCTTATTACATTTTCGGGCAAGATCCCAAGTTGTTTGACTTTAAAAAGGCTTCTGCTTTATTTTAAATTACTCCGATGGATTTTTATATGTATTGATAGAATGTTTGTTTTAAATTGTTTTGAAAATGTTGTATATTCGGATACCAATCCAGTGGCACACCGGTCCGCGGTCTCACGGGTTTGGGTTACGCGGATTGGGGTGTTACAGTTACAACCTGAGAACTCGAGTCCCACGAGCCTCAACAACACTTGCTCGGATATACCGCACTCCAAGACTTCAACCCGAAGGAAAAATACCTTTCCTTCGCACAACCAAGGGAAACAAGCTTCCCTAAACGTGTTTACAACACTAAGAGCCCTCAAGAACAAGACTCTCTTTAAGAGTAGATGTTGAGTAAACTATATACGCTCAAGAACAACTCAAACTTCACAAATTGGCTCTAGAAAGCTATGGAAAATAATGTTGTTTGGATGCAATGATAATATGAATAAAGTGAAGTGAATTGATTAGAAAAGCAGACCCAAACACCCCTTTTTATATAGTTCTAAAATAGGCTCCAACGGACCAATGCATTAAATGGGTGATTGGCTTGATTTAAGGGATTGAATAAATTTGGGATCTGCAGGATATTGGCTTCCCATCGATGTTTGGAACTTACCCATCGCTGGTAAGCCAATTTTCCTTCAGTTTTGAAGCCAACGGTTACCTACCCATCAATGGGTACAAGCTTCCCATCGCTGGGTGGGAGGTTGACTTCCAAACAAGGAAAGAATCAACCTTAAATGACTTCCAACGGTCATGCCTTCCCATCGATGGTTTAGCCTTCCCATCGCTGGGTTTCCATCGATGGGTAAAGCTTCCCATCGCTGGGTAAGGGCATTCTTCCTTGTGATAATGTTGGACCAAGGCTTGAACAGCGATGGGTAGAGCTTCCCATCGCTGTTTGGCATGGTTCTGGAAGTTGGTTTGGCTAAGGGGCTACATACCCATCGATGGGATGTTCTTCCCATCGCTGGGTGGATGGTTAGCCAAAAACCTATGGTTTTTGCCTTAACCACGGCCTAGCCAACCGATGCAAAAATCGACCGAAATATCCAAAGTTCTCCAAAATAAAAACCAAGTGTTTAAAACACTTATTTGATGTATTTGGCTAATAAATCAAGTGAGACACTTTAAAAATCACATCATTTGAGTAAAAACCACGGCTAGCCAAGTTTACGCCGTTTTGCGTGGTTTTTGTCAAACGACTAAAAGCGAGAGATGGTTTTCAAAGTGTTTTTGATGGAGAACCGTTTAAACATGCCAAAGAGTGAAAGCAGATCATAAAATGCTGAAAACCACTTGGTTGGTTCGGATGCCAAAAACCAAACCCGACAACCGAAAGCCGAACACTGGATGGCTTGGTTTTTGGTTTGGGCGAACACCAAGTGTTTTTAATGACTTAAACAAGTTTGAAAAACATTTTTATGATGTAAGAAATGCAATGAGAGATTTTAGTCTAAAGAGCCAAGGTGTAAAGATTGGGTCGGTCTTGATCACAATAAAGACCGACTCAATACAATGATTAAGGTCTTTGTTCTTGGTCTCCGTTTAGCTCTTGCTCTTATATTCGTTCTTCACCTTGTATATTCAATGTTCGACTTGATCACGGCGGTTTGGCATTATCAAAACCTGTTACAAAAACGAACACGGCTTTAGTACGAAAACGTGACAAGCCCGTGTTTCAACAGGATGGTGAATGCCCCTTGGGGATGTTCAACACTTAGCTTTGATACCAAATGTTATACCCGAGCTCCGGGTTTAAGCTTTAAGTTTGAGAACAAAGCTTCTTAAATTGCAGGAGAAAGGGATAATCGATTATTAAGGTATGATAATCGACTAACCAGGGGTTCAGTTTTTCGGGGAGGATTTTTGGGAGTTTATGAAGGGGGAATAGTCGATTGTCTCTTAAGCAATAATCAATTGTGGGATTGTGTAGTTTAGGCCAAGAAGATTCAGAAGGGCAGATAGTCGATTATCAATAGTTGATAATCGATTATTTTGGTTTTCAGATTCTGCCAAGGAAGTTCAGGGGTGTTGGATAGTCGATTATCAGTGAAGGATAATCGATTAGCAGGGTTACCCGAGGTTTCAATATGGAAGGATATGGCTGGGGTTTGTAGGGAAGTTATGGGAAGGAGTGATAAGGTTCTTTTTGGTTTAATGGACGAAAAAGAAGGAGGTTTCGAGTGAGAAATGGCCGGATAAGGGATAGGAGAAAATCAGGGATAGATATTACCAAGTTGGGGTATAGAGATATTACACACTCTTATCTTAACTTGGGGTTGAGTCTAGTATTTAAATAAGATATGACACACTTATCTAAATAACTAGAACCTAAAACTCACACTCAAGAGAACCACTCTTAAGATATAGATTTAGGAATTTAAAATAGCACACACAAACAAGTGTATTACTAAGTTGAAAAATGGGAATACAATGTGTGTTTACAATGCTCAGGGATGAGCTTGTATAGGCATAGAAAAAGGACACTACCAAGTCTCTTATTCACACAAACTAAAGGAATTAATGCCCACTTGTTGATGTTCCTTTGGTGGGGGAAAAAACACAGGGGTTGTAACGCCCTACAAACCGGCCTAATTTTAAATAAATAAATATTATTTATTTATTGAGACTCATTATTTTAAATTGAGATTTTGATCTGTACAAATGGCTTTCAAAAGTTAATGTGTGTTAAATATAAAAAGATGTTTTAAAAACGGACCTCTCAACATTAATTAAATAAATTAATTAATGATTGGGGTGGACCCATAAGTTTGAAAATAAAGTTCTTAGAAAAATTGTCTGAACATGTCATTAAATTCGTTTGGACTGTCTAGTTCCAAAAGCGCAATCGGATCGCAATTCGGACCCGTTTGGGGGAAAAACCGTGTACCGTTCAGGTTAGAAATTTACACAACAGAATGGAATTTAGGGAGGTAACTCCCCAAATCAAGAACCACACGCTACACACCCTTCATTTCCATAACCCCCATCATTATTCCTTCATTATACCTCCATAAATCCCCATAAATTCACATGATTATAAAACTCCCTCCTCCCTTCACCTCCTTCACCAACTTGTAACTCCCATTCAACATCACAACTCTCTCTCTCTAATGGTGTTCGGCCAATCACAGCGGCAGCTACGCGAGGAGTCGTTCATTCATTCGTTCGTCGTTCAACGTTGACAACCGTTCTTTCATCTTGTTCCATCGTTCCGTCAATCCCTTCATTAGAGGTGAGTAGTTGTCCCTCTAATTCTAGAACATCAAGTCATAATCTATGTTTTTATATTCATAGGAATATCATACGCAACCTACGTAGAAACTATGCATGTTCGTAGGTTAACCATCCAACATACGTGAGTCCATGTTATCAAGTTACGAACTCGTTAATACAAGCATTTTGAAACTCCGTATATTCATGGAATACTTAACATGTAATCATAAACGTTCGTTTCAAAAAAAACTCCTAACGTATTGATGATAACCAAACAGTCAAAATGGGAATCAGCGTGCCTTGATAATCGATTTACAGAACGGAATAATCGACTATCAGGTCACGCTGAACTCTTCAGTTGATCCAGCATAGTGTGACAATCGATTATCACATAAGTGGTAATCGATTATCAGGCCCTGCGGATTCTTGAGTCAGAGCTGGTTCACCTGATAATCAATTATCACATAGGCAATAATCGATTATCAGGGCTCTTTGAACTTAGGACTTTCTGAACAAACCAACTTGACAATCGATTGTCATAGGGTGACAATCGACTATCACAGTCTACGGGACTTTGGGGGCAGAAGCTGCATAGCATGATAATCGATTATCAGCAGTAGACAATCGATTATCAGCCAGTTCTGAACCTAAGGCCATCATGTTGAACAAATTGTAATCAAACCCATATGTATGCGTTAAATTTAACTTCTTTCTTCAATCAATGCATTCAATTCATCATGTTCATCCTAGACGCATGTCCTAGGGTCATCATCATGTGCATACCGCTGTAGGGAGGTCAGGCTTTGGTGCGCCTACTACAGTGGGCCCGTCCAGGAACCTTTGGGATCCAACGGGTTTTCATCAGGTGGGCTTTGTGTACGTACATGGTAGTCAGGCTACGGCTACCACCCAGTTTTGCTAGTTCACTTGCGACGTTTTGTCGAGCCCGTGTCATTACCGAAGTGCAGGGGTGATCCTGTCAAGTGAGACTAAGTCAGGGGTGTCCCTAATAGCTCAAGTCATGCATCAAGTCATTTTGTCATCATGTATGTTTCATGTCACGTCAATATTCAATGTGGTTGTCATCATCATGTATGATTTCCATCATGTCCATATTCAATGTGGTTGTTATTCATTTTGTTATGTGTAATAATATCCATCAAGTAGCAAACATGTGGTTTTCCGTACGTTAAGTACAGGTATGTATATGTGTATAACCATATGGGTTATCACTTCATGTTCTTTTTTTAGATTCACTCCTCAGCTTTTGCTGAGCGTGTAGTTGTTTTTGCTACACGCAGGTAGACATGACGGTACAGGTGCTAACCCTGGAGGACAGTGGTGATGGGAGGATGGGCGGCGCACGGACGAGTTTATTAATTAACCATTTAATTAATTAATCATTTGGGCATGAACCCACCATATGTCGTTTTACTTATTTTGGACTAATCAATTTTCTTCCGCTTTTACTCTGCATTTAAATCACACATGTTTTGGAACTAATTCCCTAGCATTTATTTCACTAATTAAAACACAACCGTTTTCATAATAAATAGTCATTAATGCGTTTTTCTCTACGGACGGTTCTCGGACCGCCCATGTAACCCTACCGGTCCATTGGGTCGCGGGTGAACCGGGTCCACGGAAGGCGGGTGTTACAATTTGGTATTAGAGAAGTTCGGTTTTTGTGGAAAAAAAACAAGGAAAAAAAAAACATAATTTGTCATCTTGTTCAAAAGGTATTTTCAAAAAGTCCGCAGCCGCATCTCCCATCACATCACTCCCAGGGAAAGGTACACCGTTATTTTATTCACATGTATATCATATTGTAATTAGTTCTCATTTAAGTTATTTCCATAAAGAATGAGCCAAGCAGCAGGCAACGATAGACAGGCTGTCCCGCATGGGGAGCCTGAGCACGTGAGCACACATCGAAGCGTCATACTAATTGCGTTATACGCTCATTTGTTCTCATTTTGATACTCTACGATTGTTAGATGAGTACCATCAGTACCGGAAGCGTGTCAAGCGTTGACTCCAGTCGAACCTTCGTGCTCGGTAAGAGACGAAAGAATAAGAGGCAAAGTTACGAATCAAAAGAGCGCTATCAACGTGCACACCGCAAGGCTCGGATAGCAAAGCTAAGAATCTGGAAACGCCGAAAGGCAGCATGGGAAAGAGATGATCCAAAGGAAACGTTCAGTGTGGACTCTGCTAATAGTATCTGCGGCCCAGGTGGGGATAATCCTCCAGTGGACTCAGCCCGACCAGACGGGTGGGAGTGGGTTGCCTGCTAACTGGTGACATAGTCGAAGCCGTAATCAATGCAACATTTCGTCCCACCTATCTAAACCAAATATGTTTCTTGAATGAATTCGTCAATTGGTCTCTAATTTATTATGAACACGTATGCTTCACAAAACAAAGTTTTGGGTAACGCACTATCTCCCTAATCACGCGAGGGGGTGACGAGGAGAATTTCGGGGACGAAATTCCTTTAAGGGGGAGATAATTGTAACGCCCTACAAACCGGCCTAGTTTTAAATAAATAAATATTATTTATTTATTGAGACTCATTATTTTAAATTGAGATTTTGATCTCTACAAATGGCTTTCAAAAGTTAATGTGTGTTAAATATAAAAAGATGTTTTAAAAACGGACCTCTCAACAGTGATGATGGGAGGATGGGCGGCGCACGGACGAGTTTATTAATTAACCATTTAATTAATTAATCATTTGGGCATGAACCCACCATATGTCGTTTTACTTATTTTGGACTTATCAATTTACTTCCGCTTTTACTCTGCATTTAAATCACACATGTTTTGGAACTAATTCCCTAGCATTTATTTCACTAATTAAAACACAACCGTTTTCATAATAAATAGTCATTAATGCGTTTTTCTCAACAGATGGTTCTCGGACCGCCCATGTAACCCTACCGGTCCGTTGGGTCGCGGGTGAACCGGGTCCACGAAAGGCGGGTGTTACAGGGGTGATTGTACTTGTAGGGTAGGATTCTTGGCCATTAATGGTAGGAGGGAATGTGTGAATATAATTCACAATTGATTGGCTTTGGTGGGGCTGTTTTTGGGCAGGAGGAAAGGTTGGATGGTAGGCTATTTGGATTCATTTCCTGGGCAGGATATAGGGGAAACAAAGGGGGGTTGAAGGGTGTGGGTGTGGGTCAAAGTGTCTTGGATTTTTGTGGCTGGTTGTTTATCCAAGTTGAGGTGTAAGGAAGTGGTAGTGGCATAGTTATGGGCCGGGATTTTTGGTCAGGGATTGAGGGAGGAAGGGTAAGGAAAAGAAATGTAGTTTTGGGTTTATTATTTTGGATATTTTGGGGTTTGGCTTGGATGAGAATGGTTGGGTATTAAGTGGGAGTTGGGCTCAGGGAAATTATGGTTATGTGGCAGGTTTTAGGATTGATAAGTTCGTTCCAAAAGGAATCATAACATTTGACATTATTCCGTTAATTTGCTTAACAACTTTAGAGTCGTTAGTAGTCGCCCGGGGTATATCAATACGGGTATATCTTAGAGTTATTCTAAATACCCTTAACAATACATATTATTTTAATAACCATCAATATATTCATTTTTAATCATGATTGAACCATTCATAATTATCATTTTAATCAGAATATTCATCAAGTTTTAATCATCATAATCATCAATCAATATAGCATTCAATAGCAAATAATGGCCTAGCTTCGACTGTTAACACCCTAGCTTACCGTCATGCATCACATAAGATTTTATTTGTCAAAAACATCATTTTTATTGTGAAAAATCATATTTATATTGATAATAACTTATTGGTATCAAAAATAGGATTTTAAAGTTCAAAAAAGTTAGACAAAGCGTGCAACTCTAGAGGGGGGGTGAATAGAGTTGTTGATAATGTTTACCGTTTTTCGCAGGATTAGTGTGTAAATAAAATAAATGAGTATGCAGCGGAAATAAAAGACAGAAGGCTAAGAACACACCGATGTATACTGGTTCACCACCTCGTGGCTAGTCCAGTTGCTCGAGAGACTCTCTCAAAGCTACCACTACTTATCAAGCTTCAATGGGTGCTTGACAGGCCATTTACAAAACGAGAACTTGAATCCCACAAGCCTCGACACTACCACTCGTAGCAATGCTCTCTACAAGAATATTTTGTGTCAAACTATGAACACGAAAATATTTGAATAAAATATTTTTGCTTTCCAAAAATATTTTCTAATACCAAAATAAATATTTTGATAAATGTTTGACACACCTTTTGTAACTGACTCAATAAATATATTTTGAACAGTTAAAAGGATTTTTCAACTGACTCCAAAAATAAATATAATTTTTATTTTAACTCTCATAAAAATAATTTTAGAGAGAATGTTAGAATAAATGAACAACGCTAGAAGGGGATGAATAGCGTTTGATCGTAGAAATTGCAGGAATAAAAAATTCAAACAAGGAAAGAATCAGGCTTAAATGACTCGCAACGGTCATGCCTAACCAGCGATGGGTATGCCCTCCCATCGCTGGGTACCCATCGATGGGTTCAAGTTCCCATCGCTGGGTGAGGTCATTCTACCTGGTGTTGATGTTGAACCAAGGCTGGTACAGCGATGAGTAGAACTTCTCATCGCTGTTTGGCATGGTTCTGGAATTTGGTTGAGCCGAGGACCGCTTACCCATCGATGGGTATTATCTCTCATCGTTGGGTTGATGGCTAGTCAAAAAGACAAAAACCTATGATTTTGCCAGAACCATGGCCTAGCCAATACCAAAGCTAAAAGTGACCGAAAAATGCAAAATTCTCCAAAATAAAAACCAAGTGTTTAAAACACTTATTTAATGTATTTGGTTTTTAGTTTGGACGAATACCAAGTGCTTTTAATATGTTTAAACATGTTTTAAAATCATTTTGATGATATGTGAATGCAATAAAAAAGTTTTAGCCTAAAGAGCCAAAGTTCAAGGCTTGGGTCGGTCTTGATCACATTTGTGACCGACTCAACGACACTGAAGCTACGGTCTTCGTTCTTAGTCTCTTTTAGCTCTTGTTCTCTTTTCTTTCTAGTCTTTGTTTCTCGCCTTGTGTGTTCAACTATTTGTCTCATTCAAGGTGGTTTGGCATTATCAAAACTTGTCATGAAAACGAACGCGGCTTTAGTACGATAACGAGATAAACCCGTGTTTCAACAGAGAAGATTTTTTTGTCATCCTTATAATAATTTCTAAGACTCAATAAAATAAAAAGTCTTCGAAAATCTTCTACTCCTCCGAGTCCTCCATTAGGCGCCCCGAACGCGTCTCGGGCTCCAATAAAATCTTGTGCATCCTCTTGAATACTTTAAGGAATTTTCAATTCTAGTTTTCGTGTTTGTCGATGTAGCACTTTAATCTTGACTTGAATAAATTATATTTGTCAATTATCAAAACCTGTGAGTTAAAACTTAACAACATAGAAAGGGTTGAACTCATGCATTCCAACAAAAAATAGCATTTTTGAAAATATTTTCGAATCAGAAATTCGGGACATCAATCTAATACCTAGGATCGATCTACAATGTGGAATCACTCCCAGGGGATGGCTCCAGGCCTATGGATCGATCATCCTAACCGTTTTTCAGAGGTTATTGTTTCATCATCTTCTTCCTCAGTTCCAATTTCCAAAATACCATTTTTAGTCACCAAACATCAATTAAACTATATATAAGTGTTCTTCAAGGTTCATAGATCATTTTGGTATCATTAATTCATAGTTTTAACAACAATTTTAAGGTTTATGATTCTTAGTTATTCAAGCGTGTTAAGCACAAAACTCAACCAAATGACCATTTACGAACGTACAAATGATCTATACGAACATTCTAGTCACTAGATATATATACGGGCTTACCTCAACGCTTAATGAAGGTTTCGGAAATTTTCCGGTGAAACTTCCGGTAGAAATTATTCTTAGCTCCAGCGACCTCGACGGCAACTCACTATTGCAGAATGCTCTCATTACTCTCAGGAACATTTGACACTAAATTTATTCAGTTTGGTGGAGAATTGAGAAGGTTAGGTTCTTTTTTTATAGGGAGGAGGAGGAAGAAGAAGACACATGCTGCGTAGGATTTGCGTAGGATTTGATTTCCAATCGGTTGAGTGGAGGAGGAGGCGTCGTTCCCTGATTGGGACTAATTTGGTCCTAGTCGGAGTACACTTTTTTATCCAACTTTCTCTGAATTGAATTCCGTTTCCACCGTTGCAACCGGATAGTTAAACTCTATCCAACAATATGATTTTTACATTTATTTGTAATACTTTTTCCGATATCATATTTTTGGGTGGTTGACTTTGACAGAGTCAAAATTGATTGAATTGACCTTTACTCAAAAAGGTTCTCACATTTAATTTATATTATTTATTCTCATGATTTATTTCAATAAATCATTTCAAGGTTCACATCATAAACAAATTTTTCATTTATTTTTAATTTGGATCTGTACACAGGTTCCCAATCAAGATCACATAATAAGTTAACATATTGGATTTATTTCTATAAGATTTATCCAGATTGTGATATTGGATATCAAAACACATTTCATATTGGCCCAAAACCCAATAATAATTTTTTTTAATCAAAACAAATTTGTTTAATTGAATATTTAATTGAATAAATTTTAGAATATGTTTTGGAGCGTTACTTACATCATCCATACAACATTCCAACACACCAAAGAAGACCACCTCATTAATGGAAGTTTTTATCACCAACCTGTTTTTTACAAAAATCTTTCCTCAATGCTTACAAGACTTAAGCTTAACTTCCTAAAGCATCAACAAAATGAAGCCATGATGGAAAAGTTTTAAGATATTGGTAAGCAATAACTCTTGAAAATCATGGGGTCATACTTATATTTTAGAATTTTATTTTCATTTTAACTATATTTGTCAAGAAATTATAATATAAGGGCTCTCAACAACTATCAAGAAATTATAATATAACGCCCCGTTTTGTTCAACTTATTTTTTCTCATTTTTTCTTATTCTTATTAAAATCAGATCAGATCAGACTGAATCAAATCAGATCAGATCATATTGAATCAGATCAGATCGAATCAGATCTGATCAGATGAGATCCAATCAGATCAGATCAAATCCAATTAGATTAGACCAAACTAGATCAAATCCCATCCAGAATTATTATTATTATTATTATTATTATTATTATTATTATAATAATAATAATTATTATTATTATTCTTGTTGTTGTTGTTATTCTTAACAATGAAAAATAATAAACTTTAGAAACAAGTTAAATAGAACACTCAGAAAGTAATCCTTAATTATTAGACGTCGAAAAAAGTATTTTTAAAATACATTGACAATGTCAATCAAATTCTACTTTTAAAATACATTTTTATTGCTACCTGTAATTTGAGTTTCCAAAGTTTTGATCTTTTAGAAGGATGTTATATTTTAATAAAAATACTATCTCTTCTATATATTGATTATCTAAATTTAATTACTTTTTAATGTATATATAAATTAAATATTTATTCTAATGTATATATGAAGTAATTATTAAAATATTAAATTAATATTCTAATTTCACAAAAAAATAATCATAAAATAAAATATATTATTACATTATAATAAGAATGATTATTCTAATATATGAATTAACTAATTTTATTTTATTAAAAAATAATCATAAAATAAAAAATATTGATTATATTATAATATGAATTATCATTACAATTTTCAAACGTTATTATAAAGTCAAATCAAATTATTGATTTGAATTTTAAATCAAATCATAATTAATCAGATCAGATCAAACTAGATCAAATCTGAACAGATCAGATTAGATCCAATCAGATCAGATCATATCAGAATTTATTAAAATCAGATTAGATCAGAAAAAATAAGTTGAACGGAATGGAATCTAAGTTGTAGAGATGAACACATTATAACTTGACATATGCTCATGGGTCTCTAAAAATGGGGGCAACATATTATGATACTCCCTCCGTTCTCAAAAACACTTCCTCTTTCATTTTTTTCACTTCCAACAAAACACTTCCACTTTCTATTAAAAACCCACTTTTACCCTTACCTTTTCATACCCTACCTATCACATCATACTTTTTCTCTAATAATCTACCCATCACATCTTACTTTACCCATCACATCAACGGCAAAATTGGAAGTCAACTACAATTTAACACTTCCTTATTTTTCCACTATTTCAAAGTAGGAACTCTTTTTTAGAACGGGGGAAGTAGATTTATATGTTGTGATTAGAAAGCCGCCACTCCCATATTAATGCTATAAGCCTTACTAGAATCAGTCGCGCTAGGGGTACACCACTTGTGTACCCCAATTCAAACACCATATACACCCCCCTCCCTCTTTCTTCTCTCTCTATATCCCTCCCCTGCTTTCTTTCTCTCCCCCCTCTCTTGCAGATCTCTCTAGGGAATTAGGGAGCGGGCAACTACCGGAAGACCAGCCCTTCCTTCGTCTTCCTCGTTTTTCCACAGTGACATCACCTACTTTTCTTCGATCTTCAATTCCGCGTCTTGACCACCACACAATAGGAAACTAAAGGTTATAATAAATACTTTTATTTCAATTTTAGGGTTTTTATTTGTAAAGCTAGATTCAATCATTCAATTCTAACAAAAATCGAGCCTTCCCTCTTGTGAAATTAGTCTTTTTAAAATATTTTTTTGTGAATCATTCTTTCTCAAACTTATTCAGTCATTTAATTCGTTTTTTAATCTTTTCAATGGCTTATTTTTTGTTAAAAACTTGTGGCAATTGAGAATTTTTCATGCTTATTACGAAATGTCTGTGTAGTGCTTGTTATTGGTGCAAAATGTTTGTGAAAGAAGTCTTACAGACAGAATTTTCACTCAGGGTACACAGATAGTAAATGTTTGTGTTCAAACAATTACAGAACTTTAGTGTCTGTGTAACTAAATAGCATTGATACGGAGTATGTTTTTCTGTAGACAATTATCTATCACATAGACATCTACCGTCTGTGTCACTAAAATTACAGACAACTAGTGTCTATAAAAGTCTTGATGAAATGTTTTTGATCAAGAATTACATATATATAATGTCTATGTCTGTGAAAGTCTTTATGTTCTACTACATGATATTTCACGGTTTTCATTTTTATACATGTTACATAGTACTTAGGAGGTATCATGGATTTAAATCTGGGATTCTCGATCTTTGCCGCCCCATCCTCTTCGCTGCCCAGACTGCCATAATGACTTTTTTTGTCGTTAATAGCGTCACCGGAGGAGAGATCTTTGATTCAGATTATACAAATAGTAATTGTCTGTGTTCAAGAAAATAAAGACGTTTAGTGTCTGTGTGACTAAACAATATTAATTGTAATTAACTTTATGGAATGTTCTTGGTACTGTACTATTTCGTAGATTTGAAGGATGAAATTTTAATGTGAATTATAGATTTTTAGTGTTTGTGTAACAAAACGGTGGTAATTATATTTTTTTTCTTTTTTTACAATCTAGAGTAATTGTGAAACATTCTTTATGATAACATTATTTGGTATATTTGACAGATGTATTTTTATTTAGGTTTTACAGACAATAAGTTTCTGTTTACAATAAATTACAGACATTTGTTGTCTGTGTGACCAAAACATACTCCACACTTAGTTTATTTTTACAATATAAGAAAAATATCATGAAATATTCTTATTATTGTATTATTTGGTATATTTTACAAGTGCGATTTTCATACATTAAAAACAGTTAATAAAACCTATAATTCTCGAGTTCTTGTTCTTATTACTTTCTTGTGATCCATTCTTCTGAATCGGATCATCTGGTGGAATTATTGTCCATCAGTTTGAAACTAACTTAATTGACTTTATTTACAGTTGCAATTTTCATCCAAGTTATGCAAAGTGTTTAGGAGAATTACATACATTTAGTGTCTATGCGACCAAACACTTCATATTGTTTTTTTTGCATTTAGAATTTGTTTTTCTTGTCCCAACAAATCGTGAAATATAATGTCTTTGTAAGTAGATTATTTGGCATATTTAATGCATTGAGTGCGCCTGCTCACGAATGTATCATGTTGGTAACACATTATGAAAATTCATAACACAATTAAATCAGAACTAAGTATACATTCCAACCAATACATTGCCTATCAGTGAGATTTATTTTTATATGCAGTTAATGTCATTAACTGAACAATTTAAAGACAGTAAGTCCCTGTAATTAGGCGTTCACAGAAATTTAGTGTCTGTGATTCCCTTTACGACATGAAATGTCCCTGACGCTGGTTTCAAAGTTTGTCATATTTCACATATTATAACAACAATATTAGTCTTCTTAACACTACTTAATGACACTTAATATTTTTTTGTCTAAAGAAATACACTTAGTGTTTTTATGACCAAACATTTCTTATTACATTTGTTTCTTTTTAGAGTAGGAGAGATATCGTGAAATGCTCTTATTACTAAAATATTTGACATATTTGAGAGGTGAAATTTTTTAAACAAGGTACACAAAAATTAAATATATGTGTTTAAATAATTACAAATATATAAGGGGCTATTGTCAATGAAGAAAATAGAAATAACAAACACGTTGACAATATGTAGAATTCACTTCTACATGCACTTAACATCGTTAATTCTTGTCCAATACATCGTTAATTGAACATTCACAGACACTATGCGTTTGTAATAGAGACTTAGTGTATGTGTTTAGGCACTCACAAACATTAAACTTTTGTGAGATCTATGTGAGCTCAAGAAAAAGCAATTCAATCAAATTATTGTCTATCTATCAAAAACAAAGAAAATTTATGAAGCAAACATGAATGATGTAGAAGAAATTGAGTCCATATTGATTGGTATGGTCATGTAATATACAAAGTAATACACAAAGAGCCAACAAGCACAACAAATAATACTACAAAGAGCCAAGAATGAGATATAAAATATGAAATGTAATTAGAAATATTGGATAACTTCTTAGAAATTTAGGTGATGGCATCATGATAATCTGAGTAGACACAGTAGCTGGAGGAGTAAGCTGCGACATTGAAACTCACATACAAGAATTGAAACATTCTTAGACATTCTGTGGTGTGTGATTTTTAGACGATAAACATCTGTGATGTGCATTTTCGAGTTAACAAACATGAAATGTCTATGACTAATATATCCAAGACACGTAATGTTTTGGCAATGCTGAGAATGATACAATGTTAAATATTCACAAATTGTATGTTCTTTTAATTAAAAGATTTGTCTATGCAATATCGACAAGTTTAGTTTCACAGACTTGAAATGTCTATGCGAGGTTTATCACATGCACCTCATGTCTGTGTGATCCTGCGAACGATAAAATATTACGTTTTCACAAAAATATTAAATTATACTTCAAGTACTCACAAATAAACATTTTACATAAACAAAACATTGTAAGGCACGACTTTTACTCATATCTTAAGGCAAGCCAAAAAAATCGTACTAAAAGATTGAATCTTTGCTTAAAAAATCTGATTATATTGCAAGAAAGAGCCATATATATTTACCCTCCAAAATCTTAAAAAATTGTTAAAAGTACTGAAAAAATTGATTTGAAAATGATGAAACTAGTTTTGAAGAAAAAGAAAGCTATTGGATGGATTCAAGAAGAGAAATTAGTCGGGCGAGAAAATATTGAACAACCAAAGAGGGTAAAATGCAATCATATGATGTATATTGTTATGTAAAAATAGAAATTTTAAAGCCTGTAGCTTGTAGTTCACATATTGAACATACATTTTACGCTTGTATCTAACACTTCACATGCTTTTGGAGCTATTTTTATATCAGGGCAGCATTTCAGTTGTTAAATAGAGATTTCATGCTTGTGACTACCACCTCACATACATTTAGCCCAATTTTTTAAACAGGGTAGCAGTTCACATCTAAAAAAGACATTTTACGTCTGTAACTAGCACTTCACATACATTCAAAACAATTTCAACAAAAAATTGAAATTACGAAGTTATGGATCATAATCAAACAAGAAAAATTAAGAATTCATATATTGTTGTCATTGATAGTGACAATAACCTGAAATTTTTCTCTATTTATACGTGGTGAAGCTCTGATGGGAATTTGGGCGGCGAAGGTCAGGCCACGGAGCAAAGGTATGATCAGAAAATTGGGCGTCGTAGCTCCGTCCATGGCGCAAAGTTCAGATCAAATTGGAATGGGCGAAGGTCTGATCGGAAAAGGTCAAGGCGTACCGGCGAAGCTCGAATTGAAGGTACTGTTGTGGGTTAATGGGGAAAAAGAAAGGAAGAGAGAGAAAGAGAGAGGAGTTGGGGGATGGAGGGGTATAAGGGTGGGTCCTTTATACGGTGTACATCTGGTGTACACATAGACTTTTCCTACTAGAATTGATCTCAAAAAAAAATTAAAATGTCATGAAACAAAGGCGAAACTCACCTAGCAAAGAGAAGAGGGTAAATCATTCAGTGAGACATTTTCTCAAGCACTTTGTATGCATGATTATTTTCAATTTATATTCAGAACTAGTACCCTATTTTGTCCACAAGTAATAAACAATTTTCACAATGACACAGTAAAAATTACAAAAAAAAAACGTGTAATATCAGAAAAAACAACTAAAACACAAAATGGATAAATGGAGAAATTCACATACCTTAGGGTAGTGAGAGAGAAGAGATGATAATGGATGATGGCTAAGGAGTGAGGGTGCAAAAATGAATATGGCCGGAGACTTTGGTGGGCTGCCGACAGCTATACCATGGTGAAGCCGATTGAGCCTGATCCAATAAGATTTGGATGCATCTACTTGTCCATTCTAAGGGAGATCTACACCTAATGTATTTGATTCAATGGAAACTGTAATTACATAGAGTGTTGGTGAATTCATTCAGAAAAGGCAAAGGAAGACAAACACGAATGATTAAGCCGCGGGATGAAAGCTGGGATTTAATATTGAAAAAATGGACAAGAGAGTCATAAACTTAACAAAGGTATACGAAGAGTCTATGTTGAAGACTTGTCCTGCGGCCAAAGAGGGAGGAAGAGAGGAGTGGGCTTTTTTTTTTGCTTATGGTAGGTTTGGGCTCCGGCCGAATTTAAATGGTTTCCTTTTAAACTTCCAGCTCCAATTTGGTATCTTGCTACACTTTTTCTCCAAAAATGGATATCTGATAATTTGTGTTAAGAAAAATAAAATAAAAATAATAGATTGTAAAAAAAGTTATTAAAAACTACTATTTATGAAAGAAAATAAAAGATTGTAAAAAAATGAGAATTAAGATAAAACTAAGCTAAACAACTAAAAACTAAACTCTAAAAGTATTAAAAATACCTAAAAAAGAATAAAAAGAATTAACACAAATCCGACTTATCAAATACCCACACACTCAAGACTTAAACGTCCGCGTTAAAAAGGCCAAAAAGAAACAACTTAAATTTTAACATTATCAAGAAGAACAAAATGCACTTTGCACCTTACACTTAAGACTTGATGCCAAAACATTTTTGAAAACAAAGTGAGCTACAAATTCTATAAAGATGGAGATCTAAAATATAGATTATTTGGGTTCTAAAAAAATGCTCTAAAGTTGCCATAAAAAAATTTGCTAAGAGAATCCTATAGTTCAAAGCGGCTCAATGGCAACGATAGCAAAGATTGAAAAAGAAGCCTAAAAGATTAAAAACATACAATTTTCTAAATAAAAAAGAAAACTCCTAAAACTGGTTTTTTTTCTTCACAATTTTAAAGATCACAAGGTTAATTAGAACAACATCTAGATAGTATGTGGATGTCCAGTTCTAGAAAATAAAATCTAAGGGATACATAAAAGGATTCAAACTTTTTAAGGACATTTTACCAAGAAAACGAGCATAAGACTCAAAAAAATTTGTACAAGAAATATTTGTCATCTTTCAGAATAAAGCTCAAGGAAACAAAAAAATGAGGTTTATGGGTCAACATTTAAAAACAATGCTCTAAATAAGAAGATATGCAACTAAGAATGACAAAACATATGGACCCAAAACTTATAGGAAAAAAAATTGCCAAAAAATTTACTTCCCAAGCAATGGAATAGACATGATAATTTCTCCCCATACTTAAATTATGCATAGTCCTCGATGCATCTATATGATATGAAAATTACTAACAATGATATAACCAAGAGAATGAGTTAAGAGAGAAGGGGATGGGGAGTAATGCAACAAAAGTAAAGGGAGAAAGGATGGGAAATGCAAATTATAAAGTATACGCAGCATTATTTCTTCAATCCCTTCTTTGTTGTGTTTTTTTTAACCTAAAAATTTGTAAAGACAAAGCTAAGACCAAGTATTTTAGCATTGAAAAACAAAAAAATTGATTTTTTTTCCATTTTAGCACATATAAGCTGTGAAAAGTTTAGAATTTTCATTCTACACTAAAAAACAACTTACAAAGTGTATATATTTCAATTTATAGCCGAAAAACCAGATAGAGCAAAACACATTTTTAATGGTTTTTAGTCCAAATCAGCTTGAAAGATGCAGAATTTTTCAGTTTCCAACTCAAATAAGACCAAATTTAAACACTCAAGGTTTCAAGAAACAGAAAAATTGATAGTATACCAATACTCGGGCACCAAGTGTTGCTGCTTGAAAACATATTTGCACCCAACTGTGTAGAATTTTACTCCAAAGAGAGATGGTCCAACCTATGACTTAACAAATCTTACAAAAACTCTTAAAGTAGATGGTTAGAAGCACAAGTAAAAAACAATTAAGCTCATCAAGATAAGTTTTTTTGTTTTCATTTTATACTTCAAAAAACTAAATTAAAGAGAAAGAGGAAAGAAAACTAATCTTATAATACAACAAGTACTACTAGATCAATACGAAAGGAAAAAAAATTACAAGAAAAGTAGGTTACTAAAACAAAGAGGAAGAAAACTAAATTAACAACCACAAGGAAAAAAAAAAGTACAACAACAACAAGTTAAAGTTAAAAGTAAGCATAAGGGATTTTAAAAAAATGCTAGAAAAGTAAGTGGGTCATGTTAAAAAAAATATTTAAAAGGAAAAAAAATGCAATCAACAACTATAAGAGAAGAAGAAAAATTACAACAATGACTAGAAGTTAGAAGTAAAAAAATAAAGAAAAATGAAAAAAAAAACTTAAAAAGAAAGTGGGTTGCCTCCCATAAGCCGCCCGGTTTAGCGTCTTTGGCTAGACAAACCTTACCACTTGCTAATACATATTCAGATAAACCATTTTTTTTCCTCTTCGTTTTACCCTAAGAGAGTAAAATCAATGTAAGCCAAAATTCAGATCCTAAGTGGAGATTGTAAGCTTCAAATCAGTTTTTGGAAACAAACTTTTTTGCATTTTTACCCTTTCACATCAAAACTCAGCATATAACGTTCCAAAATCAACTTATAAAACATGCTAAGTGCCCCCTTATCAATTACTACGCAAGTTTGAACAATTAAACTTCACAAATCAGCATATAGACACCTTAGGAATAAAAATTCAGCATGAAAATCAAGCAAAAATGTTGCAGATTTTTCAACAGAAACAACACTATAGGTCTTAATTTCAGCAATTTCAGCTTCTAAACCTCAAAATCAGTATATAAACATCATGTCATGCTTCCATATATTGTCCCCAAGCAAGATATATCAATTATAGTTCATATTTGAAGCAAATGAGTACTTCAAGGGACAAAAATCAGCACATATGCTAAGTAAAAAGTGCATATTTTTAAAAAATCAGCAAGCATAGCTTATGAAATTCATCAAGAACAGAACTCAAATGATTCAATGCTTATAAAATGAGTATACATGTGTTGCATACATCAAAATTGAAACAACTCAGCACTTATGTCATTCAAATGCAACAAGTATGATCAATAAAAGCAAAAATTAGCAAGTAAATATGCAGAATATAGTCCCAAAATGCAGCTTTTATGAAAAATTGGCCAAAAGTCTCATGAAGGTAGCAAATGGAGTACGACTTCAGCATTCAAGATATTAGGACAGGCTGAATTTAGTTTCTTCTTGAACACAAACCTTCAATTCTATGAATAGGCTGTTGGAATTCTATGAGGAAGAACACTGCGAAGCAGTGTTAAACGAAGAACTTGATAGTATAACGAATCGCGTACGAAACGCTTTCAGATCAAAGTTATTTCGGGGTATACGAAATATTTCAATCGGATAAGACGTTAATCAAGAACGAGCACTCAAGAATCGGTACCCCAATCCATACCACGAGACTCTATTTTATAGAGTCGGAAATTTCCATGATCGGACATGCTCATTCGCGTAGACATACGCGTACATTCGCGCGGGGAAGAAGATAGGCGCGAGTTTGAACAAAGAGCCTCCTACGGTTTTAGAGTATATTTTGACGTTTATCCACTAGTTCAAATGTTAAGGAAACAACTCAGCTCGACCCTGGCCAGGGGCTCTGCCCCTTGGACCCCGCCAGGGGCTGCCGCCCCTTGGACCCCGCTACCCGGGGGCTACCGCCCCCGGACCCCCACTATCCCGGGGGCTGCCACCCCCGAGCCCCCGCAGTGAATTTATAATATCGTTGAACGAGTGCGCACTCCGCGCCTCCTAACTCGTTTGACAACATCTATTTAAATTCATGTCCGATCGAAGTAAATCCAATTACACAAAATAAATCTGTGACACTAAAATCACCAACATAGGCATGTAAAATAAAAGTTTAGAACTCAAGTAAAGAGGCTACTACGACATGCTCACTAATAAACAAAAAACAAAGAATACAATTGCATACAAAAGTGATTTCATACGAAACTTTCCCCGGTAACGGTGCCAAAATTTGTTGAAAACTTGTCGTGCGGCTAAATAGGAAGGAGGAGAGGTGTGGGCTTCTTTTTTTGTTTATGGTGGGTTTGGGCTTCGACCCAATTCAAATTGCTTCCTTTTAAATTTGAGCTCCAATTTGGTCTTTTGCTACACTTTTCTCCAAAAATGGGATATCTGATAATTTCTGTTTGGAAAAATAAAATAAAAATAATAGATTGTAAAAAAAAGGTTATTAAAAACTACTCCGTATTATTTATGAAAGAAAATAAAAGATTGTAAAAAATGAGAATTAAAATAAAATTAAGTTAAATAACTAAAAACTAAACTCTAAAAGTATTAAAAATACCTAAAAAAGAATAAAAAGAACTAACCCAAACCCGACTTATCAGTCTAAGATATTTAAGCCGGTCTCCTGCATGCGATTAAGATTTTATAGTGGATACAACAAAATCGGTTGTGTTAGGTGCGATGGGAAAAGTTGATTATGTAGCAGTGATCAAAACATATTTCATTATGGCCCAATAATGATATTATTTTAATCAAAACAACTTATTTATTTGAATAATAATTCAATAATACTTTTGGGGTGTATTTTGGGGCGTTACAAGACATAATACCCGCAAGGCCCAAACTAATGAAGTCACATGAAGTCAATCTTAGAATTTTTTTAGATAGCCTTAATCGTTCATGATAATCATTTAAATCAAGCTATTATTTTTTATCAAGGTTCAATCATCATAATCAATTATCAACAACAATCATCATAATATTTAATACTCCCTCCGTCCTATAATGATCTTCCCAGAGCACTATTCCAACTTCACGGGAATTTATATTTATTTGTGTTTTTTCATGGCCTATATGATAAAATAAAATATTCTTGTCACCACTTGTTTTGTTGACCTTTTGATGTAGTTTTTAAATATGTATATTTTATTTTTTTATTTCTATACCAATATTTAAATAAAATAGATTGAAAAAACTTGGGATTTTTCTTCGTTTTGCGAACCGGGAAGATCATTATAAGACGGAGGGAGTAACAAATAGTGGCCTAGCATTGAGTGTTAACACGTAACTCAACCAAATGATTGTTTATGAATGTACGAACAATCCAAATGAACATTCTTATCACTAGATATATCTAAGGGCTTACTTTGGGACTAAATGAAGGATTTGGAAACTTTCCGGTGATTCCGACAAACACCACGATTTTCTCTAGCGGCGAACTACGGCGGCTTGCTCTCTACACTCTAAGGAAAACAATGAAACTAATTTTGGGAAGATTGTGCTGAAACACGGGTTTATCACGTTTTCGTACTAAAGCCGTGTTCGTTGTTATGACAGGTTTTGATAATGCCAAACCACCGTGAACGAGACAAGTCACTGAATATACAAGGCGAGAACCAAAGATGAGAAGAAAGAGAACAGGGCCAAAAGAAGACCAGGAACGAAGACCGTAGTCTTAGTGTCGTTGAGTCGGTCACAATTGTGATCAAGACCGACCCAATCTTTACACCTTGGCTCTTTAGGCTAAAATTCTTTTCATTGCATTTCACATCATAAAAATGTTTTTCAAACATGTTTAAAACATTAAAAACACTTGGTGTTCGCCCAAACCAAAAACCAAGCCATCCGGCGTTCGGGTTTCAGAAACCGGCGTTCGGCATTCGGTTTTCGGCGTTGGTTTTTGGCGTCTGAACTAACCAAGTGGTTTTCAAATTTTTATGATTGGTTTTTACTTCTTGGCACATTTAATCAGTTTTCCATCAAAAACACTTCAAAAACCACTTTTCATTTTTTGTCGTTTGATAAAAACCATGCGAAACGGCATAAACTTGGCTAGCCGTGGTTTTTACTTAAATGAAGTGGTTTTCAAGTCTTTTTGTGTAGGAATTGGTTTTGAATGCATTTAAACGGTTCTCCAATCAAAACATCATGAAAACCACCTTTCGGTTTTGTCTTTTGGTAAAAACCACCCTCGTACGGTGTTGACTTGGTCAACCGTGGTTTTTACGTTAACGACGTGGTTTTCAACTTAAAAAGCTTGTTTTGACATCACAATACATTAAATAAGTTTTTTATATACTTATTTTTTACTTTGGAGA
>OOIL02005040.1:1780172-1807078 GCA_900332095.2 Cuscuta campestris | reverse complement strand
TGGGGGTGGAGGGAAGAATGTTATCAGTGTTATTGTTGGTTTTGTGAAATCAAGTCGATCAGGGAAAAGGTTTATATATACCATTGAATTTGGCACCATCCGGTCTAGGACTACCCTGAAGTTCCAAAAAAGACAATTCCGAATGGTTTTATGTTTTGCAATTACATTGAACAAAAATCAAGGTCGAATATTGTCATTTATTGGATTATTTTAACCAAGTCAGTGTTCACTCATTGTCAGTTTTATGTTTCTATTTCATAAGTGAATACAAAGACACGATTCAAAATATTTTTTCTAGATGAAATTGAAAACCCTTACAACTATACCAAAAATATTTTACACCCTGAGGTTTTTTTTAGAAAATTTAGTATTAAAGAAACTACGTTAAGTACTTTGTCTTTTTTCTATGTTATTAAAAATTTGTGAGAAATATATTATCTTTATTTATTGTATTGAAAAAAATTCAGAAGCAAAAAAGATTTTTTTAACCCCGTGCATGGCACGGGTCAAAATGCTAGTCTATTTTAAAAGTGTAACATATACACATTTAATCCATGGCAATTGTGGCACACTCAATACCGTGTTAATGGTGATTAATTAGCCATTAACACGTCCGTTACGCTACACTCCATTTAAAATTTGTCCTGAATAATTGAAGATTAATGGCCTGTTAACTCCATAAAAATGGACTAATTTTAAACAATACGTAAAATCAATAATAGAAGATTGGTTCGGTAAAATTGCAAAAATTGCAATTCTTACCATATTCTTCTATTAACGGGTTAACTCTGAGAATCAATTTCTCATTCACCCTCTACCATTTTTGGCGTTTAAATTATCAAAATATTTATCTCATTTAAGAGAACACACGTCCATTAATTAACGGTTAAAACCGTTAGTGGAACTATTGACAAATATACCCAAGTTGGTCAATTTAATGCCTATTAAAAATGCCAAAAATTCCAACACTTCTTTTGTTACAAAATATTATACTATTATGTTAATTGTCATTTAAATATAGTTAGTTTATACACTTTAATTCGTTAAGACGTTAAGGATAAGATGTTTAGGTTTTTTTTGTACGTCTCGACCCAGGTCATCGAATTCTTAGGGCCGGCTCTGACTTAAGAGTCAAGAATAATACTATTGGAGTTCTCTGTACAACAGTGGATGAGGACAAAGATGTTTTAGGGACTATTGTGTATCACATCCCATCATTCAAATCTTACATATATCTTGTTTTAAGTAAAAATAGAAAAAGACATCATTTTAAAAAGATGTAAAAAATCTTTAAAAAGTTCTTCTATTCTTCCCATACAAAAAAATTATTTTGTGATATAAAACGAAAATGTAACATTCAATTAGTCTTAAAAATATAGTAACATAATTTGTAAGAAAAAACATTAATAGAACTGCTATTTTAGTTAAATTGATTATTTAAAAAAACTTGTGATAAAAAATACGAGAAGCATTGAATTAGTCGAAAAGTTATTGTAACATGAGCAAAATATAAAAAAAAACTTCATTTATACTCCGAAGACCGGACCGAAATATATTATTATATTTTAGAGGACCGAAGACCGGACCGAAATAGGACCAGTCCAAACCGGTCTAGTTTGGAAAGGGTTTGGATCGATCCGGGTTCAGACCGAATAATGCACACCCCTACAAGTTATGCTTGTGGTTTGATTTCAAATTGCACAGAAAAGTAGAAAAGCAAGTTCATTTATTGGCAATGATATATGTACTCAACAGTGAAAAAGCAAGTTTATTCAGGATCTGTTTGGTACACAGAATTGATGGAATTGGAATTGAATTGGAATTAGAATTCTATGGAATTGAATTCACCAATTCTAATTCATTTTATGCACTATCAATTCCAAATCTAAATAACTTTTATGCTACCAAACACCAGGATTGGAATTGATATCCTCAATTCCATTCCATAATTTGAATTCCGTGTACCAAACGGGACCTCAAAGAAATTATAAATTTGCCATATTGTTTAAGAAGGTAAGTACAGTTAGCTGTAACTTAAAATTTGCCGCAGACTTTGGAACTTGAGTTCAATATAATACTCTTTCTGTTTCATATTTTTCTTTTTATTTGACTTTTCACAGTCTTCAATGCAATACTTTGACCATTAATATCGCTACTTATATTTAAATAAATATTATATAAATATGATAATTCAAAATTACGTTTAAAAAAAGAATCAATTTGTACTAATTTTATATCACAATTTCATATATCTTTTGTCATAATTTATGGTTGAAGTTTTAAAAGGTGATTATAAAAGTCAAAATGAAAAAATAGAACCTAGGAAGTACTCCGTAAATGAAAATAAAATAAAATGAAAATCGGCTTAGATTCTTTCAATAACGATGGTAAAATATGAAAACGTTTGGTGGAGTCAGGAGTGGTTCTTTCAAAAGAGCCGTTACAAGGCCCATTCAACGGCTAGTTTATCTTGATATTCATTTAAATACTTAAACTCCACTCGCCATATTCAATCCTCACTTTCTCCAAAATTAGCCATAGCCGCACTAACTCAAGGCCATCCATCCATCTAAAATGAATGATCTGATGACGAAATCCTTCACGAGCTACGTGGATCTGAAGAAGGAAGCCATGAAAGACCTTGACATCGAAATGGGCATGTCTCAGATCGACCACAACCTCTCCGCCTTCCTAGAGGAAGCCGAGAAGGTGAAGACAGAGATGAACTCGATCCGAGAAATCCTTGTTCGGCTCCAGGAATCCAACGAGGAGATCAAAGCCCTCCACCAGCCCGGTGCCCTGAAGTTGGTGCGGGACAGGATTAACTGCGACATCACGGCGGTCCTGAAGAGGGCGAGGGCGATCAGATCGGAGCTGGAGGAGATGGACCGGTCCAATGCGGCGAACCGGCGGCTCTCCGGCTGCAAGGAGGGCACTCCGGTGGACAGAACGCGGCTGGCTGTGACCAACGGGCTGAGGAAGAAGCTCAAGGAGCTGATGATGGAGTTCCAGGGGCTGAGGCAGAGGACGATGAGGGACTACAAGGAGACTGTCGGCAGGCGGTACTTCACCGTCACGGGCGAGCAAGCCGGCGATGACGTCATCGACAGGATCATCTCCACCGGAAACGGTGAAGAATTTCTCTCCAGAGCCATTCAGGTATTAAAAATTCAATCTTGTAAAAATTGGAAGTTTAATTTCCTGAATGAGATGATTGATTTAATGCTAATGAATATGAAACTGTGGCATGCAGGAGGAGGGGAAGGGGAAGGTGATGGAGGCGGTGGAGGAGATACAGGGGCGGCACGAGGCGGCGCAGGAGATAGAGAGGAGCCTGCTTGAGCTGCACCAGGTGTTCCTGGATATGTCGGTGATGGTGGAGGCGCAGGGGGAGCAGCTGGACGACATCCACCACCAGGTGGTGAATGCCTCCCACTACGTCGGAGAGGGGACCAAGAGCCTCCACACCGCCAAGGAGCACCGCAAGAGCAGCCGCAGGTGGATGTGCTTTGGGATCGTCGTACTTCTCTTGATCATTCTTCTCCTCGTCCTTGTCCCCATCGCCACTAGCTTTGCCAGATCTTGAGTTGTCTGTTTGTTTTCTTTTGTTTCGCCCAAATCAAATGGTCCTTCCTCCCTTAGGACTTGTTGTTGTAAACCCCCTGATGAACAAAACAAACAAATATCCGCTGTGTTTCTTTTTCTTTCTATGAGTGATGAATTAATGGCATTTTTTCCTCTCTAACTAACCAACCAAATGCATTCACAGTCCAGAAAACCAAGATAGGCGATTTGTTTTGGCTTAATGCTTATTTGAAAATTTTTAACACCGTAAAGTTTTTTCAATTCATTTTATGCTTAATGTAACAAATTTTAAAGTTTTTTAAATTCATTTTATTTAAAGATTGCTATAGAAATAAAAAATAAAACTTACACAATCAATTAAAAACTATGTTAAAAATTTTACAAAACAAGATGTGACAAATAAAATTTATTTTAGGAAGAAATTGATTTTTGAAGAGTTTTTTTTTAGACTCATTACAAATTACATCAATTGGTCTAATGATTGAATAACAAATGCAAAAATGCTAGGGGTTTTGTACCCCACTCCATCCCCACCATATGTGGAGGGTCAAGATGCATGGTGTACAAATGGGGGTACACCATCTGGAGTACCCATATCATTCCTCTTATTGTCCAAACTTAAATAAATTTAAGCATATATATATAAACGGTAAAAGTGCGACATTGGAAACGGTAAAAAGTCAAACGAGAAGAGCATTTTCGAACGGAGGAAGTATTGTTGTGTTATCGCCTAACCGACATAAAAATACGCCACTAGAAATAGGATTGATGTCAATTTATATTTTTAGCTCTCAAATAATTACCAACATGACATGAGGTTAAAAAACTATTTCTAAAAAGGTACCCAAAAGGGAAAGACAATAGGCATAATATTTAATAATTGAGAACTAAAATGAAAAGAGTGAAGAATGTATAGTAAAACTTGGAGTGCCATTATCATTACCCTTAAACATTTTTCTTCATTCATTTTTTTTTTTGCAATTGAAACGAAATGCGCATGAAATCGAAATGCACTTATACTTTCATAAATTCATTAATCATTAAGTACAGTTAAACTGCACACTTATCATAAATTCATTAGTGACTTATGTACTCCGTATAAAATTATGCTCTTTATACCATAAACCGTGGTACATATTTACAATCACGCTCCTGCGTTTTTAGATATTAAATTTTGATTTAACCCATGCTTTTTTGGAGTGATGAAAGACCTAAAATTATTCTCTCTTTTTTATCGCAAAACTAATACTGCATATATTTTGGTTCAGTAATCAATAATGAGGTATCCTTCCCAAAAATACGGAGTATTAGAAATTGATATGGTGCACAGAATTTCTGATCTAAGGGGTTATGACAGAAGCAAATATTCCGGGAAGTGCAAAAAAAAGGAGTGGCATTTTTGTAAATAAATGGGAAAGTATATGCACTAGGGGATATAAAGCAAAAAAACAGATAAGATGCACACTGAATCAAAACTTAGAAAACATCCCAAGGTACAAACACTATTGGCCACTGGCCCCTCTGCCTAGTGGGCAGATCATCATCACCAGTAAGTACAGGGTTAGTTAGACATATTTGCTCTTTATTTGGTAAATAAAAGAAGCAAGGCCCAGCAGGCTTGGAGCATCTCAACTTCATAGACATCAACACCCAAGATTAGGGTGATTGCTTTACTAAACCTAAAAATCACAAGTTTAAGTGTAAAATCACTCTTTACAAAACACCGCCTTACCTTGTGGCCTTATGGCGACAATTCACTCCAAATGTAAGGCCCAAAGCATTTCCTGTAGCAGCCGAAACCAGCCCCGTTTCTTGCACGTAAGAGCTTTAGAACCCATTTGAAGGCCGGAACATGGTATATCCATTGACACCGCATGGCATGCTTGAATATGACGGGAAGCCAATGTCACTATCAGCACTCCTCATTCCAGAGAATGAACCACCATCGGAAGAAGCCATTTGCCAATGGCTAGTAATTATACCTTCCATCTGCATATCGGCAAAATTTTGTGCACCAGGCTGTGTGATCATATCTCTTTGATTATCAAACAGGACTCCTGGATATCTATGCAGGAACCCATTGTTGTTATCATGATAGCCTAGTGCCCGGTCAAACCTACAAGAGCTTGCTGGACTTGGGTCAGCTGGCATACAAACATTGCCCGGGAAGCTGAAATGCCGAGGTAGATGATGGTGATGAGATGAAGCATCACCAAAACAACTTTGAAAGATGGGATCAGATCCAGAAGCCATCCCAATTCCAAGATCATCGTCCAGTAGGTCATTAATAATATCAAGATGAGGAAATTCATCTGCCAGAACACCCTGGGACTGGCGTCCAGACATGCATGCTTGAGACCGTGTTGAGAGATTGTGGGTACTGCTTGTTGATGGCATATACAGGTCGAATTTATGAGCGTTTTCTATTGCAGGGTCATCAGGAGTTGAAGTTCTGCCGCTATCCCTTTGTGAGCACTCGATCCAATGGGATCCATCCTGTGATAAATCACGATTTACCATTTCATATGAAAAGCTCAGCCTACTTGAAATTGCTTCTGCTCTATTTTGCCCCTGTGGCAGAAGCACTGGCCTGGAATTGACAGTAGGAAGTTCAGAGAATGTGTGTGACACAGTTGTTGAACTAGGAGAATGAGGCCGACTCAAACCACCTAAACTACAATCAGTTGCATGAGAGCCCATCATTACGTTTCGGTAGGATTGAAGAGGAAAGTAACCGTGTGTTGTTGATGAAGGGGACTCAGGAGCCAAGCAGCCAGCTGCACTCACTAAACGAGTCAGATGGGGTGATGTCTGCAGATGGGAGACAAGAGGAGTAGTTGGTCTGGCTCCAGCAGCTATGGGAGCACTCACGGATCTTGAGGCAGCAGACATTTGTAAGCATGACTGGCTGGTTGGGGGAACTTGATCTGTTGTTGAGCAGCCATCTCCCACAGTAGAAACTTGTTCAATAGATATTTTTTTGGTAACTTGTGTGTCGAGAGGTTTATTACTGTCAGTCTTCAGTACTGCACTTTCAGGGTATGCCACCAATTGGGCTGGTTTATCAGCCAACTGCTGCTTGGGGATATCTGGAGATGGTTTCTTGACAATACAGGGTACTGCTGAAACCAATAATTTTGACTTTGAGTGAGGTGTAGACTCTTCTTCCTTGGGAGCAGACAACACACTTGTCTTGTGCACCCAATGTCCATCTGCAACAGCTTTATTGAGCCTTCTTTCCTGAGCGGTGCATGCTTCCTGCCGTTCCTGCTATACACCATGACATAAGCTATTCATTTATAGGATGTTTGTGTGTGCGGGCGTGTGTATCTATAAATATATGGTGTGTGTACTTTGGGTCAAATGAGACTAATGCACCATGAGAGAAATGAGAATGCATTTTGTCCATTGGATAAAAGATTTAAGAGTGGTGATTGAGTGAAAAAATAGAGAAATTTGAAAAACACAGTGACATATTCGTAAAGAAGTCATAATTTCTTCCACCGCGAAATTTGCACGAAATTATAGATAAATGTTCACCGCGATGCACAAAAATGACCTGTGATAATTAAGTATTTGCTCGTGTATTTCCTACATTTCATATCCCTGCCTAGCTCTGCCTACGCGATAAGCCTTCCTTAGCTACCACTGGTTTATCGCCACCTAAGACTGCCAGGGCCTCAAATATCCCCACCTAAGTGTTCTTAGGCACTACACTCTAGAATGCTGCCTAAGTGATGCCTAGAGCTCTTTTAGAATGCTAGTCATGAACCTTATTTTTCTTCTTCAACATACATCAATCTCTTGAACAAGTAGATGGAAACAATTCCACAGGGTATCAAGAATTGGGTATATTTGATATACATATAAAATAATTGAAATAATATTGACAAGAGGATATTAAAGTGGAAACAAAATTGGTGAAATTCATGAGCCTTTTTGGATGGTACCATGTCAATAGGGAATGCCTTTATAATATTTGAGGTTGTACATGTACAATATATAAATGGAAGCCAATGATAGAGCATAAATCTCTCTTAGCGCAGAAGATGACACATAATATATTCATAGCATGTACCAATGACCATTGTAGTGGAGTGATGGGGATGTTGATCCCCTTGGAGTAATGGAGTAGCGGCCATTTTTATAGGTGAGTCGGAACCTCTTGGGTTAGGGTTTCCATCTTGGGCATGCCTCATGGGCTGCCTTTTTTGGAATTTTCCTGGATATCTTTGGCCAGTGGGATTGATAGAGTCACACATTTTCCCTTGTAACTAAAATAGCATCTATTCGTCTCATCATGTCCATAGCAGATGCACCCTTGTCCAATAATGTTGAGCCTTTATGAGAAACCATGCCAAACATTGAACATTAGTTCCTCTTAAAGTATATACTCAAAAATTATAAAGTTATGAAACTACTCTTGATTGTTAATATAATAATATAAGAATTATAATCTTTTATTGTGTCTTTTGAGTAAACAGGGGTCAAAGATTGGCAAGAAATTCCCAAAAAACCCTTCATTTTAGGACAGAGGGAGTATCATTTATCAACCATACTATAAGTCTATAAGCTTGATGTAAAGTATGCTTGAGGAGAAAACATATATGAAACAATCTCTCACAAGGGTTTTGGCCTTGTTTGTAAACTCTAGAAATTGTTGTATGGTATAAAACGATCATCGCATGCTTGGTTTGGAAATTTTGGTGAAGTGGGATCTCATAAAGGTAATTATCTGCATGTTTTTGTGCATGATATTGTTATCACAAGTTATATCCCTCATAGTTTACTTCAAAGTTCTTTGGTTTGTAACTTGGTGGCCAAATGATTTGTTTCTTAAATTTGGATGCAATTCTTGTTTAAGGATGTTGAAATTGAACGAGGCTAATGCTTGCTCAAACTACGCAACACAAGCATGTGGTTCTGTCAGTAATGTAACATCTCTCATTCACATAATGTGTGACACAATGTCTGCATCGGATGTGTCTTATCTTAATGGGAATAATGAGCTCTTAAACATAATGGGTCTTGTGCTTCAAGTATGAAAGAGTGGTGTGTTGTTGTGTCAATGATGTGATATTGCCTGTTGCAATAGTGCAGTAGAGTCGAGCCATCTCATATGTCCTCATCCAATGGAATCACTGTGTTCGTCTGTTCGTCTCTGATCATGTATACCCTGGGTTTGTTATTGTATCATTCCAATGATACCTTTAGAAAATTTACAAGCTTAAGGTTTCCATGAATGTTGTGGTTTTTTTTCCATTCCATGAATCATTTTTGTTCAAAATTAATTTACTATCACATAATGTATCACACACACATGAGTGTGGGTGAGAAATATAATTAAAAATAAACCTATGAAAATATTTTGAAAGACAAATCTTATGAAATCATTTCCTTATCATCACTTAATGCATTTTATTTATTAAACAATGGTCAGAATTCATAAACTTGACTCCAATAAGTCCAATATAACAAGTACAACAAGACAGGGGTAGTACAAATCACTCCCTGTCCCAAAATTTAATTCCAGATTTGACCTGGCAGGCTTTTCAATAGTGGAAATTCTGCAGTTGAAACTTGTTTAGAGAGGGAATCAATATAGATCACAAACTTTTCTTGAAAAGGAAAGTGGGACAAAATTTAGGGGCAGTAGGAAAGAAGATACAAAATTACAGGATGGAGGGTGTATTACTTAATGAAAAACTAGAGCTTTTATAGCCAATAGCCATTGGTTTAATCTACATTGTTATACCCTCAATGTGGCATCAGTGACCATTAAAGTGTTTAAGATGATACCATTTACTCCATGTGTCCCAAAATTTAAGGCATTTTAACTTCCACATTGTTGCTATTGTGATGACACATTGACACAGATGAAGTGTGATGCATCTTACAAGAGTGTCCCTCAAATAGAGCCCACCCAATCAAATCAATTAAAAAACTTGAAATGTAATAAGGGTGAATTGGCATATGGAATAATGTAGTGGTGCTTAACATATAAATGTGAACATTATTTTGTGACAGGCTAAAAAGATGTGATATAGTTTAGTCTTCTACTAAGAAGCCATGAGATATGCCCATCATTTCTTACATCGATCATTCTACGACTAGTAGCTTTATGCATGTAGTCGCAGCATATTATACAACAAACCCAGTAAAATCTCATGAATGGGGTCTCAGAGGGTGGATGTAAGAAACCTTACCCTTACCCAGAAAAGGTATACGGGCTATTACCGAGAAGCCTCTGACTCAATCATAGAAGACAAAGGTTGGTATAGTTCAACAAATAAAGGGAAACCAAAAAGAAAAACGGTAAACCACACCATATAAAGGTAAACAACACAAATATCTAACTATATGACTAATACTCTACACACAGAGAACCACCCCTATTTATGTCTACCTACAACTTTAATGATTGACTGCCAAACACTCCTATTTAGAGGTCATCACATCATATGATGGGAATAAGTGAACATATAAAAGGGGGGCTGCCAGTTTCCTTGCATTAGAAATAGGGAGGGCGAAGACAACATACCTTCTTAACATGCTGCTCATGTGAAGAGTGAAAAGCAGCCTGACACTCAAATCCAGTTATCCTGCAACTAACAGGGATATTACTCAATATTGCTACATCAGGAACACTACACTTTCTAGCACTGATCGCTTCATTTTCGCTAGCCATATCACTAACGGATTTTCTTCGATATTCTCTTCCCTCTGTTAAGTAGTAATATAATAATACTATATCTAAAATATACACACAATTAAACATGTAATTGTAACGTTAAAAATACGGACCTGCAAGGTGGTGTTTGGTTTTTATAGTCGGAAGCATTGCATCCATAATGCGCATTCACAACTGAGGGGATAGAATCTGTGGAGCAAGTTGAAGAACTATCATCCATTCCCGAAGGGTTTCTCCGCCCAGCCTCACTATTTTGCACAGATGAAAAACCAGTCAAACTACTGCAGCTGGTTCCCGCAGGTGGATGACTCTCTATTGTGTCAGTATCCCAGTTCACTGGATTTGCATCTCTGTCTCCTGATTCACAATTAAGTATTTCTGGAACACAGTCTACCGAATCAGAGATGTCTGAAACTTCTTCTAATGTATCAGGCTTTTCAAGTACATTTTCTGGCACCTCAGTTAAGTTGTCCTTCCCCTCGCCACTTAATGACTCCTCAGTCTTGTCTTGCCACAAGACACCAGGCTTTTCGTCCCTCATTTTATCTTTTGCTTTGCGATTGTTGCGTTTCTGTTTGCTCTGATTTAAATAGTAAATACAATGAACAAATGTGTTAAATAATAGCTGTAAACCTAAGGAAACAAAGTTACACAATAGTGGTAAAGACTCTAGCTGTAAACATACATAGGAACTAGGAAGACTCCTCCATAGATGCCTTTTTAATACTCCATTGTTATAAGAATATATTCATTTTATTATGAGTTACATGATAAAAATTTGTCAGTGATTAGTGAAGATGTAAACTTCTACATCTATCTCTGGAGACACCACCTGTCTCACTTGGAGTGAAAGGGTTTCAAACAAATTTGACTCAATAGCCACTTATTTTAGTCCTATTATCATTAGAGTTTGCATAGTCATCAAGGCAATCCACAATTCAATATATGTCAAATCCTTGCTTACAGCAAAATGACCAAAAACATCTACCTGTGGTGGATTGAAGCTGATGAGCTCCACTGACCAGCTATTTTTTACTCAAGACAGCCTAAGAAAGTGTCATGTTTAATCCCTCCAATACAATAACGTTCAAATACAATACCTGTTTCTTCTTTGATTTTTTCTCCTTCTCTGATGTGCCACGTTTTGCTTTAAGCTCAGTTTCAGCTATACATGCTGCCTCTTCCTCACGAATGAGTTCCTCTTGCCTTTTCAAAGCAACAGCCTCCTGGTATGCAATCTCAATTTTACTGCAGAGATAAAAATAAGATGGTCATGAAGCATTTCTAGGTTAAAATCATAAAATGATAATATGATATATATAGGAAATCTCAAATATTCTCAAATCGAACAAACAAAAGGCCAAGGAACAACACTTGAGTATTAATTGAAGTATTTCTCACTAGTAAACGGAATTGTGTCAAAACTCAAATATATTGCACTCCCTCTGTCCCAGAATTTTGTTCCTTCTTTGCTAATTTGGATTGCCACATAATTTTGTTTCATGTTCTCTTTCAGGAAAAGACTTTGTGGTTGAAATTGTTTCTCTTCCAAAAACAAGAACAACGTTATGGGACAAATGGAAAATTCTCTTTGAGAACTTCATATAACATAAGATTTGGCCAAGAAACATAGATATTGCAATGGAAGAATACCAATGGCATAGAAATATGGAACATAGAAATTTCCATTGAAGAATACCAGTACAAATACAATAATCCAGTGGAATATCACAATTCTGGTATGGGGTGGATGTACAAAGAACTCATTCGACCTAAAGGGTACTGAGACTGTTTCCAAAAGATCATAGTTCCACTAAAGAATAAAGAATATTAGTATAGCAACAGATGGATTGGATCTTATGGGGACAAGATGATACACTTCACTTTATTCCATGGCTATAAACAAATTTCAACACTACCCCAACAGTATCCAAGAGAACAAACATCACATTTGATGGATAAATAACATATAAAAGAACTTAAAAGCTTAGTGTGGTTAAACAGGACCAGACCAAAGTAGATTATTTTATTGTTGTGAACTTGTTACGGGATTCATTGTGTTCTTTGAATATAGAGAACAAACCAACACAACTTTTACTAACCAACACAACTTTTACTAACCAACACACCTATTAACATTAGAAACTACCCATTACTGCTTTTAGAAACTACCCAAATGTTATTTTTAAATTAATTAAATATGTAAAACACACTAACCAACACCATACTAACTGACCCGAACATTGACTTATTATCCATTCAGTTACATGTGACAAACCCGATTAAATCTAACAATCACGCCCCTAATCGTTGTTTATTCACATTGATCTTCACATCAACATTGGTTCATCATCATCTTCAATCAAATTTGCAATGTGTTCCTTTTGATCCCATCTTGGACAGTCGTTCAGAAAATGCCCTTGCTCATTGCACTTGAAACACTTAATGTGACTCTTTTCCTGCTGAAACCGACCACCATCCTTACCCCCGACCTCTACCTCGGCCATGTTCAAAGTTTTCTTGGTTTGAGCTCCAGCAACCACAATGCTCACATATGTGCTCCTGAACCTTCTCTTTTCCATCACCTTTAGTGAATAGTAGTTTACCATGTGTATCTCCTTCCTCAGGTGGCTTTTTGATGCGTTCCACGAATGCTTTCAATCTTCCAATCACTTCTTGAAACGGCATTGTGTTAATGTCAGCAAACTGTTCAATTGCAGCAACGATCTGTATGAACCTTTCAGGTACAGAACCCAAAAGCTTTCAAACCAATCTTTTGTCTTCAAAGTCTTCAAATGCAGACACAAGGTCGCTTGCTTGTGTTGCGAGTTGACTAATTTTACCAGTAAAATCATCAAGTGGCTCATTGTTCTTCATCTTTAGAGTCTTTGTTCTTCATCTTTAAAGTCTGAAAATCTGATTCGAGTGTCTATAATCACGCCGCTTTAACCCTGTCAACTCCAACAAAGCGGGTCTTCAAAGAATCCCAAATTTCTTTTGCTTCGGTAAACTGAGCAATCATCTGGCAAAGCTTGAAACAGAAGACAAGCCCCTGCATTTCCGTCTTCCTGCTTTTCCATCTTCGATCACCTCCGAAATCCCATTAACATTAAAAATTGCTTTGGTCTTCACAGCCCATATAGTGTAGTTTGTAGTAGTTAGAATTGGAACCTTAAAAGATAGTGAACTATTCTCCCTTGTAGTCACAATCTGTCTATTGTCTTCCATTGAACGACTTTAATTCATTTGACAATTTTCACAAAATTCTTAGACTTTGATTCCTTCCTAAGTCGTAAGCTACCTGCAATCGACCATCAACCAGAAGACAAGCCCCTACTTTTCCGTCTTCCAGCCACTAAAATATACCAGACCAAAGCAAAGTAGATTATTTTATTGATGTGAACTTGTTACAGGATTCATTGTGTTCTCTAAATATAAATAGAGAATAAACCAACACAACTTTTACTAACCATCACAACCATTACAAACCAACACACCTATTAACATTAGAAACTAGCCATAACTGCTTTTAGAAACAACCCAACTATTATTTTTAAATTAATTAAATATGTAAAACACACTAACCGACACCATACTAACTGACCCAAACATTGACTTATTACCCATTCAGTTATATGTGAACAAACCCGATTAAATCTAACAAGTGTTAGCATGAATTTACCAAGTGGAAAAGGTATTCTAGATTTAAAGAATATTGGAATACTACAAAACACAATCAGGGCAAGATGTTTGCCTCTCAGTTTTCAAACATTAAGAAATGTTTTCTCTAACATTCTTGTGTTTTGAATTTAATAAACATTTGAGTTCCAAACATGAGAAACTAAAAACCATGATGACCACCACTCACCATGACAGCTTGGGTCAGCACCAAAAATGCCGAACAAGTAATCCTAAGTGTTAAAATTCCGGTGGGCCGAGAACAACGGGCAAAGTGTCGGGTAAACTTAACCACTTGTATATAAAGTCAGGATCCACTTTTTAACCCAAAAGCTTAAGGTGATAGGTAGTGCTTCACCCTTATATATATGTTAGTGGTGTTCTTTATTTTCCGATGTGGGTAACTCCAACACTCCCCCTCAAGTGGCAACTAGCCCGGTCTAGTTATCCCTTGGACAAACGAGTCTCCCATCTCAATCTCTTATAGCTAACCCACATAACGGGTAGTGGCTTATCAATCACTTATAGCCAAATTAACCTAAACCACGGACGGATAGCTCTCACGTCCAAACAACCAAGAAGAATCGAATCCGGACTAGACCTGTTTTGATGCCATGTTAAAATTCCAGTGGGCCGATAACAACGGGCGGAGTGTTGGCTAAAATTAACCACTTGAATATAAAGTCAGGATCTACTTTCTAACCCAAAAGCTTAAGCTGATAAGTAGGGCTTCACCCTTCTACATATGCTAGTGGTGTTCTTTATTTTCCGATGTGGGAACTCCAACACTGGCCATCACTGGATAATTTGAAAGAGAAATATTGGAGAAAGAGAAAACTAGGCATTAAAGATTCATAGAAATTTAGGCATGAAACCTCGAGAGATATGAAGAAGTACCACAAGTTTTACACATATACATGCATTGTATGATCCTTGTAGGTGGGATAAATTTTGAAAAGACATCCACAAAATCAGTTTTGACTTGTGAGATTTCCCTCTACAAATACTCAAAAACTAGACAGGTCCACAAGACACTGAATGCTTCTTTTCATACTATGAAGCATCACAAACAAACAAAAATTTTGTTTCACCTATAGACGGGGTGAAGCACAGGGCACTTGCATATAAAACATTATGCGCACAAGAGATGATTCTCAATGGATTCGTGGTACTCCAAAAACGTGTTTTGAAGGAATATGCAGGAATAAGTTTTGGTTTTTTATAGTGTTACTGAGGCAAACAAAAAGAAGAGGGCCTACGCACCAGAACTAGAAGTAGCGAGCATGAGATTATAATGGTTTAAAAAAACGGCAAAAGAGTACTGTCTACTACAGTGCACACCACAGAGAAAAGTGTGAAGTACTTTTTACCTAAAAATCTGTGCCAAGACAAAAACTTCAATGGTCCTATAACCCAGGTCGGTAAGGCGTCTTTCATCAAGCTCAATAGATTCTTTGTTAAAGTCCTCTCCAGAAGTTCCATCCTGAAACAAAAGATATTCAGAATAAAAACCCATGAATATTGTAATGGTGAAACATGATGAGATAATAACTGCGAGGGATGTAACTCCTCGACCTACTCCGTATTTAATAATTGTTAATGAAACATGTACATTGACCTAGTTATTACCTTCGACCATACTCATACTATCTATGCTATATGATGCAAGCAAGGTTTTAAAAGGCAAAAACGAGCCTCGAGGCGGTTAGGCAAAATGCCTTGAGGCGTAAGCCTCGAGGCGGAACGAGGCGTAAGCCTCAGTTCAACTTGGAAAAAAAACCATAATAAAAACTCTTTCGGTACAAAAAAATAGAGGATCCATAATTATGTAAACTAAATCATAAAATCATACATAGGTTTTCATTTAAACAAAAAAAGGGTAAAATAAAAAGGAAATTAAATAATCCATGGTATTATTTTGAAATGGTATTATATAACACTAATATGTTTTAATTAAAGAAAACACAATACTTAAGTGTCACAAATCATTTAAAACTTAATTCCTAAAATAATAAAGTAGTAGGCGTAGTAAAAAAAAAGTTCTAAACAAAAAAGTGAAGGAAGAATGGAGTAAATACAAACAGAGTATATGGAGTACGGAGTATTAAAAAAGCTCAATAAAAAGGAAAAAAGTACCTGGGTAAAGATAAGACCACAAGTGCAATAAGAAAACAGGGACTCAGGGAGTAGCCGTCAGAAAAAGAAAATAAAAAAAAATAGGGAGTAGAGCTCTGGGAGGTTCGTAAAAAGAAAGGGTGTAGAGCCGTCAAAAAAAAAAGAGATTACAGAGTCGGAACTCCGAAGTCTGATCGGGTAAAAACAGAGGCGCGTCGATCGATATTCCGCTTGGTCAATTGCCGATCCCACGAAACAAGATCCTAACCGAGGCTACCGCCTCACAAACGCCTTATCGCCTCAACCGCCTTGGACGGCCTCGGAAAAACAAGGCGTACGCCTCACAGATCCCACCTGGTGCGGACGCCTCTGAGGCTAGATCTGACCGCCTTACCGCCTCGAGGCGGACCGCCTTTTTCGCCTTTTAAAACCATGGATGCAAGAAATAATGTGTTTGGATAATCTAGATAAATGCAATTCATATGATAAAAGGTGTAGCATCTTTTTAGTATTAGAAACAACCAAATAAGAAAATAGTCATTGTCTGTAATTAAATGCAACAACCTGCATATGAGGGTAAAGAAACACCTTTTTCCACAACTCTTCGGAATCTAATATTGTGCATGAGCTATATGGTTGCAATTGAGTGGCTACAAAGCATGGAAGCTCCAATCGATTGTAGCATGGCTACGCTTGGATGTGTGTGTGTGTGTGTAAAACATTAAAAAGACACACACACACACACATACACAAACCCAAGCATAGCCATGCCACAATCAATTAGACCATCAATGCTTTGTAGCCACTCAATTGCAGCCATAAAGCTCATGCACAATATTACATTCTGAAGAGTTGTGGAAAATGAGTTTCTTTAACTCAATATGCATAAGCCTTCTTGTGAAAATGAAGGAAAATTTTACACACGGTCCCTATAAGACTTTTTGTGAAGATTAAGGAAACTTTTTTTTATTGTAGCTATCACTTACACGCACATGAAGCTTCTTGTGATGATTAAGGAAACTTTTAAAAGTTATTGAAAAAAAGGGGAGAGTTTAAGTGATTGAAAAAGTAAGAGAGAGATCGTAAAAGTGATGAAAAAGGTAAGATTGTAAGAGAGAGAGAGTAAAAGTGTTTGAAAAGATAGAAAAAGTGATTGAATAAGTATGAGTGTTATGTCAAAAGTAGGGGTGTGCCATTTAGGGTGGGACAACCAAAAAAGCACGTTGTGCTTTTTGGCATGGGCAAGGTGTGTGTGTTTTGTGTGTGTGTTTATACATGGAATCGACTCATGACACCTTACGGTGAGATGACATGCTACGGTCAGATGACGTAAAGCATATCACTGGTCACTGCAAAGCTCACCAAGGACAACTACAAAGCTCATCAAACTGTAAGGCAAAACTCACCATATTTTTTCAACACTTTGAATTTTTTTTTTTGAAAAAAATAAAATCAAAGGAATAAATTTTGACCTTTGACCACCACCTTTGACGGCTGCCGGCTGCTGGCCCCGCCACCTGCCACTACCGCTACTCCACCGCCGCCAGTCGCCGTTCTCCGCCCTGCCGCTTCCGGTTGCAGGATGTTGCAGCTGACCGGTGGTTGACCGGTGTTTCTATTTTATTTTTAATTATTTTTAAATTTTAAAAATTTTAAAAAATGGTGAGTTTTGGTGTTCAAAGTGGTGAACTTTGCTTTATTTCCAGGTGAGCTTTGCATTGGCCATCTCGCCGAAGCATGTCATCTCACTGTAAGGTGTCAATCTATATGTGTGTGTGTATTGGTGAGCTTCATGTGTATGTTCCGTGAGCTTTGCAGTGAAGACTGGTGAGCTTTGTTGTTAGGCTTTGTGAGCATTGAAACATTAAAATTTTAAAATTTCAAAGTGTGAAGAAATCATGGTGAGCTTTTCAATACAATTTGGTGAGATTCGCAGTTGTTCTTGGTGAGCTTTGCAGTGATCACTGGTGAGCTTTGTATCTGACTATAGCATGTCATCTTACCATAAGGTGTCATCTTACTAGAGTCTATATGTGTATGTGTGTCTGTATACATACATACACACACATAGTCATATTCTGAACCAATTTTAAAGACTAGTGCAGATGATATTTTTAGCTTGGAGAAAGTGGATAATAGAGGACCTCGAGGCATGTTATGCTGGGTCGTAGGGTGTAGACGAAGGGGTTTCCCAAAAAGCATGCAAAGCCTCATAAATGATATGTATGTGAGAGTGAGCACTACTCTAGGAACTAGGAAGCAATACGGGAATCTATTAGTATCAAAGTACATCAAGGATTAGCATTAAGGCAAGTGTATGTTGCTTGCAAATGACATTGTCTTGATAAATGAAAACAAAGAGCTAATATGATGCTAGCAAAGTGGAGGAAGAGGATAGAGTCTAAAGGTTTTCTACTCAGCCGAAGTAAAACAGAATACATCAGATGCAAGTTTAGTCACAACAAAAACGGGGATCAGATTTTTGTGACTAAAGTGGATAGAGATATGAAAGTAGTTTTAGATATCTGGGACCTATTGTACAAAAAGATGGGTTCTATCACTTGGGATGAAGGCTTTGTTGCCATTGTTGCATACCGCGTACAGGATCTATGCAAAAATAGGTAGTGATGTTCGTTTAATATTAGAAGATATTTCAGGATGATGTATTCTCCTAGAAATTAGATCATTTAGATATACCAAGTTAAATTTCATTCATACCAGCTCTTATTAAAATGTTCCGGAATATTATATATGTATGAAACGCAAACTTATATTAAATTATGAGCAAATCATCCAGTAAACATATGTATAACATTTAGGAGAGAGTTAAGAGTTAATGATTCAACTATATTGTATTGGAGCAATTATATATTTGAGGTAAGGCATCCTCAAGCACTCAAATGAAAGGAATCAATCTATAAACATAGATTCTAAACAAACCTTTGTGCGATTCTGGGGACCTTTCTCATCCTTAGGAGGCAGTGGCTCCATGTAAGCCCTCTCGAGCAACAGAAGCACATCATCAACCAAGACAAACATGTCTTTTTCTATGCGAACTATAGCTGCTGGTTGTTCCTGTGCATCTGTACATTTTCCCTTACCTTTCTTGCCCTTATAATGACCCTCTAAGGCCCTCAATCCGCTGAACAAGGAATCCATGACTAGAGTAGATGTGACTTCTTTATCTACAAAGAAGTGCTTTACAACAATTTTCAGTATTACATCTGTTTTCTCCTTTGACATGTGGTGCCTAGAAATTTGGTCCATTCCAAGCCAGAAAGCACAAAAACTGAAACATAAAGTTGTATAGTCAGCAAAGTGGTACACTATTCAAAAACTGCTACGTAAATGAGGGTGTAAAAACTAAAGAACTGCAGACAATGACTCTGATTATAAACAAGCACAAAAATGGCTAGTATAGTATCCCATTTCAGTAACAATATACACTAACTAGACTAGTAAGGATATCGAATCCTCAGAGATAGACTTTCAGGGGAAGCTCATTGAAAATATAAAAGTAAATTAAAGAAGTCTTACCCTGACCATCTAATTTTATCCTCTATTAGTTTTCCAAGTTTGCTTCGTTGTTCTTCTACAAAACGACGGCAGATTTGCTCAACATTTGATAAATAAACCCTAACAAGTTCTCGGCGATAGCGACGGTCAAGACATCGAAAGGGACGATCAGGTTTCACCCTGCAAAAAACAGTGTAAATACTATTGGTAAACATCAACATAAAGGTCAGGCAAAGTTTAGGGGCTGTTTGTTTCAGCCTCTTAATGGTTCAAATGTCTGAATGGTTCAGCACTTAATAGCACTTAATGGTTCAGACTGTCTGTTTCAGCCTCTTAATGGTTCAGATGTCTGAATGGTTAAGAGATTTGCCTCTGAATGGTTAAGTATTATACAGAGTCTGAATGGTTAAGACCTCTTATCTGAATTGATCAGACATTTGCCTCTGAATAGTTAAGCAATATACTAGCTCTTAATGGTTCAGACCTCTTACTGGTTCAGCACTTAATGGTTCAGACCTCTTACTGGTTCAGCACTTACCCATTCAGAAGTTGCCAAACAGCCCCTTAGACTAGACACAAGCAAGGGTCATCACGGATCTTTTTACTACAGCTTAATTTATTTAGCCTCAAGAAAACAACAGTCATAACAGATATCTACATACGCAAGCCTCAAAGAGTAAATAGAAAACTTTAGCAGCAGTAGACAGAAACACACTGTAAAAGAAAATATAAAATCCTTTTGGATTGTCTTTCGGGTGTTTGATCAGTTACTCAGTTTATATTTGCAATGTATCTCCAGTCACTCCATTAAGCATCCTCTATGTAGTCAGATCATGAAACTGAAATATTGAAATACATGCAGGAGAGAGACAACAACATCGACAACCCAGTTGAATCCCACAATAGTACGGATTGAGGAAGGTGTGTATGCAGACCTTACCCCTACTCGAAAGTAGAGAGGCTGTTTCAAAAGAGACCCACAGCACAAGCACCACAGGTAATCACATACGCAGCCTAAACCCTGTGCTTAAAACATAGAGCAATTGTTTCAGATGACCCATGATGGGAAATGAAAGTTGCATTGACTAACTGCTAATTCACTATTAAAAGAAGCGCAAACAGTTTAAAGAGCCATTTTGTTTTATTCCAGCATACCCCAAAGCCAAAAAATGTGAATTTTTGGCTCGATCGGAAATGCTGGAAAAACATGCAGGAGAGAACTAATTGTGGAAACAGGGGGGCTGCAGTAGCACAAACAATACTGATCACTGAATTGTGGAAATTCATCTGCAAAAGAGGCTTGTAACTGAAGTTCAATTCAGTCCTGATCAACAACTATGGAGTGACAACAAATGACCAGTAGAACACCTTAGAACTTGGACTTGAGCTTTAATTATCAATGTATCTGCATCAATGAACCCATCCAACACTTTTGACAGTTCCATGAATTTTTTCCAGCCCCAATCATGTTCCTTCTTCCAGAAGCGATGCAATGTATCTGCGAATATAGCAACAGCACTTAAATGCTGATAAGAAGAGCTACAGCAGCTACAAGAAATCACTAAAATCAAATAACCTGAATATTTAGTCTTCTTTGGATCTTTATTCACCACAGCAATTGTGAATTGTGCAAAATGACTCCAGCCTAAGTTTGCCAACGGATAAAACATATAAAATGATATTAGATATAGAATATATGTATCAAGTGATATCAATGTAAACTAACAATATTGCCAACCTGGAAGAAGCTTGTCATGATTAGCAACACAAAGAAACAGAGAGAGATGATTGCAGACATCACACCCCTGGGGGTAAATCAAAATATACCTGCCAAAAATAGTTGATGGGAAATATATTACTCGTATGTAACAATAACTGCAATGTTGTGAAGATGAACGTAATAGAATAAATACAACAGGCAGACATTTAGACTTCAGTGTTAGATGGTATCACTAAGATACTTGTTAAGAGAAACTCCATAATGGGTGAGGATTGAGATATTACTACTATATGTAGAACAAGAATGGAGGAATCTTGTCTTAATCATTGAATAAAAGCTACGGAGTACTATAATATACAGCAACAAAAAATATAAAAGCAGTAAAAAAGGGATCCATAAAAAATTATTTCAATCACACAGCAGCTATAGACATGTTACCATTTATAGCTGCCAACCACAAATGCACTACTCCGGAGTTCTCTTTTGTTAATTTGTGAAAAATTATCAATCTTCCATGTATGTTGTGCATATAGTGCAGAGGGCTTGGATCCTACAAGCAAAAAGAAAAAAGATGAGGATGACTTTAAGATGAATCACCTTCATCTGATAAGTTAAAAAGCCAACATGAAAGAAATTGCAAAAAAGAACACACTTTGAATATACTACATCTAACCCTAGAATATAGTCAATATACAGTATCTGTGGTACGAAAATTTAAACAAATCCAGAATACAACCGCTGTCATCATCATTGTCACTGTCCCAATAAGGTGGTGATGTGGAGGGAATTCCGTTCTCCACCTGCTCTGAAGACCTCCATTCTGCCAGTGCTTCACCAGACTGATAAATCTGCTGCCCACTAGATACTCCTTCCAAAGCCCTTCCAACTGCAGCTGTCTCATTCATGACAGCAGCCATTTCTACTGCACAATACAAATATAATTTACTGGTCTCAGCATAAAACGTTATCAACCTCAACCAAACGAGCAGAAACCAAAGGTCCAAAAGCAAACGATAATTAAAATAAGAAGCTGCGCACTGAAGATTATGCCAAAATCCTGTATCTAGCCTAAATGAAGTATATCTTAATGAAATCTAATTTCCATTAGTTAGTCCAAAATTACACTCAGTTTTCTTAATTCACAGGAAAATTATAAATGGGGAAAAACCTAATTACAGAGTAAACAAAAGAAGTTAATAAATTAGTAGTACACAAAAACAAAAACAAACACAAAAGCAAAAAACAAATTCGCAGGAAAATTATCAATTGGGCAAATCATCACAGAGCTCTTGCTGATTATCAGAAAAAGCTAATTACATAGTAAACAAAAACAAGTTGATCAATAGTACTAGTAGTACACAAAAACAAATTCGCAATATCAACACAAATAACCAAACTCTACATTTGATCAAAATGGTTATATTATTTCAAGAATCAACTACGGGTGGGAAAAAAACAGAGATTCAAACTCGTATGGGATTAAACCCAGGAAACAAGTTTGAATTCAAAACCCCAAATATTCCACGAAAGGGGATCAAAAAAGAAATTACTGAAATGCCACATCTAAAAGACAAACTCTAAAGAAACAAAGCCAATCCGAAAAAAGTGTACACGTAGGTAATCGGAGCGGCAGATCGGTAAAAAGCACGGACCTTCAGCAACGAATGGAGTAGTTTTATCAAGCAAGAGAAAGAGGAATGAGAAGAAGATACAGCAGTGCGGAGAGGAAATACTTATTTATTTTATTTTATTAGCATCAATATGTCTCTCCTACCTTCAAATAACAAAAAAAAAATGTCTCTTAGCTCACTTTTACTCTGTATTGGTCTCCATTTCACATTTTAACATACTAAACTTAAGGAAGAACCAAATTAGGAGTAAAAGTTATGTCATATTTTTAAAATAGGAGTTCAAATTTAAACTCCTCTAAATAAGAATAATTAATTAACTTTTATTCTCAATTAGCAGTATCTCTCTTCTCACGCTGTCTCCTCCCTTCTTTTGTTTTTTTTTTTCTTTTCTTGCATGCGTGTGTGGGGGATGGACCTTGGCATTGAGTTATAAGTGGGAATTAGAATAGGTTAGGAAATTAATTGTTTATTATTATTATATTATAAAATCTTTATATTTATTTATTGAACTATAACATCTATTTTGCTCATAACTTTTTACACCAAAGTCTAAACTTAACAAACTATATGCTGTTAGTCACTTTTTTATGAGATCAACCATATTACCTACGGAGTATTTTTTAAATTAAAAGGTTGACTTTACAAATAATTTATATTTTCGAGTCAGAATATAAAATAGGACATTATATTTATTTTTAATCAAAATAACGGCTAACTACTAAGTCGACTAATTTTTTTACCCAACGTTAAAATATTGTCAATTAACGATTCTTTTAACTATATCGTCAAGGGACGACAACAAAATCACACTCAAAGCTCAGTACCACAGACAAATACGACTATTTCTACCTTACTCCTAAATATTTATATGTGTATCCTAATTCACAACTCAAATATTCTGATTTGACATTCTTAGGAAGAGAAAAAAAACTTGATAAACATCACCTTTAAGTGTTGCCAAAATTCCCACGCTTACTGCCAAAATTCTTAATTAATAAATTTATGAGACCTGATTAATACCTTGTAGATATATGTAAAATTCTTAAGCAATAAATAGAAACTCGGTAAATTGCCACAGTAAAATGTCTATACAGTGCCAAACAAGACCACATTTAATGTCACACGAAACCGCATAATGACAATCATGACATTGTATAAAGTCATACATGCAAATGCATGATGCTAACCCAAGAGATAATGTCAATGCAAATATGATAATATATAGTGCCACACTTGGCAATTAATAATGACAGAATGTATAATTTACATACTCCTTCCGTCCCGGAGTATTCGTCCAGTTTTGACTTTCGGAACTGTTCATCTAAGCACTTTGACTCATCAAATTCTCTCAATGTGTAAGCCTAAATATAGTCATGTGTGATTGTAGGACCTCAGGCGCTACCAACTCTTCTAAAACTAATTGGTGTTAGAAGAGGCGCATATTCTAGTCTTATAGTGCATTCAACACACAAGCGCCCACGACATTCGACTGTGCCTTTGCCCACATAGCCTCTGCCACGGGACAATTAATGCTGCACACATGGCCAACAATCTCCCCCTCAGCAATTGCTCCCGCTGGGAATCGAACTCGTGACCTTGGCTCTGATACCACTTGTAGGACCTCAGGCGCTATCAACTCTTCTAAAACCAGTTGGTGTTAGAAGAGGCGCATACCCTAGCCTTATAGTGCATTCAACACACAAGTGCCCACGACATTCGACTGTGACTTGGCCCACATAGCCTCCGCCATGGGACAATTGCTGCACACATGGCCAACAGTGATCTTGTTTGATTTTTCATAGATTATTAATATATAATTTCTATAATTTTTTAATATACAAATTACAAGATAAAATGGATTAAATAAGTGTATTGGATGGTATGTAAAACTGAAAGTAGACAAATACTCTAGGACGGAGGTAGTATAACACATATGTTAATGCATAATCTCAAAAAAGTCAAACATTAAGAAATTCTATTTGCCAACACAATAATCATTTAGTTTCAATATATGTTTTACAAAATAGTTTTACAAGAAGTAAATTCAGATTTAAAATCAAATGTCACAACCTATGTGAAATTGAATATAAAATTGATCTAAAGTTTCAAACTCACGCAGTGCTAAAGAATTAGTACCAATTTTACAAAATAATTCCCGAAGAAGCAACTTCTTAGATTTAAAATTGAATTTAACTACTTATGTCAAATTAAATATCAAATTGAATTCAAACTTATCCAAGGGAATTGAGGCGTCCGAGCGATGAAAAATAGAAATGGTGGAGAGGCGTGGAAGGAAATTGTGTGTATGAGAGAAAGGGAGATGATATAGATTGTGGTGGAATCATTGCCGCATAGAGGGGATGGTAGCGGTGGAGAGGGATTGAGATTAAGTTGACAGTGTGAGCAACTGAGATTAGAACAAACAAGGAGATCGTAGAAGGATGAGATTGGGAAGGGGTCGGTTGACTTTTCTACCGCATAGGGCTAGGATGTGGTGTGGTTTTTGTGGAAGAGCAAATCAAAATAAAATTTAATTAATTACTCCTATTTAGAAGAGTTTTGTTTGAACTCCTATTTGGAATATATGATATATGTCTTAGTCCTATTTAGAGGATTTCTTTAAATTTTATAGTTTATATCATATTTGAAAACCGAACCAATGGTTTTAACATATTAAAAAAGTGTGTGTGTGTTTATATATATATATATATATATATATATATATATATATATATATATATATATATATATATATATATATATATATATATATATTCACACACACACACATATATAGACACACACACATTCTCATTCATAAATTTCTAAAGAAAGTAATTTATAACATTTGACTAAAATTATATTAATATACTTGAGTTATTTTATTAAGTTAAAAAAATAAAGTACATATTAAAAATAATACTAAAAAGTTTATAAATGAAGAGTTGATTTTATTTTTTTTCAAATAAGTTGTTTAATCTTAAAAACACTCAAATGAAATATTTGCATGATATACATTTGATAATAGTATCAATAATATCAATGATTTTGTGTTTGACCCATACCTATATAAAATTATGTTTTTAAAATTGAAAAGGAATTTTTATACAATCTTTTTTTGAACTATGAAATATTATAGAAGATTAAGTAAACTTGTAACAAAAAGCACCCTTGCTTGGATGGTTAGGAACGCCATCAAATGTGTAACGCCCTGAGACCCGGTCTATTAGAATTGATTAATTTAATTAATTACTAACTCGGGCCGGGCTTGGAAAATAAAGTCCTTAAAAAAATTATTTGATCATGTCTAAATATTCATCTTGACTGTATGATTCTAGAAACACAAATGGATCTTAATTCAGACTCTTTCGGGGGGAAACACGTACCGTTCAAGTCGCATTTTACATAACAGAGTAAAATTAAGGGAGATAACTCCCCATTTATGTTAGATAAATGTGCAACTCTAGAGGGGGGTGAATAGAGTTGTTTTCAAGAATGTGCGTTTTTCGCGTGTGTGAAATAATAAAATCGCAGGAATAAATAAAAAGAGTAAGGGAAAGAAGAACACCGAGATTTATACTGGTTCACCACCTCGTGGCTAGTCCAGTCCTCCGAGAGACTCTCTCGAAAGTCCTACTAATCTTCAAGCTTCAACGGGTGCTTGAAAAACCGGTACAACTTGAGAACTTGAATCACACAAGCCTCACTTTCTTACAACAACAAGACTTGAGTCACACAAGTCTTAAGAACAACACTCAAATGAGATTGAGTTTATAACACAAGAATGAAAGCTCACACAATTGAGCAAAGTAGTGTTGAAGAATTAAAGCTCTATGGATGACAAAATCTTTAGCACTCAATAAAATATGTCTAACTCTCAAAATAATATATTTGATGAGGAAGATGGAAGCAAGAATTGAATATTGATCAATGAAGATATTGGAGTGCAAGAGATGTGTGTTTGATGAAG
>OOIL02005040.1:1733559-1758540 GCA_900332095.2 Cuscuta campestris | reverse complement strand
AAAAAAAAGTGAGTTTTGGGGTTCAAAGTGGTGAGCTTTGCTTTATTTCCAGGTGAGCTTTGCATTGTCCATTGGTGAGCTTTGTAGTGTAGTGTGGTGAGTTTTGCTTTATTAGCTTTTTTTAAAAAAAAAAAGTGGTGAGCTTTGCATTGTTCCTTGGTGAGCTTTCCATTGACAGTTGGTGAGCTTTGCATTGATAGTTGGTGAGCTTTACACTTTGACCGCCCATGACCAATGGCCACCACCGATGACCCCCACTATTTTCGTGGACCGGTGGTTGAGCGGTGGTTGAGTGGTGGTTGAGTTGTGGTGTTATTTTTTTAACTTTTTTTATTTAAAAAAAGTGGTGAGCTTTGCATTGACAGTTGGTGAGCTTTGCATTGGTAGTTGGTGAGCTTTGCATTGGCAGTTGGTGAGCTTTCCATTGCCAGTGTTGTGTGTTGTGTCATCTCATTGAAGCATGCCATCTTACCATAAGGTGTCATCTCACTGGAGTCAATCCCATATATATATAGATCTAGATGGCGGCCCTTTCTCTCTCTAGATTTCCTGCAGCCGGAAACCCGCCGGGGAAAATCACCTCTCATACAAACATGCCGAAGAAAACTCTCTTCTCTGATCTTCTCAAGGGAGACCTCACCTCTCCCACAGGCCAAAGATGTGGTTTCTACAAGGGAGCCCCATCAGTAGTGTTCACAGCGGAAGAAGAGAGGGTACTTGCTGAGAATTTTGCCTTCACAGTGGTGGGAAGAAGCCCCAACCATATTTCCTTACGGGCAACTGAGGAATTCCTTATCAAAGGTGGATATAAAGAGTTCAAGCTACGACGGTTTTCCTCCAAGGAAATTCTCTTCATCTTCAAGCATGAAGAAGATTATTTACGTTGGTTTCATAGGAGAAGATGGACCATCAAGGGTACTACAATTTTCATCACCAAATGGACTCCAGACCATTCTTCTCAGTTCGAAAGCCCTATAATTCCTATCTGGGTTGAGGTAAAAAACATCCCTCTTCATCTCCATGATCACAACTCCCTTTTTACAATTGCTAGTTCTCTAGGAAAACCCCTTAAGCTTGACTCCAACTCCGTCTTAGGGGTTTTCCCAGACCGCAGTAGATTTTGTGTTGAATTGGATGTGTCCACCTCCAAGGCTCCTAATATTCACGTTCGCCTGGGTGCAAAAGACCTATGGCTTCCATGTACATATGAATCCCATACTCCTTACTGCTCCTTATGTTCAAGATTTGGTCACGGAACTATTGAATGCCGGAGAAAATTGCAGGAGAACCTCACTGAACCAGCTCCGACCAGTGAGGTGGGGCAGGGAGGAGCGGGTATGCATGGACAAAGGAAAGATGAGGGATGGATATGGGTAAAGGCTAGAAGACAACACAAAAGTGACATTCACCCAGTGGGCCAGGTCAATCATCCAGCTCCTCCTTTTCCTTACAAACCCATTGCCCAACGTAAAAATTCCTCCCATCCTTCAAAACATAGGGATACATCCAACAAAGGAAAAAATGCAACCCATCAACCCACTGAAATTATGGCGGGGCCACATTCTCACCATAATGTTGATGATTGGGAATCATTTATGCCGTCCATAGAAATCATCCAGGAAGAACAGCCACTCCTTAATCTGGTTCGTGGTGACCCATCTGCGTTGGACCCCTCTCCTTCCAAGGTAGTGGAAGAATGCCCCTTCCTAGATCTCTCTTATCTTATGGTGGAAAAGCCAATGCGCTGCATGGACATCATCCCCTTCATCTCACAGCTGGACTCAACTCCTGACAAAAAGGAACCTTTCCAGCCAACTCCCGGTAGCAAAGATGACTATTGGACTCTCACACATCTGGACTGCAATTGGGAAAATCCTGAGCAAGAGGATCAAGAAGTGGAAAATATTCCTATCTTGTGTCACTCTGAGGGTGAAGAGGATGATGTGCCTTTCATCACTGGAAAACTGGTTCCTTTGGAAGTGGACCTCAACAACTGCTCTCAAGTCTCCTTTCCAATCCCTAAACCCACAAAAGCGAAGAAACAAATCCCCCCCAGTAGTAGGGTTACAAGAAGTAAAACCGCTAAAAATGTATCTCCCAACCTTTTTATTCCATGAAGCTTCTTTTTTGGAACATCTGTGGGGTTGCTTCCTCCCTCAGCAGACTATTTTTCCTCAAGAGGAAGCACAACCTGGACTTCTTATGCATCATTGAACCTATTGTACATGCCTCCCAGATTCAATCTTATATGCTTAGCCTGGGTTTCTCTCATCACCTTTCATCTCAAAACAACAAACTTTGGATCTTTTGGAATGCTCAAACCCTAACCCTTCTATCCTATAAAGAGGAATCACAAGTTACTCATTGTGAATTCTCTTTGGACTATAGCTCTACCTCTTTTGTTATTTCCTCAGTATATGGTTCACATACTGAGGCAGGCAGGAAAACCCTCTGGTCCAATCTCCAAAATTATCAGCCCTTGCAGAATAATTGGATAATAGGAGGTGATTTCAATGCCATAACATCACTCCTGGAATCCAAAGGAAAATGTATTCCTAGACAACAAGGTATGGAGGATTTCCTCAACTGCATCGACAACTGCAGGCTTATCTGTCCAGAACCAAAAGGTTCTATCTTCACTTGGTCAGGAGTACGCAGTCAAGGTAGAACCTGGCGCAGACTTGATAGAATTTTACTCAACCTAAACACTTTGGCTTTCTTTGAGGAAGTGGAACTTTTGCACCTTCCAAGGGCAAACTCAGATCACAAACCACTGCTCCTCATATGCAATGGGCAGTGTCACTCAGGCCCAAAGCCTTTCAAGTTCTTAAATGTCTGGACCCATCATGATTCCTTCATGGATACTGTCAAAAGTTCTTGGCACAACACACCCACTTCTGGAGGCATGAGGGGGCTAATCTTTAAACTCAAAAATTTAAAGATTGCTCTGAAGGAATGGAATTCTTCCCACTTTGGAAATATCTTCCTTAAACTGGAAGAAGCTGAGAAAAAAGCAGCCAAAGCCCAGGAGAATTTTGAGAATGATCCAACAGACCATAACTGTGAAATGGCACAACAAGCAAATGCTCAACTCATCCATGCTGTAAACATTGAGGTGGCATACTGGAAACAAAAAGCAAACATCAAGTGGCTTGAGAAGGGAGACACAAACTCCAAAACATTTCAGGCCTTTGTTAAGGGGAAGAGGCAGAAGCTGAAAATCAACCATATCCTGTCTTCTGAGGGCAAAGGTCTCTTTTCCCAAGAGGACATAAAAAAGGAAGCAATTGCCCATTTTCAGAAGGCCTTCTCATCCAGTCCCTGTGGTATTATGGAGCCTATCCTTTCTAATATCCCAGCTGTCATCACCCTTGAAGATAATGCTCTGTTAACTTCCCTTCCTTCCTTGGAGGAAGTAAGAGACACAATCTGGAGCCTTGATGGAGACAGTGCAAGTGGTCCTGATGGGTTCAATGGTAATTTCTTCAAACATTGTTGGCCTATTATTAAACAGGATGTCGTGCTGGCTTCTCAAGAGTTTTTCCTAGGTCTTCCTATTCCAAAAGGTTATGAAAGCACACATATATCTCTTATCCCCAAGAAAGAAAACCCTAAAAGGTTTGATGATTTCAGGCCCATCTCTCTCTCAACCTTCATGAGCAAAATTAACACCAAGCTGGTTGCAAACAGATTAAAGATCCTGCTTCCAAAAATCATCTCAGAAGAACAGGCAGCCTTCCAAAAGGGGAAATCCTGTGATGACCACATCCTTCTGGCAAAGGAAGCTTTACATCACATTGACAAAAAGGTGTTTGGGGGCAATGCCATCATCAAAATTGACATGGCCAAAGCCTTTGATAGGATGGATTGGGGCTACCTTGAACACATCCTCAAGGGTTTTGGTTTCTCTGATTTGTCCATCACTATTCTCATGGCAAACCTTAAAAACACCTACATCAGTATTCTCATAAATGGGGAACCCACTGGTTTTTTCAAGATGGAAAGGGGGGTAAAACAGGGCGACCCCCTATCCCCTCTTCTCTTTATTATTGAAGGGGAAGGGTTATGCAGACTTATTAACCATCACATGTCTTCTCATTTTATTAGCAGGTTTAATGTGGGTAGTGTACCTATGGTAAGTCACCTCATATACGCAGATGATCTCATCATTTTCACAAAGGGTGACATTAGAAATCTGTTAAGAATCAAAGCAATTCTCAACGAATACTTCTCAGCCTCTGGTCAAGATATGAACAATAGCAAAAGGAGATTCTACACCAACAAATCTACAAAGTCTGTCCAAATTCAGAAGATGGAGGAGGCACTAAACATTAAAGCTGGTCATTTACCCTTCACATACTTGGGAGCTACTCTCTGCAAAGGTATCCTTAAAAGAGAACATTGCAATAATCTGGTGAATCATTTCCAGAAACACCTTACCTCTTGGTACAGCAGAACCATCAACCAAATGGGAAGATTAATCTTGATTAAGCATGTACTTTCTTCCATACCTTTACACCACCTTGCTGTTAACCTTTTACCCATGTCTGTCATTGTTCACCTCCACTCTCTCATGAGCAATTTCTTCTGGGGAAGCAACAAGGGCACCCCCAAATATCACTGGAAAAGCTGGAACTTTATGTGCCATCCCAAACACGCGGGGGGGCTTGGGATAAGGGACTTGGACACCATCCAATGTGCTTACTCCCTCAAACTATGGTGGAAGATTCACACTGACAATGGATTATGGGCCACTTACATGAGAAACAAATACCTAAAAGACAATCTTGTGAGGGAAAAAATCACGGACTCCCCCACATGGAAGAGGATTTGCAGGATTGATCACCTTGCCAGAGAACATTGGTCTTTGACAAACAATATCCCTAGATGGGATGGGGGGGTTTTCTCCTTAAAGTCTGCTTTTCAAACTCTTATTGGGGGTCGGACAGAACTATTGACGGCCAGGTACATATGGCACAAATCACAGATCCCAAAACTCAGAACTTTCATGTGGAAAGCTCTTTACAACTGCCTCCCATTTCCCAGAAATCTCCACAGGTTTAACTTTCATCTTCCAAGCATTTGTATCTTTTGTAAAAGCCACGAGGACACTCTTGACCATTCTCTACTCAGTTGCGAATTCAGTAGAGCAATTTGGAACTTCTTTGCTAGGTTGGTTAATGGCCCCTTAATAAGGTCACCCATTACCCTTTGCCAATACCTTCTGTCATGGTGGTTTACAGGAAATCAGAAATCCTTCAAAGGAATCCTCAGGCTGATCATACCAGCGATCATCACTTGGTCACTTTGAAAAGCAAGGAACACCTCCCTCTATGAAGAGAAACTCATCTCCCAGATCTCGGTTACGCAGCAGAGCTTCCAGCTGATCCAAAGCTGGTGCTGGATTAACAGAAATCGCAAGTGGATTATCTACGATCAGGACTTCCAAGGTTGGGGTTTGGACCACTTCTGGCGCAAGGGGAAGAATTTAAAATCCTCCATCCCGTTTAATGTTTAAATTCCCGTTTAATAAAACCTTCTTTAAAATAATATATATATATATATATATATATATTTATTTATTTATTAAATAAGTTTTATTGAACAAAAAGGAAAAAAGTACAAAGTGGGTGGCCTAGAGTCCCAACAGAACGGCCAAATGAAAGCAACCAAATAAAAGCATAAAATGAGAAACAACCAACAGCAAACAAAAGAGTAAAACCAAAGCAAGTTCTTCCATCCTCTTACTATATATATATATATATATATATATATATATATATATATATATATATATATATATATATATATATATATATATATATATATATATATATATATATATATATATATATATATATATATAGGTGACCATTTGGGCCATTAATTAATGATACATTGGGCCACACACCTAGATTTAGTGATGATTTATGTATATTGTAGGATTGTAGGATTGTATGTTTCACGTTTTTTTGTTAGATTTTCCAAATCTTGACTCTTAGAGCCCCACACCATTTAAATGCTACACTGTTAATATTTTCCAAAATATTAGGTTTTATTATAATTAATTTACGTTTTATAAAAAACGTTGGGTCATTACCATAAGTTAGAATTGGGTAACCGTTTGGGACATTAACTTATGCTACATTGGGCCACACACCTAGATTTAGTGATTATTTATCTATATTGTAGCATTTAAGTTTCACGTTTTTTTGTTAGATTTACTAAATCTTGACCATTAATGCACACCAAACATGCTTGGTAATATTCCATGTATCCCTCACATTAAATGCTACACTGTTCACAAGGTAATCAATACTTATACTCTTAGAGCCCCACACCATTTAATAATTACGGAGTATTTAATTCGATTACATCTTCAAGTACAATTTTAAAATTAATTAAATATATTTCCATAATTAGATCACTGAATATTTTTCAAAATATTAGGATTTAGTATAATTAATTTCCGTTTTTCAAAAAAAAAACCTTGTGTCATTCTCATAAGTTAGTTTTTTTATATTTCGTATTACAAATATATATATATATATATATATATATATATATATATATATATATATATATATATATGACCGACTCCGGCGGAGAAGACGGCGACGACGACACCGTGAACTTTTACCTAACGCTGTAAGAATGGTTTCCGCGGCCACCTTGTTCCGGTACACGCTCAACAAAGGCGAGTATGTGTTTTCTCTCTGCAAAAAGAACTACTTAGCAGGACATATCAACGAAGGTGATGCCATGGTTAAGAATTTCTTTCTAGGAAGGTTAACATTCTTGCAGCATTTCAATAAAGGGGAGGAAATGTCACCAACGATAGGACCTCAGGGTGGAACTCTTCTTGTTCGGAAGATAGCTATACCAAATCCCATGCATGTTTTTGTAGGAGATGTTGTAGTCCTTAAGGACCCTGTCAAGTCAGATGATTTTCTGGTTCGAAGATTGACTGCAATTCAAGGATATGAGATGGTGTCAAACAATGAAAAAGATGAACCTTTTGTTCTTGAAGAAGATCAGTGCTGGGTAGAAGCTGACAATGGAAACATAAAGCCCAAGGATGCATATGACAGCCGTACTTTTGGGCCGGTATCCATGGCAAACATTGTTGGTAGAGTTATTTACTGTCTAAGATCAGCCGTCGACCATGGCCCCATCAATAACAGTAAATTTGGCGCAACGAAGGATTATCCCGTGCTTGAAGTTGAGTTGGATGTGGAGGAGATGATCAAGAATCACAAAGAATAGTATTCATAAATCCTGTTTGGCTTTCTGCAATATAATGGCTTTCAGTTTGGGATAAGCTTGCTTTCAGAGGGCTGGCATTGGAACTAACACTTTGAGAATTTGAGAAACTATCTCTATGGTATGTTTGGGTTGGGTCTTGGAAATTTCTTGGGTAGGAAAATGTTAAAAGGAGAGTTATTTATTCAATGTTTGGTTTCATGTCTGGAAAATGCCAAGGAATCAAAATAAAAACCGGTTACTTCTAATTGTTAAAATCAAAATATATATATATATATATATATATATATATATGTTTTATATATTCTTACTTTACTTTTTAAGCACTCTTCAAAATTATATTATAAATTCTTACTATACATATACTCTATTTACTGTAAATAAATATATTATGTATTTTTTTGAGAGCAAAATATATAATATGATTTTTTCACAAATGTTGAAAGAATAATATATATACGTATATAGCATTTAAGTTTCACGTTTTTTTTGTTAGATTTACTAAATCTTCACCATTAATGCACACCAAACCGCTGATATTTTGTATAATATTTTAGCTTACTCATGGTCTTCTAGAGTAACTTCTATAAACTTTTGCTCTCTGCCTCTGATTAAGTTTGTTTGAATCTTGGTTCGAGCAACAATCTTTCTAATCATGTCTGCATAACAATTCTTGTGATTACGTAATGGATCAAATATTGATAAATAAAAATTCATTTGCGAAATGCATGTAGGTAATTAGATTATTTTTGAAAAAGAATCAATTGGATCGTTTTAATTAAAATATAGTAAAAATAATACCTGAAGCAATTGCTTAACTATTCCCAGAATTGATCACATTTATATTTCGTTATGCACTTGTGTACATGTTCTAAAGTGAAATTTGTTTATGTGTATATTTTGTTATGATTATGTGTTTGTGTCGTTATGTATTTGTGTTGGCCACACATTATTTTCATAAAGAAGCTTAAGACTAAAAAAAATGTTGTAAAAAATAATACCAATCAGAAGTTGATCATTCAAACATGGTTGACTTTCAAGAATTGGAAATGGCTTCAAGTCGAACATCATCCGGGGGAAATTACTCCGATTTAAAGTTTTCACTTCGGTCTTTTTGAAAAAAACCCAAGAGCTTATCATTGCTAGCAGTTTTCAATCTTTGATAATTGTCATGGACAAAAACATTTCGAATGACGTAAACACCACCCTCAATGATTTGCGTTTCAAACTTCTCTTTTTCATCCCGAGCAAGATGTGCGTGAATCCTAGTTCCCTCAAAAAAGTATATAAAATGAGATTATGAATTTTGGGTTGGAAAAAAAACAATTGTAATAACTTGTAGAATACATTACATGCTCATCGTGAAAGAGGATCTCCATGGAATCTCCACCCTTCGCCCACTTAGGAACGAAGTAAACCCGAATAGCCCTCAACATGAGAATCCAAGAATTCTTATCGCTGTTGAGTTCCGCAATTGGAGTGAACATTGTCATGGACCTGTTTTCGGAATTTTGAGCCATATTTTTGGTATATATGTCCGTATGTTAATATCACTGGTTTGGATGGAAAGAGGTGTAGGTTTGGATGGAAAGAGGTGTATATATATTATTTGGGAAAAGAAAGTAAGTTTAAGCACATTAAATGCTTGGATTTTGTAAATCTAACTATTAAATTGATAAGATCTAAAGCATTGATATGACACACTTCCACATAAACAATTATTACATTGCTTTATGGAGCTCCGCACCAAACCGTCAAACGCAACCCAAAAATCTGTCAGCAGCATGCCCAATCCAGCTAAAATTTCGGCCCATGTCAAGCAGCTCGGTCCGGCCCAATTGATGGTGGCAAAAAGGCGGGAACACTATTCCTAAGAGCTTCTTACCATTGTAAATTCAAAGATTACTTAACATGGAAATATAAACATTCATTTTGAAAACCTTCAACACATCAATAATAATCAAATGGGCAAAATGAGAATCTGCGAGCCATGTTAATCGACTTACAGGGCAAGGTAATCGATTATCGAGCTACGCTGGACTTCGATTATCATACCCTGCGGATTCTTGAGTTAGAGCTGGTTCACAAGATAATCGATTATCACAGAAGCAATAATCGATTATCAGGTCTCTCTAAACTTGGGTCTCCTAGACAAATCAACTTGACAATCAATTGTCATAAGGTGACAGTCGACTATCACAGTTTGTGGAACTTTGGGAACAGAAGCTGCACAACATGATAATCGATTATCAACAATGGATAATCGATTATCAGCTTGTTTTGAACCCAGGGCCATCATGTTGAACAAATCATTCTCATACAGAATCAAACCTATCTGTAAGTGATGAACTTAAATTTATTCTTCAAGCAATGCATTCATATCATAATGTATATCCTAGACGCATGTTTAGGATCATGGCATACTTGCATCCCGTGTCAAGAGGTCAGGCCTAGTGCGCCTCTTCCGCGGGCCCGTCCAGGAGAGTTCGGGATCCAACGAGTTTCATCAGGAGGGCTTGTGTACGTACATGGTAGCTAGGCTTTCAGCTACCACCCACAATTCTAGTCTCTTTCAAAAAGACTAAGGCGTTCCTCGGCTCATCTACCGCGTGGGGATGATCATGAGGGCTTGTGTTCTTGATCTAAATTAGTTTACTAATATTCTACTCTCTAAGAGAGTTTTTGCTTTTGAGTGGTTTAGTGTTGTGAACACTTTAAGGGAGGTTTGTTCCCTTGGTTGTATGAAGGAAGGGCATATTCCTTCGGGTTGAAGTCTTGGAGTGCGGTATCTCTGAGCAAGTGTATTGAGGCTCGTGGGACTCGAGCTCTCAGGTTGTAACGGTTTGTTAAGCACCCGTAAGCTTAACGGAAGCAGTGTAGCTCGAGAAAGTCTCTCAGGAGAATGGACTAACCACACGTTGTGGTGAACCAGGGTAAAATCAGTGTGTTCTTTCCTTACGCTTTTTTATTCCGCTCTTTACTTTATTCCTGCGATTTTTATTCCGTGAAAAATTTATAAACATTCTCGTGTCTCAGTATTAACCTCCATCTAGTGAAGGGCACTTATTCTAACACTTCCAACACCTCGAGACCCCGACGATGCGATGGAGGCTCAAGAACTGGTTGTGTGGCATGAATTAGCTATGACAATTGTGTGTTTTAATGAATTATGTGTTCTGATTGATAATGAATTGGATAGAATTGTGTTTTAATGGATTCTGTGTTGTGATTGACAATGAATTAAGTAAAGAATTGTGTTTTAAAGAATTTGAAGAATTTTGTGTTCTTTCACTGCTGTTGTTTTTATGTTGTGTTGTTTCACTGGGGTACTGATGGTAAAAACGAATTGCAGCAGAAAAATGTTCTGCAAACTAGTCCATTTGCAACAGATTTATTCCGTTGCAAAGTCTGTCACAAGGGGCAAAATTGGAGAGGACTTATGTTTGTCGCAATAGCCGACGCAATCTGCGACGGATTGCTACTTCCGTCGCAAATCAGGCAAATCCGTTTCCGTCGCAACGCAGATCTGCGACAGATGTGTACATCTGTCACAAAGTTTTGAAATGCAACAACTTTCAAAAATACAGTAAAAAATTAAAAAATAAAAAATACATATTAAAAACTAAATCAAAAGATCTACAAAATAGTGATATCATAATTATATTATTTTATCAAATGACTAATGAAAATAAGAGAAAAAGTCAATGAAGTTCGACCTAGTAAATACTCTCTCTATTCCATTTTAAATTGCCTATTTGCCTTTTTCTCTGTCCTAAGATAAGTTGCCTGTTAGTTGTTTTCGTAAACTTTTAAAAATAAAATACCTAAACTACCCCTAAAATAAGTCACTCATTATCACCTTATCTACTCATTTATCGTCACCCCTCCTAAAAAGTAATGGCAATTTCAAAAAATCAACTCTATTTTTTCTTTTCCTTAAATATGCCCAAAAGTCAAAATAGACGATTTAAAACGCGACGGAGGGAGTAGTAAACAAGCTATTTAAATTGGGACGTAGAGAGTATTTAAAGGAGTCAATTAAATATTAATTATTTGACACTTGTATTTTTGAAATCTAAGCCATGAACATACTTAAGATAAATATTAATTAGTTGACACTTGTATTTTTGAAATCTAAGCTATGAACATACTTAAGATCATAAAACTTTCAGGAGGGAATTAGTTTTAGGCAGCCGTCATAAATTAGGTCTCATCTAAGCATAAAGGAAATCAATTTTCGAACACCTTTTTGAGTTTGAAATCAATAGTAGCACAAAGGGTATTTTTGAAATCTAAGCTATGAACATACTTAAGATCATAATACTTTCAGGAGGGAATTAGTTTTAGGCAGCCGTCCTAAATTAGGTCTCATCCAAGCATAAAGGAAATCAATTTTCGAACACCTTTTTGAGTTTGAAATCAATAGTAGCACAAAGGGTAAAATTCCCTCAAAGTCATATTACTCAATAAGAAATGTGGAATCAAAAAAGAGGAATCAAAAGATAGGGGGTGGAGTTACCCTCCATACCAAAATGCCACATGGAAAAAATTTAGTGCCGAGTTTGTTTTGCCTCTACCGTACCGTCCACCCTAAACACACTTTTTTAATCCTAGTCTTACACTTTTTATACCTTTCTTTTTCCTCGAAGAGATCTTGGTTTTCAATTCCTCCTGGCATGGGTCTTGCTCTATGGAATCATCCCCTGCTGGCTCAATGTCTCTCAACTTGTGTGATTTCCTTTTCTTTGAAGAAATCTTGATTTCCAATTCTTCCTGATTTGGTTCTTGCTCTATTGAATCACCTCCTGCTGATTCAATGTCTCTGAGCTTCTGTGATTTCTTCCTTTTCTTTGAAGAGGTCTTGGTTTTGAGTTCCAACTCATCTTGATGAGACCCTTCCACAGCTATAGCACCAGCTAAGAGTTCAATGTCTGTCAACTTGTGTGCTTTCTTTTCCTCAGAAGAGGCATTGGTTATTTCCTCTTTCTGGTTGGCATCTTCCTCCATTAAATCGCCTTCTCCCAAGTTCTCTTCATTTGCTGCTTCAATGCTGTTCATACCATCTTTTATTTCTGACTTTTCTCTTGAGTTACCAACATCCACTTGGGGTTCCATGACCGACATTCTAGTTAGTGTGTAGTCCAATAGGTACATGCTTCTTTCTAACCTGTCTATCCTGTTGAAATGCCTCTGTGAGTAGGGCACAATTCCTTCAAGCAACTCTCCAATACCTTTTATCTGCAACACCATTCAAAAAATAGAACTTCAAATGAGCTCTACATTCAGGTTTAGTGCAAAACTTTCCCTCAAAAATACAAGTGTTGTGCAACAACAAAAACACAACCAAATAAACAAAAAACAGATAAACTTCTTTAATCAACTCATTAATTCAATGCGAGTAAATGAAAATACTTGCTGCTCCGCAAAGAATCCACTCTACACAAAATTTGAATTAGCATTTGTTCGTTTCCGGAAAATAAAGACTTTGTTAAAAAAACACCTGTTCCTATTGCCTGTTTGCAAACAGAGAAACTAATTTGGTAAGTTTTTACACACCATTTTGGATGTTCAAAACTCTGAAAAGTGTTTCCCCTTTTGAAAATAAGTTTGTTATCCTTTAACCAGGGAAGTAACTTGCATTGACCAATTTTCTTGGATTCACTGCAAAAACCAGCACCCAGTATAACCCTAATTCCATTGGGGTTGTGGGGGTCAAGATTTATTCAGCTTTGCACATGTAAGAGACAAAGGCTAATCAAGAGTCCCTAGATGCATTGTTGCACATTTACAATTGACAACTTCATAGAAAATAAGAAGTAAGCTTAATGTGCCATTTTGTTTAGTCTATTTTATTGTACAAGCAAAAACATTGTTAATAATGGCCCTTTTAACTCCGTTGGCAATGGACTCACTAAAAACAAAAAATGAGCAATACTTTCTTGGGACTCATTTTCCATTAAACAAATGGAGCCTGTGGCCTGCAACAGGGTAATTACAAATAGGAAAGCGCAAACCTCTACAATCTCTGTTGGTGGAAGCATGGCAAAAACTGTAGAAAGAACAAACTGTGCAATGTGACAGAACTTTGGTTTTGTATTGCATTCTCGGATGTACTCCAAAAGCAACCGAAACTCTTCCTTGCCAAAAGAATGGAAAGCTTTTTCTAACATAGTTTTGGGATCTTCCTTTCTGCATTCAATTAAAGATTAGAGAAAGGAGATAACATGAGAAAACTACAGAAAATGAAGGGGAAGGGGGGTCAAATCAAGTAATAACCCACCCTTTGCATGGGTGAGCAGGTAACACCATAACCTTTCATTTGTTATTACAACGATAAACTTTGAAAATTTTGATAGCACGGGTCAAAGAATTGGAATGAGAGCAATGAAATTCTGCCCGGTTACTGACCTGTGTATAGACTTGGCAAAACAGACCAAGACCCGATAAACCAACCAAATATCCTGGAATTGAATCCGAAATGGCCCGAAAAATGAAGAACCAAATTATACCCGAACACCCGAAATGATTCAAACCGAACTGAATATATTCAGACCCGATTCAGATTCGAATCGGATTGAACCCGAACTGGTTAAACCCGGAATCGATTAAATCCAAAACCGATTAGACCCAAAAGCGAATAGACCCAATATTCATGAAGTACAAAATAAATTAAACTCAGATCCAGTCAAACCTAAAAGATCATTGGTTGATGTCTTTCTAAGAAAAGCATATTTGAATTATAGGTACAACTGATTTCGGGTACAAATCTTTTGCTCCGTACAAATCTTATGTAGAATATATATAATTTATAGCGACATCGTAACACACGTTGATAAATAAACTGGCTCATTATTGGTGATTTGGTGACACTTGTATATATAAGTAATATAACCCCATTTACACATAGTGAGGGGATCCTACACACAAGGTATAAACCCAAACCGATATAAACTTGATAAGTGGATCCTCGCAGCTTGTAGGAATGATAAGTGGATCCTCGCAGCCTAGTATAAGACAGTTAGTCATACATGTGATTTTGTTGAAAATAAAGGTGTTACCTTTTTGTTTTAATCAAACTAAATTTAATGCAATATAAATCATTTGGCAACATTTGTAATAAGTGATTTTATGTGAAGCTCTGTTGTATGTCATCATTGAGTATTAGAGATTTGTTTTGCCAAAGTTAGCAGGGAAAACACACACAGGAGATCCCTGAACTTGAACCTCCCAATATTTCTGAACAGAAAGGAAACCAACATGATCATCCAAGCATTTATGATATTCTTTTGTAACAGCCTAGTATAAGTGGATCCTTGCAGCCTTCTCATTTATCTACTGGTCATAGGTCATCCCAACCATGAAGTGGTTTTAAGGCACGAAGATTGAATTTGCCTTGTACTTTGCAACTATACCAAGTTTTGAAACCTTAGGTTAAGTATTTAGTCTATGTATCTAGGTTTTAGGCGTATTGTGATGCATTTATGAGGGGTGTAGTTTATCATAAAATATGCATTGTAATTTTTCTATATTATTAAATGTAAGTTCTAATAAATCAGCTTCCATTTTATTCAAAAATGAATATGGATAAATACTAGTTTTGGTTTTAACTTGCATATTGAATTTTATATTAGCTTTTTCCTAGTTTCTCTGTATTATCAAAATGGAATATAGATATAAATCAGTTTGGTTTTGGTTTTCATTTAAATTTGCATATTAATATTCATATTGGCTTTTGCCTAGTTCATTTTGCATTATCAATATGTTTAGATATCTTACACATTAATATTAATTTACATGGGGTGGCAAGACTGGCATCTGTAGATGATAAGAAACGTGAAACTAGATTGAGATATTTTGGACTCATGAAGAGGAAAAGCGATGCTCGGGTGAGGAGGTACGAGAGGCTAGAGGTATGGAATTTGAGAAGGGGTAGATGTAGACCAAAGAAGAGTTAGAGGCTTAGAGCAAGGTAATTTGACATGACGTGCAACTTCAGAAGCTTAGGACTGACCCTAAATAGAAGCACTAGGAGCGTCTCAGCCTCTAAGGTCAAGGATTAAAGTTGTTGGGCAAGCTAGATAGGAGTGATTCGCTATGTGTGTAGGACTTGATTAGTTAAATGCAGTAATGTGTTTGCTTGGTTTTTGATTTACCATTACTTATTGAACTCTACTAATCTTTGTCTTTTGTGCTTGACCTGAGGCCCTCCGTATCCACTTGTGGGATTTATGTTAGTTCTTCTTGTTGTACGCATTAATTTTAATTCAAATGACATATGAATGAATTTATGGATGAATAGAGAGATACTATAAACTAAATGCCAAATGAGTTTCTGAATGAAAATAAGGGATCTACAAACTAAGGACTTTTGAATAGGTCACACGCAGTTTTGTCTCATGTGGACCCGTAGTACCCATGCCAACAACGGGCAAAAATTGGGTGCCCTCAATCTAACACATGGCACCATGTGATTAAATGTTCTGAAAATAAGGATACTACTTTAGCAAACCAGAGATCATGGTGTGATTTGCTCACCCATGCAAAGGCTGGATTATTAGATTTTATGTTCCCAAAAGAAGATGAAAAGTAGCAGTCATGAGTACCTGCAGAGTTCACTGAATAGCTCAAACAGCTTTTGAGGCCTCCGAAGCTCGAAAGCAATCTGGATTGCTGTAGTGTAATCTTTATCCAACACAGCATTCTCTAGTTCCTGACTTCTCAATACACCTTCTTCCTGTATCAGCATTGCGAAGGGTTAGTTTTACCAGATAACTCCCAACTTCATACTACATGCCGCCAAAACATAATATATCTCACTTCTCTACGAAAAGCATCCTCTTTATCTGAAGCTGTGGAGTCGTGCCATAAATTGATTACCGCATCACTACCCCCGGTGGCAAGCATTTCTGTCTTCTTCCCAATAGCTAAAGCCCAAATCTGCAGTCAAACATATTGGAGATATATGACAAATGATTCTTATACAAATCTGAAGAGTAAATACCATAAATGGTCCCTTTTAAGATGTGGAATTCCATATTTAGTCCCCAGTTCGAGGATATTACATTTGTGGTCTTCAATTTTTAAAAACTAATAAATGACAAGTACTTTGGCAACTATATATGGAAAAAAAATTTGGTCATATTTAGCCTAATTGCCTAAAGGACTAATTATGGAATAGTTTTCAAAAATTGAGAACAACGAATGTAATATCTTAGAATTAGGGACTAAATATAGAAAAGCATCTGTTATAAGGAACCATTCATGGAATTTAATCAAAAATCTTAATGCAAAAAAATGTATGATTTGATCAGATAATAAGCTAGTCAATGAGAGCAAAGGATGGTGAGCACATATAGCGCCATGTAGATATGAATGAGTGCACATGAAATCCAGAAAAATATTCCATATGCTTCATTAAGCACAACAGAACTTAGTGTGCATGAAATTTCGCACCTTGTCATCATGTTGGTCATATGTGGCAATACACTCATTGGTCTTTACTGTCCAAAGCTTCACCAAACCATCGGCACCTAAAAAAGATGGCTCTGCTTTAGCAACAGTTGATCACAAAATCACTTAGAAAAAATAGTCCGGATTAAAATTTACCGCAAGAAACAAACTGAGTGCCACGTGTAATAAATGATGCTCGAATGACACTTGATGTGTGCCCTTCAAATGTTTTCAGACACGAACCATCAGATATAGCCCATATCTTTATGGTTTTATCTCCAGATGCCGTAATCACACATTGATCAACTGGAGAAAATTCCACAGACCAAATCCCTCTTTTATGCCCTCGGAGTGTGACAACACACACTAGCTCGGGAAGTCTCCAAATACAAGCAGTGCGGTCCTTGTAATTGAAAGAAAATTAAGAACACAATATGATGCTAATAAGTATGCAATTGTAATATTTGAGTTCTAAATGCAGACAAGTTGCTGCATACCTGGGAACCACTGCAAACAAGACTGTCATTTGGTGCAACTGCCAGAGAGTTAATATCCTTATCATGCGCTGCAACAACTGCTTTTGCCTTCAAATTAAAAACTTCTTCATTGTTGTCCAGGAGACCATCAAGACTCCATACTTTCAAAGTGCGGTCACTATAAGGAGAAGTACACACACAAACATACACACACACCTGGGTTATGGTATGCTAATAAAAAAGCAAATAAGTGAATTATTGTTGTTATCTATGATGTCACTGGTGCAATCTTAAACCATGAAACAGAAACATTAAGGCCTTGTTTGGTATCATTTTATGTTTTGAGAACTAAAAACTTTCATAGTTAATGTAACAAGTACAAGTATGTAATTTTCAGTTTCTTGTTAGCAGTTTTCAAAGTTAATGTAATAAGTACAAGTATGACTTCTTCATTATGCAACATATATCATATATCTTTGGAAGTCATAAAACCAAAAACTAAAAATTGGCGATGATACCAAATGCACCGTACAATTACAATTTACAAGGAGTTGAAGAACGGGCATTGGAAAATGCAATCCCTTGAAAGTAGAGAAGAAAAGCTTATGAGTATAACACAGAAAGTTGGTGAAAGATTGCAAAAAGATGCTTCAATAGGAGTATCATGGATCTGGGGGGTAAAGAAAGTTTGCTAGCCACTGCTGTGAGCTATTTTGACAAACATTGTGGGCTTATTTATTGGAAGAAAGAAAATATGTATGGATGGTGCCCTACAATGAAGGGAGTCTTAGATATTAGAACCTACATGTAGCCAAGTAGCATAAAGGAAACAACTTCTCAGGGAAGTGCAATGCAACAAAACATTTGCAATGCCTGCAGATGAGCCTACAAAAATAACATTGCTGCAGGCCCTTTAACTTTAACGTGGACAACAACCATCGTGAACTGAATGTAGAGATGGACGCGTTATCTTGAATTGATCAGGTTGGAAAAAATTGGTATGTTATTTTAGTAGTACGCTCAATGCTATTAGAAGAAATTAAACTATAAAACAGCAGTCTGTAAATCCAGTACAAATGGCCCATATCTGCAGCACCAGATAACAAAATATGATCTTATGGCTTATGGCTATAATTTGAGGAGCTTCTAATTATTTTGCCAAATCAAGCATTTTTATCATTGGGGATCAGGAAAATCATTTGCTGACTAACATAGGGTTTCTACCTTCAAGCTTTTATGACAGGCCTGATGCCAAGTGGGAGTAATCATATATGATGTTTAGGGCAGTGCCAGTGAATGCATCAAGATCAAGAGCCCAATGCAACAGATGCAAGGTTGCATATATCTTAACCCCCACACACCAACAGAGTTGGAATTATCCTGGGTTTTTTGTTGTTGTAAAGATTCCAGTTTCAAGCAGTAATTTGATTGTGTCTGGATTGAGGATATCCGTGTGGTAAAGAGTTAGTGTAAAATGATCAAAAAGTTGAAATTTTTGAAAGTCCTAGGTACATGATGATGAACACGAACAAAATATGAGTGGGAGAGACAGCATTTAGGTCCAAAAATAACGAAAACAAAATGAAACCCTTGGGGATCTCAACAAAATCCCAGCTAAGCCACAAACTTGTGCGCATCCACTCCATTCACTTCACTTCGCAATTAAGCATGTAATGATTCACAGCACACATAACAGACACAAGATGAAATAACTGGATGGGTATTTGATGATAAGCCTAGGCAATATAATTTTGATATATCAGTCATTAGCTTCTCCGAAAAAAGTAAGCAAAGAAAATCTGTGCTTATGCAATTTAGAAGGTTAATGCTGTCGAACTTGCATCAGATGTGTGATTAAATAGATCTACAGAAGAGCAATCATGGAATGGTAATTTTTGGTGCAACACGTACCTGCTCCCACTCACAAAGAAGTTCATATGTTTCTTTGAAAAAGCTATGGCACCAACAGCTCCCATATGGCCAACACCGATTCCAATGCAATGTGTGGTCAGGGGATCCCACAACCTGACCTAGTATTACAACAAATAAGGCTTATAGGAGTTGAAAAAAATTATACAATGTGTACATATTGCATGAATGCACACATAATTGAAAAGGCCTAGTTTCTTTACAATAGTCACAATTCAAAACACACTAATTGGAGAATGACTTTGCATGGAACCGAATTGTAAGTTCTCTTGGCAGTAAGGAATTGTTCGATTGAATCGGTTTTGCTCACATATAACTGAATGCGTAATGGGTCGATGTTTAGGTCAGTTACTATGGAGTCAGTTAGTGTGCCTTTCATATTTAAATTTTAATTAATTAAACAAAACAGTTGGGTAGTTTCTAAAAGGAGATGCCTCAAAAGAAGCAGTGGCATGCATAACTCACACTGTTGTCCTTGCTCCCTGTAACAACTAGTGTCCTTCCCGAAGATGATGTGCAAGTATCTAGGCACAATACAATTTCAGTGTGACCAGTTAACACATAGGTGCATGACATTGAAGTCAGATCATACACTCGAACCTGTGCACAGAGATAAATCCAAAAAAGTTAATACCAAAAAAATTAAGTCCACAGTATACTTGTATCATATATTGTCATAACATTTAAGATTTGTAAACATTTGCAGTAAGATCATAAACTCAGATCGATGTAAATGATGACGTTAGATGCAAATCCATAAACATTATGCATAAAAACATCACAGATGAATGCATTACATGGCTATACCTTTTCTGAACTATAGAGAATACTTTTTCAGTAGATCACTAGGCTTTGGAGAATCTTATGAAAAATGGTACTTACTACACTGTAATCATAGATAAATGCCAGTTCCAAACATACTTGTGCAAATGAAATCTCCACACATTTATCAGAGATCCCTTAATTGAAAGCAAGAACTATGCATTACAAACATACACATAATACATGTTTTTATTAAGAAGCAAATTACAAAATATTACCTGTTCAACACTTGTGGCAACAGCAAGGAACTGTTCATCCTCCCCTAAGAATTTCATATCTGCAATCTCTTCATTGTACCCAACAAGCCTTTTTGTCAGAACTAATCTTAAAACACCTTCAGATTCTTGAGGAGAATATATAAGGAACTGCTGATCAGCCGTGACACAAAGTAACTCTTGACTAGTATGCAAAATGAGTGCTGAAATGAATCCTCTACGGGATTCTTCTTTTTCAGAACTGACAGTAACATCTGAGCATTTTTGCTCAAAAATACAAAGAGCTCTGTTGGAATTAAATTCAAGAGTCAGTCCCAGCTTCATTGAGTAAGAGAACAGCGCAAAAAAAAAAAAAGATAAGTGGATCCTATATTTTGAGGCATTTAAGTCAAAAATCAGTCATATCTGACTCAAAAAATCAGGGGATACTGATCAATATTTTATACTCCATCCGTCCCATTAAAAGGTTCGAGTCTCACTTTAAGATGTTTGATTGAAGTTATTTTCAATTTAATTTATATGAAAATGGGGTAAAATTAAAAAATAAAAATTATATATTTATCAACTACATCAGATGTGATATGAAAGTATAAGAAAAGAGGTGACATGGCTATTTTATTTTCTCAAAGAATCAATAAAAATGTGATTAAAGAAGATGTAATTTGATAATGTAAAAGTAGTGTAAAACCTGTTTTTGGGACAGACAGAGTACACTGTTGAAAGAGAATTACTTTTTAAAATCTTATTTAGTGGGAAGTTTGTGAAGAAGAATGGATGGAGTACATTGTTGATACACACACACACACACACACACATATATATATATAGATGTATAAACATACACACACACACAGTAATGTAAAGTTTCAACCAATGTCAGATACCTGTTGGAATTCCATATCCTCACCACTCCTCTTTCACCAACGGTGATAAAATTAAGTGATGGTATGTCACTTCTCTTCTTTGCGTGTTGATCTGTAGAAGAAGCAAAGCATACATTGAAAGGAGAGTCAGGCCTGATTATGCATACAGCTTCCAGGGCCTCAGATGTTGGGATTGTAGTCAGGCACCTGAAGTCATGCAAATTCCACAAATTCACAACCTGAAATACATGTGTGCATCAGCAACACAGCACTTATATGGGAATATACCTCCAAGAGGAAGAAGCATGGGAAAGAAAAATAAGGCTAAAGATTTTAGACAGAAACAATATGCTTTTCAGAAGAAAAAAAATTATCCATTTAAAACAGTAATGGAACAAAGGTTATGTTTGTTTCCTGAAATAAGAGTAATCCTGTGTATAATGATTTATACTCCCTCCATCCCCAAAAACCATTCCACTTTCAATTAAAATCTCCCTTTTATCCCTACTAATTATTAACCTACCTATCACATCATATCCATTCACGATTAATCTATCCATCACATGTTAAGTTGGAAAGAAACACCAAAACTACACATTCCTTAAATACCACTTTTTCCAAAGTGGAAAGGTTTATGAGACGAAGGGAGTAACATAATACAAGAGTTCACAAAAAAATTCAAGCTGCTTCAAGAAAATGGCTTCCTCATTTCGTAACTTCAAAGAATAGCAGAAAATAAACTGTATTGCCAAACAAAGGAAAATATTTTCATGTGACAAACACCGAAAATCCATGTAACATTTCCAAGACAACATTTTATTGGAAACCAAGAGACCCTAAGTTCCTAAAACATAGACGCATTAGTAGACTAAATTAAATATGGTAAATCTCATTTACTTTGTGGGAAATAATGTATCCCAGAGCCTAAGCAAAAAGAATACGGTATGCTATATTGTGCATGTGCTAGTCCAAATAATTCAGTACAGACTGAATTTTATACTCTGTATGAGCATCAACAAGTGCACCGGCACTAAAATATACACCCAAAATTAAGTGAAGACTGAAGACTGAATAAATAAAGCCCAAAAATTTAGGAAAAACAATATAATTTGTTCCATTAACAGTAGGGTGCACAGCCAAACTGAATACATTATTATTCCCTCTGTCCACCATAGATCTTCCCAGGCACTATTCACATGGCCAAACTTATTTCACTTTGTTTGTTTATTTTTACTACTCATTTCATAAAATAATATAGTGTTGTCACCTCTAGTTTTGTAGATCTTTTCATGTAGTTTATTACTACATAGATTTTATATTAAAATTTTACCCCTATATTCAAACAAATTGAATTGAAAATAAAGTCGGTCAAGCCTCGTAACGCGCAATGGGAAGATCTTAGGTGGACGGAGGGAGTAAAAGTCATTTGCTTCATAATAATGTATACTACAGCCTAAGAAAGAAAAAAAATTGAGTGCAAGATTGCATATGTACTAGTTCAGATACATCAACCGAGTGAATGCTCGTCCTAAAGCCCTCCCACTGGCAGATGTACATTTTATCTATTGGAGAAAAGACCCACAGTGGGCATAAAAATAAATTATTTCTCACTCTAAAATATTAAATCCTATGAACCAATAAGGTAGTGTGCCCCCAGTGAAAAAAATATAGTGCCCCCACCCATGTTTTTAATCTTAAACCCATATTTAATTAAAAATATGTCTCAGTGGTGAATCTTGCAAATACATTTGAAAATTTAGTTTTTTTAAATAAAAATAATCACTTAATATATACTCTCTCCATCTCATTGTTTGTGTCTCTTTTTAGCTTTTTTGTTTGTGCTGCTATTTTTATGGCATAATATATTTGGTCATATTTGTGTGGTTCACATACATTCTTACATTATCTTACTTTTTAACATCACTATTCACTATCAATCACACAATCTTACTTTTTTTAATATCCATGCTACTGTTCTATTTCCCAAAAATAGTGGTGCGAAGGAAGTACTTTCAAAAATTTTGACATAATTGGATTGATCTAAAAACGCCTCTGACAATTAGTTTATTATTTAAAATTTTTATAACTTTCTTTTATAAAAAAAATATTAATGTATTGAAAAAATGAAATTTTTTGTAGAAATTGCAAATGTTATAACAACAAATTTACAATTGAATAATTAAATTGGGGAAATATGTTTTGATTGGTTGAAAGTGTAAGGTGTTCAATTTTTTAACAAAATACTCTCTGTCCCATAATAATGTTTGAGTGTCAGATTACAATGTTTGATTAAAGTTATTTTCAATTCAATTTATATGAAGATTGGTGTAAAATTAATAAATAAAACTTAAATTTAAAAACTACTTCAAAAGTTCTACAAAACAAGTGGTGACAAGACTATTGTATTTTATCTAATGATAGATGATAATAAATGTAGAAAGTGAATATAGTTTGACCCTATGAATAATAAAGTGGAGCATTATTATGGGATGAAATGAGTATTTATTTTTCAATTGAAATTGCAGCTATTTGTTTGGAAAGTAATTGGTTGAAATTCAAACGTTTTATCTCTTGAAATTGTCACTCTTCATTGCATGAGTCAAATCCCACGAGAATAGGGTCTTGGGGCTGTGTACACTAACCTTACCCCTACTCGAAAGTAGGGTCTTAGGGTTGTGTACACTAACATGCACGATCCACCACTGCCTACTATGTAATCCCTCCATCCCATAATTATCTTCCTTCTTTCCCATTTGGATTGTCCCAAAGTTTTCTTCCTCTTTCTTTTTAAGGAAACAAAAGTGTAGTTCATATTCATTCTCTTTCCTCTACACAAACCACAACCAACCACATTCTATTTTATTAAAAACTGTGCCAAGTCAAACCCGAAAGATCATTCAGAGACAGAGGGAGAATTATTTATCAAACTTGTTGATTTGCAAGCAGATGATATTTACACGCAGATAAAGAGAGGAAAATTGAAGATAAAGCACATGCATATTGCAAACTACACATTCCATTATACATCAATCCAAAAAAGATACTTTTGCATTCCTAAAGAAAGTTCCTTTGAGGCTAAAATGCAGTGAAAGGATTATAGTCTTATTGATTGATACAAGAAATAAAGTGGAATAATGAATAAAAGCATAAACTTGCCTTGTCCCTCCCTGCACTAATTAAGGTCCATCCATCTAAAGATACTGCAAATGATGTGATTGTTGATTGATGTTTTTCTAGCGTTGCCAAACACTTCTTGTTTGTTAGATCCCACACTCGAGCTGTAGAATCATCACTCCCTGTGAAAAGCTACAAGGAACAAACAAGCAATAAACTAGTAAGAAAAGCATAAAGCTCGAAGTTAAACCTGAAGACAACCCTCAATGTATCTGAGGTAATGGCCAGCAGCGGATCCAAACATAGGTATCCAACTATGAACAAACTCCATTAGTAGCAAAAATTGAGAGAAATAATGACAGATCTAAAGTATAGAAACAGTGTGTTTTTATTGTGGAACTGCTTTCCAGAACAATGTGCCCATACATATAAATAGAGGACTAAACAACACAACCATTACAAATAGACACAACAGTTTCTAACCAACACATCTGTTGGAAACTGTCATAAAACTGCCTGTAACTAGTAACTGCCTAACTGCCTGACTGTCTACCTTTTTTTTTTTTTACTTATTTATTTTTAAACTTAAACTATATTCTGGACTGGAATTAACCAACATTCACCCCCTTGATTCCAGTCCTCATTCCTGCCAAATCTTCAATGCCCATCAGTTGCCTCATCTCGATAAACTTGACCCTTGGTAATGCTTTAGTCAAGATATCAGCTTTCTGCTCGTCACCACTTACATGCTCAATCCTGACCAGCTCTTTCTCAACACATTCACGAATGAAATGATATCGAGTGCCAATATGCTTACTTCTCCCATGGAACACTGGATTCTTCATTAAC
>OOIL02005040.1:1706323-1729531 GCA_900332095.2 Cuscuta campestris | reverse complement strand
ACCCGATCGGCTCCAAGAAAACGCACCCTGAGTGCATCCCACACGTCCTTGGCCTCTGCATGTCCTGCTACTTGCATCAGAATGTCTTCCGGTAGTGCCTGGAAGATAAAGGCCCTTGCCTTCTTCCGGATCTTGACGTCCACCTCCGTCGCATCCGGTGGTTCTATGGCATCCCAAATTCTTTGGGCATCCATAAACGACTGCATCTTGATAGCCCAAGATGTATAATTTGTTGTAGTGAGTACAGGACATTGGTACGTTGTCGAGCCTCCATCTCGAACTGGGGTAACAGCAACAACATCGTTTGTTTTCTTAGTATTGATGGCCTCCATCACAGACTATTGTTTTTCAGGCGTATTGCAAGACAACTACTGATCACAGATCTGTGTTTGATTTTTTCTTAACCAGGGCTCTGATACCAATTGAGAGAAATAATGACAGATCTAAAGTATAGAAACAGTGTTTTTTATTGTGGAACTGCTTTCCAGAACAATGTGCCCATACATATAAATAGAGGACTAAACAACACAACCATTACAAATAGACACAACAGTTTCTAACCAACACATCTGTTGGAAACTGTCATAAAACTGCCTGTAACTAGTAACTGCCTAACTGCCTGACTGTCTACCTTTTTTTTTTTTTTACTTATTTATTTTTAAACTTAAACTATATTCTGGACTGGAATTAACCAACAAAAATGAACATACATGATAGATTTATGGCCAAAATAAGTTCAAGCATTACTTATATGGAAAATGGGAAGTTCTGGGATCCATTCTGAACTCATAAGGAGCTGTGGAAAGAAAAATGAGAGGTAGAATAAAATAAATTTGAAAGGAAAAAAATGTTTTCGAAAACAAAGTAGCTACTCAGACCTCAATAATGTTTTTAATATTTTTTTAAATTTTAAACTCATTTAATTTATGTGTTTTTATTATATAAATACTAAGAAATTTAAACATACGTGAAGTACTATTAATTATTACTTTTGTCCCGGTGTACTTGTCTCGTTTGAGTTTTTGAACGAAAATAGATGATCTTTGAACTTCAATTAAATTAAAATTGTAATGTATATTAGTATAAAAATTATTTCATTAAATTTATCTTGTAAAGAACTTTAAAAATTCTATTTCATTGCATTAATATGCAATACAAATTTTGAGTAATTTATGATTAACGTTCATCTAGTTTGACTCAAAAAAGTCAAACTAGATAAATACCAACGGAGGGAATATATTTTTTTACATGGTCAAATCAACCACAAGAAAGAGCTTTCCATGAGTTCTCTCTTTTCCCACGTATCTTCTCCGATCTAAACATATATGTCCTCGGATCTAAACATACCCTAGAAATAAAAGGAAAATATGACAAAAAATAATACAATTTCCTATATTACCTCATTCCCTTTTTTATCTTCCCAACTAGGGTCGGACACGTACCGGTTTGTTGTCATTACTGATAGGGTGGAACCATGACTGGCACTGGTAGAGGGGTTATGGGTGGTTCAGAAGGTTTCTGATTCTTCTTTTTGGAAAAATGTTGCATATTTTACTCAATATTACGTAGTACTCCGTATTTTTTTTAGATATTGTGAATCAACCTAAAAGTGAAAACCCTAACCAAAGATTTCCTTGGTAGTTTTGACCGGTCTTGAATCCGAACTGGAACCTTGTCCACCCTTGTTCCCACCCTCTTTTTTCGAATATTTGTTTGGTTCATATCCATTCTCACTACTCTACACAATTTTTAACTATAGAATTTCACACTTCTTAAACTTCACATTCATATGAAAAAGCAAATGGGAAGATTAAATAGGGACGGAAAAAGTCTTTCGAAAGAAAAAAAAGTAAATGCCTTGATCCATATACCTATCAAAAATCAGAAGTTAGAACTCACAATTAGACGCTTTGGGTCAGGATGAAACATAATGCTAGTGACAACTCCTTTGTGACCTTTAAAATAGTGGGTGCAGAAGCCCCCATCAACATCCCACACTTGCACTTTTCTATCCGCACCCGCAGTTGCCAGCAGGCCTCCAGAAGCATCACAAGCTAATCCCATCACAGGTCCATCGTGTGCCTGTACACAATGCCAGATCAACAACCTGCTAAAATTTAAGAATAAATGCAAAACAATGGAGCAGAATGCTTACCTTCCAGGAACGAAGGCATTTTAGTGTAGAGAGGTCCCAGACTCTAATTAGGCGGCTGTGACCAGCAGAGAAGAGCAAGGTGTTGTTAGGGCTAAGAGCCAGAGCTGTGATCTGCTCAGAGTCACCATCAATTGTAGACTTTATCAACGCATTCGAAGAGTCCACGATTTTAATGGTTTCATCGCAAGCACAGGCGAGGAAAGACCCATCTGATGATACTGCATAGGGACCACCGGAGTAGAACTGCTGGAGGGACTTGACATACTTGTAGTTTTTCTTCAGTGTTATGGAAGCCATTTTCTTAGCCTCTGCTGTTTTGCCTCCTGCAAGAAAAAAGAATTCTTCTAGGCCATTTGGAGTGATAGATGGGATTGGTGGTGTAGCTATCGCTAACCTGATTATAGGTAAAGGGGTTCACAGGTCTAGTTCAGATCACTCAAACCCCTTTGTTTATTTAAATTAGCAAGGTACACACTCTGTGTGTGGGTGCCAAAACTTCAAGCAATTTATTAAGGAGAAAGGGGGTTATAAACTCATTTAGGACAACTATACAATTTATTTTAAGTTGAAAGAGGTTATAAATTCACCAAACAGAAGCGTACACTATGCTTGACAAAAGGAGTAGTGACCTACATATAACTATATAACGATTTGCTTGACAAAAGGAGTAATGACCTACATATAACTATATAAGTCAAAAAGATACTCTTAGAAACTGCCTTGGAAGTTTTCCTAATTTATTTGTACAAATAGGGCAGGTTACTATAGTGACTAAACAGAAGCATGCAATTTATTTAAATCATCACAGTTAATGGAATCCACCAACGTATTCAATTCAAGTGTCCGTACTATTTTTTTGTAGATCATCGCTGAAAATGGTGAATTGTAGAGCTCTTGTCCCATCGCTTAAGTTTTAATTCGGCAATTGTTTTTCATCTGATTCAATTCCAAACAATTAAAAGGGAAACACAAACAAAAATCAAATGTAGGAAGACACAAATAAAGAAAACCTATTAGAACAGATACAAGTACAAGTTTCATGTACTGGTTGTTGCGAGGGTTGCATCTTTCTCCTACCTGATGGTGTTTCATTCTAGGTACTCATAATAATAAAAAATTTAAAAACTTCAGAATAGGCATTTTCCCTTTTATTTCATATCCCTTGTGATTTTTTTGTATTGTTTGCACCGTTGAACCCATATTCATGTTTATGATATTTTAAGATACGCCAATAATAATAAGAATTAGAAAGGAAGTTTTTATGATATTCCATTGTATAATACAAATCCTTTGGTCATTTTATTTGCCTTGCACTTAAAGAAGTTCAAAATTAGTTCATATTACGCGATTTACCAAATAATCATATTTAACTGGATGGCTATGATTCTATGAACAGTTGAACACAATAATTTAATCCTTGTATTTTAAGTTATAAGAGAACCATGTAATGCATAACTGTAGCAGATCCCTATGCTTTTAACACATCAATAAAATTTAGGGGTGTCCAGACCGAAGTACACTAAAATCAAGACCGAAGACCGGACCTAAATGTATTCAGTCTTGAACCGGACCAAACCGGATTGAACCAAAATTGTATGGACTGAACAAGTCTAAACCGAAAGGACCGAATCCAGGCAAAAAATCTGATTTCAGATTGCATTTCTCGTGAAAAAGATGTAATCCAATGGACTTTCAGAGTCCAAGCACATACTCGAAAGGGATTCATAATCCAACCACAATTGCATTAACACCTATACAAAAAAAACCCCTTCAAAAGAAAAAAGAAACCCCTTAAAACTTTTTTGATGCTCCCTAAATCATTAATTTCATTCCCACTGCTTCCGTCCATGCTTGCGTATAAGTGCATTCTTTTTTTGTTGTCAATATCAAAATGATGTTTTGTTTGTGAAAGTGAAAGGATAAAAAAAACTTGAACCAATTAAATCCAGGGTGATATATATATATATATATATATATATATATATATGTATGTATGTATGTATGTATGTATATATATATATATATAGCAATACAGATATACACATCATATGAATAACTGACTATAAAATTCAACAATTACAATTAAAATAACTGAGATATGGATAAAAATTTATAAAAGTGAAATCAATTTTTAAAGATGTCAAAGTGGAAATAAAATCAGATGAGAGGGATTACGCATCCTCGAATGGCGGAAATTACCAAATAAACTATTTCTGCTCTGCTTTGGCCGGCGTCAATGCACCTGTAGTCACTGCTCGTTGGCTTTGAAGGCGCGGGCTATGAGGATGAAGACGCAAGTGAAGAAGACGCAGGTTATTCAAGGCACAGATGAAGAAGATGACGGAGGCTCAAAGACGCAGAGGTTGTCGACGAAGAACCGTAAAGGAGACTCAAAGCAGGCAGACAAAGAAGATCTGACCACCACTGACGGAGAGGTCGTGGTTTTGTTTTAAAAGAACCGTAAAAAGCCTGAGAGGTTGCAAAGGGCAAAGGGCGGTAACTCCAAATAAGGAGTAATAAAAGGGTATTGTCTCTCTTTTAGGTCAAGAAAGAATGGAAATGACCAGGGAAACTCGAAATTTCAAATAAGCAAGACCTAAGATTGAACCAAAATCTATTTGGTCCGAGTTTGGTTTATACATGACGATCTGGTTCGGTTATTTTTTGGTATGGACTTAAACATGAACAACTCTAATAAAACTAAGGTCAAGAGAAGCCCTTATGTTTAATACAGTATATAATTTTGAAATAGATGTGTACCATATTATTGGACATAATGTACTATGAGAGCTGATACTTCAATAAAGCTACACATTCAGAAGGATGATTAAAATATGTGTAGTAATTATTTTAAACAAAAAAAAAATCATCATAATTAAAGTAAAATAGAAAAAAAGTACCAAAATAAGATTTCTATATTCTTATCCCCTTAATAAAAGTTTGCATTGTAGTAATGTGACATTATACATAGACATTTCACAATAGTTTTGGCTAATGTATAAGATCATGATTGATAGTGTAAATGCATTTTAACTTCTATTTATGAAATTAAAATGTAAAACTCTTCTTTTAGTATATTTTCAATGTTTTACTCCTACTTTAATCTTTTTTCTTTAAACAAATCCATATAGGCTCAGAGGATCAGGATGAGTGCTCGTGTCAAAGTAATTAACAACACTAACAACCTTTATATGGTCGGTTGTTGCAGCTGCATCAGAGGCCCTTCTTCTTATAAAGCCACATTTGAGGTTTAGGGTTTAGAAAAGAAACAAAGGGGGAATATTTTGCTCCACAAATGGTGATTTGATTCAAGACAAATATACCCTCAACAGTGCAATTATTGAACAGATGAATATTGTTTTTTTAGCATGTAAATGTAAACTCCATACACATACAAAAAGCAACGAGAGAACACCAATATACATGGATGAAAGGATCTAATCAAGAAGCTTATTTGTACAGTGATTGTACTCTATGTCTTATAAAATATCGGAGTAACAGGGTGAGCATCGGACCAGATCGGTCGGTTTTAGCTCAAAACCAAAAAAACCCAAAACAAAAACTTCACTCACAAAAATCGACCAAACCGAACCGTATTTCCTTTGAAATTGAATCGACTATAACGGGTCGGGTTCGATCGGGTTTTATAAACCAAAAATATTTACTACCCTCTGTTAACTCTATACTCCATTCAAACATAGTTCACATATTTACAAAAAAAAAACTACTACCTACTACAAGCAATCTCCAAAAAATAAAAACAACAAAAAGTTTTTTTAGTTTCTTTCTTGCGATGAAGAAACATAAAGAGGGCTGTTTGAAAAGGGACATAGAAAGAAATCATCAGCAAATAAGAAGTCAAGATAAAAGGGATACTGGAAGCAAAGAAATCAGCAGATGAGAAGGAAGCAAAGGTAAAAGGGATACTTGATACATACCTTACTCTATTACTACCTCCGTCCCAGGGTACTCGTTCAATTTGACTTTTTTGAATCAAACTAGACGAACTTTGGACATCAATTAAATAAAAATGGTAATGTATTTTAGTATAAATATTATTTTAATAAATTTATCTCGTTGAGAACTTTAAAATTTTAAATTTATTGTATTGATATGCAACACAAATTAAGAGTAGTTGATATTTAAGTTCGTCCAGGTTGACACGAAAAAGTTAAATTGGACGAATAAACTGGGACAGATGGAGTATTCATGAAAGTAGCGGAAGTAGCAGTCCCCAGCGAAGGTTGGAGAAAGAATTTCGTCCAGCAAAGTCAAAGAAGCTTCACCAATCGCAAATAAAAAGGTAGGTTAAAATGGATTTGGGAAGTGAAGGAATGAAGGATCGTTTTTTCTTCTTAAACGGACGGATTGCATGTTAAATGGACTTAAAATGAACCATATTAATTTATTAAAATATGGGTCTCGGTTATTTGGTTAATTAAAAAAACTAATGATAAAAACTGAAACTCATAAACTGAAAGAACCAATATTTTTGGAATTGGTAACCGAAACCAATTTTTTGATTATTTGATATTCAGTTTCGGTTTTGTGGTTGGTCAGGTTACTTTGTGTTGGGTAACCACACATGGATAGCACTGCAGAAAACAAAATTTTTATAACCCATCGCCGTTACCACCCAAGATCGTCTTACGAAAACTATGAACTATTGTAAAGAAGAATACTTTTCTCACAGAAAAACATATCGGTGTTGGTGGAGGGATTGGTGTGATGAACCTGTCACAAAGGATCTAACCTCTAGCGTGTCCCCACGAACAACGAACGGTGTTCTAAGAAGAGAATATGCTAGTAATCTCTTTCTAAAATATTGCAAGAATATAGAAAATGTTTTAGGAATGATCAAGAAAATTTTCCTCAAAATTTTCAGCTCTCTCGATTTTCTCGATCCGCTCTTCAGCCTGGAGAGAGGCGCTGTGTCATGTATATATGGTAGTGCTGTGGTGAAGAAGTCTCATTAAGTGTTACTTAATTAAATTAAGTAATCTAATTACAGAGTTAGAAATAGAATCAAATTCTTGCTTCTCTTCCTCTCCTTATTTTCAGCACCCACCTAATAAAATATATCAATTTATTCTGTCAAATTTAATTATATATAGTTAAGACAAAATAAACATATATATAATTTTTTGTAACACCATTACTATGTGTGTGTCTATATATATATATATATATATATATATATATAAATATATATATATATATATATGGGCTAATTTAGGTGAGAATGCACCTTGGTGAAAGAAATAAGAATAAGATCTAGCCTTTGGATCGGATGCATCGTGCGGCTCAGATCCTGCACTCCGATTTTGAGATATTGCATTTTCAAAGGATTTTGATGCATTTTGACATGATGCATTTTTAACCCATTTTGGTACACCTAATTTTGATGCAATCTTGACCCTTAGATTTCACAATCTAAAGCACCAGATTCAATCTTATTTCTTTCATAAGATCGCATTCTCACTTGAACCAAAATCTATATATATATATATATATATATATATATATATATATATATATATATACATGTATATATATATATATGTATAGATATATATACATGTATAGATATTTATATATAATTATGTATATGTATAGATATATATATATATATATGTATATGTATGTATGTATGTATGTATATATATATATATATATATATACAAGGCCGATCCTAAGAATTTAACGGCTTGGGCCGAGATAAAAAAAGGCCCTAAATATAAAGTCTAGCAAATTAACATATGTAAACTAATTATATATAAATGATAATAAAAGTAATATTATTAGAAGAACATAAATAAATGACCAAAGCTTTTCTTATCCGGCTTGATACTTTCTCAATCTTCATCTCGTTTTCTCTTTTTACGTTTTTGACTACTAGATAGATGTTTAGGACTTGTAGCTATTGAATTATGTCTGAAATAAAATTCAAATTCATAAATTTTACTACTTAGTAAAATAAAATATGGAAAAGCAAGCAAAGAAATTCATATATCATACACTCATATCAATAGATTCAATTCGTCATTTTTTCAGTTTTTTTTTTCTTTTTCAGTTTCCAGTCTTTTTATATTTATATTAAATTCATGTCAATTTGTCAATTTTTCAGTTTTTTTTAGTTTTTCAGTTTTCAGTTTTTTTATATACGGAGTATATCATAAATTCAAATCAATTCGTCCAAATCAAATAAAGAATATATGGAACCATTAATTCATTCATATGTTATAGCAATTAGCAAAGATTTCAAACTTAAAATTAATAATTAACCCTGGATTTTAAATCCAAAGAATGAAACAATGAAAGAAAGAAAATTAGAAAATAATTAAATTGAAAAAATAGTGAATACGTTACCGGCGGCGTCTGGCGGGTACCTGGAGGGTGCAGCGGCGTCTGGAGGCAGAGGCGGCGGCGTCTCTCTACCGGCGGCGTTCTAGCAGTCGGCACTCTCTTTCCGGTTTCGGCAGTAGGCTTCGTCCTCTTCCAGCTTCTGCGCCTCTGCGGTTTGCGTTAGTAAGTAGGAAGGGATGGGGCGGCGAATGAGATAGGCTTTTCAAATATTGGGCTCGATGCTGGGCTTCTATATGCATACATATAATATTAAAAAATAATTAGGTCCCTTACAATCATGGGCCCAGTTCAAACTGACTGTTTGTCCCTCTATTGGGCCGGCCCTATATACATACATACATACATACATATATATATATATATACACACACTAGCAATGGCACGTGCGTTGTACGAGATGTGGTGCGTGAAATTAGCTTTGCTGTTAGGCGTGTTACTATTATATTTATGCATTGCCTTTTCCATTTTTCAATCATATGTCAAGCATATTTATTTTTCTATTTAGTTTTGTTTTCACAGCACTATATCGCTATTAATTGTTAATTTTTTTCATTTTGTAGCTTTATCTATTTGGTTTATGCAACTACATTTGTGGCATTCCCTTTTCCATTTGCAATCATAACTCACACATAATTCTATATATCTATATTTGATTTTTTAGTGATTATCTATCACGAATGCCACTATAATATCAAGATTGTATCATTAGTAATTACATACAATTGAGCTCCTTTCTAGATTTAGTGAAAAAGAATTTTTTTGAATGAGTAGGGATGAAAATAGTGTTTGTGATAACAGATTTTTCTAGAGAATTTTCCAGATTAATCTTTCTAATTTTCATGTTTAAACATTTTTGTAATGGCATTTTGGACAAATCTATTAAAAATTATTATCTTTCAAATATTTTTAAAAATGAGAAAAAGTCAAAGTGAAAAGATTAAATTCAAACAGAGGATGTTATAAGTAGCATAATTCGGGATAGTCATCTCACAAATAGATAATGAAAGAAAAATTTTAAAGAGCTTTTTTTCTTATTGTGAGAATTGGTGTGAGTCTAAGACTATAACATTAAATGACATTTATTGGGAATATAAGTGGATGGAGAAAACTAACGGTGTATGGGTAAGGTTGGTATTAAAAAGCAATGTACATGATTTAAAGCATAATGTACCTATTTTTTGGATGGAAAAAGAACATCTTATTAAGGGGTACCAAACCCTCTTTCACACACACACACACACACATATATATATATACACACACACACTAGCAATTGCACGCGCGATGCGCGAGTTTAAGTGCCCGATATTTTGTTTTTTCCTAGTTTTTTTATGTTTTTCGTGAGTATTTGATTGAATATTGTTTTAAATTATTGTGTACCCATTATTAGGCATTGATTGAAGTGCTTAATTACCAATGGAAATAATGTCTAAATAATAGGCTTAGAAATATTTAAAAGTCATTTTTTAAACCATTAAAAAAGAGTGAACAAGATTGATGGTAAGTAAAATACATGTAGTCAAATAAGATGTGTAGCAAAAAAAATAAGTGACAAAGTGTTCAAGTGTCAAATGTAAAATATTAGCGAATGATTTAATACAAAGTAGAGAGACAAAATATACATACAATGCATCGGGACATATTCTTTAACACAATCGAGAGTCAGGCACAAAAAAACAACATTCAAAGGAAGTGAGTAAAAAGATGGTAAAACCTTAAAAAATTGATAAGGCACAAGGAAGAATCCAAGTCGTATCCAGTATCCCCACACAACTACCCTAAAAGGCTTAAAGAAATTCAATTATAGTATCTATCCATTAAGCCAAAAACATGAGTTACAAAAGCGGGCGTAAAAGGAAGATTGATAAATGCCTCCGAAAGATGTAATATGGCCAGGGAGCTACAACGATGACATGGCTGTGACGGTGGAAGTGACGCAGTATTAAAGCAGGAACCTGAACACTGACTTGATCAGATATGGCCGCTGGTTGATGAATCCTACAGTTCTTTATGTATGATTCATACTTCAATTCAGAAAAAGAGTGCATGCAGATAAGTAAGAAAATTATCCTTAATAACACAAAGACATGTACAAACAGATCTAGAAGTTAAAGAAGGGCCATTTCACATGGAGTTTATAAGTTGATCTTGTATGTTTATATGCGTCATACTTTCAATTCATTTAGGAAAATGGTTTTTCGGTTTTTCTCTTTCGTTTTTGCTTCTGAACACATTTAAAGGTTTTCCAAATCATTAGTTTTCAAAGACCATAACCTTTGTTTTTTTGGCGTTGGTTATCGGCATTCGATGTTGCTTATCGGCGTTGGTTTTTGGCGTCCAAATAAATCAAGTGGTTTTTAATATTTTATGATTGATTTTTACTTCTGAGCATATCCAAACAGTTCTCCAAAAAACATGTTAAAACCCACCTTTTGTTTTTGGTCTTTTGGTGAAAAACATGTGAAACAGCATAAACTTGGCTAGCCGTAGTTTTGACCTTAATGAAGTGGTTTTTTAGTTTTTATACTTGGTTTCTACATAAAATACATTATATAAGAGTTTCCAACACTTGATTTATATTTTTGAGAACTTCACATTTTATCGGTCGGGTTTTAGTATCGGTCGGGTTTCAGCATCGATTGACTAGGCCATGGTTCAGGCAAAAACCATAGGTTTTTGGACTAGCCATCAATCCAGCGGTGGGAGATATTATCCATAGATGGGTAAGTGGTCCTTTAGTGAAAGGTAACCACGAGACTAGGTCAAACATCTAACTCTCACTAGTCTCACACGCACTAACAATATCCCACTCTCGTTAATGCTTCAACTATAGACCATTTATAATTATACTAAGTGACAAGAAGTCAGTCTCAACATCAGAAAACTCATTCTGATAAACATCTTATAATATAATTCTAGGAATGCAATTAAGAGTTTACATTAGCATGAGATGTTTGTAAACTTATTACATTTGCCTTTACATGATAGAAAATAACTAAGATATTACAACAGCAGTTGGCCATAAGGGCACCAACTCCAAGAATCTCCCACTTGCATTATGGCCAATATGGCATTGGGCAAATTCTCATTGACCTAGTGTGACCCTCATACTTTATCTTTCCCAAGGGCTTGGTCAGGGGGTCGGCTATGTTATCGTTTGTTCCTGCTTTGCAAATCTCTACATCGCCTCTATCTATGATTTCTCGTATGATGTGATAACGCTATACAATGTGCTTGGTTTTTTTGGTGAGATCGTGGTTCCTTTGCCTGTGCAATGGCCCTAGTGTTGTCGTAGAACAACGGGATTGGGTCATTAATGCTAGGAACCACTCCAAGTTCAGTAATGAACTTTTTTATCCAAATACCTTCCTTTGCTGCTTCAGCGGCAACTATGTACTCAGCCTCTGTAGTTGAATCGATGGTTGTGTCCTATTTAGAACTCTTCCAACTAAAAGCTTTGCCATTCAGGCAAAACACATACCCTGCTTGTGACTTGTAATCGTCTCGATCGGTTTGGAAGCTCGCATCGGTGTAACCGATCACTTTCAGCTCTTCCTCACCTCCATATACCAGGAATGCATCCTTAGTATTCCGAAGACACTTTAGGATGTTCTTGACCATTGTCCAGTGTGCTTCACCTGGTATCTGCTAGTCACGCTTAAAGCGAATGAGACATCAAGTCTAGTACATATCATGGCATACATGATGAAATCAATTGCAGAAGCATATGAGACGTTCATCATGAGTGTTTTCATAAATGGTTTTAAGTATCTAAAACCTATGCTTCTTGCCCAAACAAAACCATAACCATCGATTATCGGCGTTCGGCTATGACGTTCAGTTTTCGGCATTGGTTATAGGCATTAATTTTAGACAAATAGTTTTTGGGTTTTTATCTTTGGTTTTTGCTTCTGGAAACATTAAAAGGTTTTCCAAAACATTAGTTTTCAAAAAACATAACCATTGTTTTTTGGCGTTGGTTATCAGCGTTGGTTTTTGGGGTCCAAATCAATCAAGTAGTTTTTAATATTTTATGATTGGTTTTTACTTCTGGGCATATCCAAACAGTTCTCCAACAAAAACATGTTAAAAACCACCTTTTGTTTTTGGTCTTTTGGTGAAAACCATGTGAAACAACATAAACTTGGCTAGCCGTGGTTTTTACCTTAATGAAGTGATTTTTAAAATTTTATATTTGGTTTCTACATAAAATACATTATATAAGAGTTTCCAACACTTGGTTTTTATTTTGGAGAACTTCACATTTTATCGGTCGGGTTTCAGTTTCGGTCGGGTTTCAGCATCGATCGGCTAGGCCATGGTTCAGGAAAAAACTATAGGTTTTTGGACTAGCCATCAATCCAGCGATGAGAGATATTACCCATTAATTGGTAAGTGGTCCTTTAGCTCAGCTGGATTCCAGAACCATGCCACACAGCGATGGGGAGTTCTACTCGTCGTTGTACAAGCCTTGGTTCAACATTAACACAAGGCAGAATGCCCTCACCTAGCGATGGGGACTTGGAGACATCGTTGGGCACCCAGCGATTGGAGGGTATATCCATCACTGGTTAGGTGTGACCGTTGTAAGGCATTTAAGCCTGATTCTTTCCTTGTTTGAAAGTAAACCTCCCACCCAGCGATGGGAAGTGCTTACCCATCGATGGGTAGGCGACCGTTGTCTTTAAAACTGAAGGAAAAATGGCTTACAAGCGATGGGTAGATCCACACATCGCTGGGTAGGCTGATTTCCTGCAGATCCACTTTTATTTGATTTCCACAAATCATGACATTAAACTCAAATCAAAGCCCATCCATTATTGGGTATAAATAGGGGTCTTTTGGGTCTACTTTGTACAACCATTCCTCACAAATTTCATAGCTTTACATTGCATCATTCCATAAACTCTTTACATAGCTTTTTAGAACCATTTCTTAAGGAATTGTGTGTGTTCTTGATTTAAATTAGTTTACTCATATTCTACTCTTTAAGAGAGTTTTTGTTCTTGAGTGGTTAAGTGTTGTAAACACTTTAAGGGAGGTTTGTTCCCTTGGTTGTACGAAGGAAGGGCATATTCCTTCGAGTTGAAGTCTTGGAGTGCGGTATCTCTGAGCAAATGTATTAAAGCTCGTGGGACTCGAGTTCTCAAGTTGTAACGGTTTATTAAGCCCCCATAAGCTTAACGGAAGTAGTGTAGCTCAAGAGAGTCTCTCGAGAGGCTGGACTAGCCATACGTTGTGGTGAATCAGGGTAAAATTGGTGTGTTCTTTCCTTACGTTTTTTTTATTCCGTTCTTTACTTTATCCCTGCGATTTCTATTTCGTGAAAATTTATAAACATTCTCGTGCCTCACTATTCACTTCCCCTCTAGTGAAGGGCACTTATCCTAACAATTGGTATCCGAGACTACCTCTCTACAAGCCTTAACCGGTTGAGAGAACGAGAATAGAACAAGATATTCATCGTTGAGCCTTAGATGACTTTTGAGGACAAAATTCCTTTAAGGGGGGAAGAAATGTAATGCCCCAAAAATGGTCAAAAAGTTATTCTATAATAAAAGTAGTTTAGAAATAATATTTTGACCCTACAAAACATTAATTCTATGTTTGACCAAAAACGAAGGAATTTTTGGAATCAATGATTTTTTTGTTAAGATTGACTTTTTGGGATAGGTTTCGAAGAGACGAATCCAAAAATATATTTTATGAATAAATCTGATGTACAGATTTTTAGTTATGACATTTTAAATATGTAATTTGCATAAAAATGAAAAGTGGTCAAAGATGTGAACTTTTGTAAAATGATTTATTGAAATAAGTTATTCAAATTGAATAAAAATGATTAAATATGAGAGTACTTTAAATTATATGTCAATTAATTCAATTTCGACTCTGTCAAAGTCAACCCACTAAAATATGGTGTCAGAAAAAGTATTTATGACCAGAACGATATAATAAGATTTCAATTTGGTGAAAGTTGGACAAAAAAATATACCCAATTGAGACCATATTAATTCCAATCAGGGACAAACGTGTGAAATTTCCAAAGATCAGTCGCCGCGTCCACTACGAAGCACGAATCACTAAGGAAGCACCAAAACCACATAACTCTCTATTTATTCTTGGCCTATTTAAGGAGGTTGAATCTTCTTCAATTCTCTATAATTCTCTCCCATTCTTCTTCGATTTTTCTCCTTGTTGTGTGGAGAATAATCCGCAAGCAATCGTAGCCGTTTAAGTCATCGAAGGTAGCCACGGTTCTTGTCGGAAGTTGCCTCGAAAGTTGAATGAAGAAAACATCCCTTGTGCAAATCAGCCCACTTGTGAGCATTTTCACACCCTCTAAACATCGTTATTTTAATCTGGTTTATAAACAAAAGTTGTAGCCTTATGTCTTACGAATCCGTAGCTTCAACCGATTTGCGATTTCGTTGAGTAACAAAGGAGATATGTCTCGAAAACAAGGGCTGGTATAGTGGTGACGAGAAGTGACGAGTTTTGAAGTTTACGACGTTGTTTTCACTCCCGTTCATTCGTTGAGCTTCATCATGTTGATTTCCAGATCTGAACCATTATTTTAAACAACTTTAGAAGGCATTGGAAGATCCTTGAACTTATTGATGCATATATATTTGGAAATATAAATATTTTGATATTCACAATCTCCAAATTTGTTTTGTTGATAAAGCTTCAAATAAATCATTTGTATTGTGATGATTATTATTGATGTTGTTTATGATCAGACTTTGATGAATATTCTTATTAAAATAATAATTATGAATGATTAAATCATGATTAAAAATGAATATATTGATGATTATGAAAATGATGTGCATTGTTAAGGATATCTAGAATAACTCTAAGATATACCTCCTTTACCAATTCATAATTTGAGGTTAAAACTTACGTACAGGATCCAGACTGCATATCACCTGCCCACACAGTTCACTGTTCGATTGGGACATAATCCACATGACTCGTAGGTTAAAGTGTATGTACAGGATCCAGACTGCATATCGGTTCTTGTGTTCTGCCTTAAACTATTTATAGTTTAAGAGCCTGGTTAGAAATATTGTCTTAGACTAGTTATAGTTTAAGAGCTATGTTATCAATATTAATTTGACTTCGACTTAAAATAGTTTAAGAGCATTGATATGATTTGGCCTTAACTTAGAATAAGTTAGGAGCAAATTGTGATAAAATTTGATATGAAATTATGCGTAACAAATGATGAATATTGTGATAACAAAAGTGACATGTGATTATTGTGAATTATGGACTGATAACTACATAAGTTTAAATGATGATATTTAAGAATTGACTATGTCCATTATCCTTGTTAAAATAACAAAGACGAATTTAAATATGAAAAAGCGAATATTTGAACATATATACGTGATTGGTATTATTTAAAAAATTATTCTGTGAATTCTTTTGTTGTGCCATGGTACCACTCGGCTTCATTGCTGAGCATGTAGAATTTTCATCTTTCTACACGTAGGTATGAGAGAGAATACATGTGGAGCCTATTCTAGGGATTACTGAGATGGAGGTGATGTGTGCACTTGCACAAATCTATTATTGAAGTAAATCATTTTATCACATGGTTGATCATACTTGTCAAGGAACCAACTCAACCAAAAGCTCAAGCTTGTGGTTGTGGCCCAAGAAGAGTTATTTATATTCTAACACACCCCACATGTGCAGGTGTAGTTTTTTTTTCGATCCTTGCACGTGAAACTTTAAATTTCTTAAAATTGGGTGACGCTGAGTTTCGAACCCGTGACCTTCTGATTGTGGCCCAGGAATGATTGTTATATACTCTAACACGCCCCTCACGTGCAGGCGTGACCTTTTTGAGCCTTGCACGTGAAACCTTAATTTTTTTTAATCTGGGTGGCGGTGAGTTTCGAACTCGTGACCTCTTGGTCATTAATTAAGGCTTGGATACCATGTCAAGGAACCAACTCAACCAAAAGCTCAAGCTTGGGGTTGTGGCCCAAGAACAGTTATTTATATTCTAACACGCCCCTCACGTGCAGGCGTATTTTTTTTTAGCCTTGCATGTGAAACCTTAAATTTTTTAAACTGGGTGGCGTTGAGTTTCGAACCTGTGACCTCTTAGTCAACGAGGCTCTGATACCATGTCAAGGAACCAACTCAACCAAAAGCTCAAGCTTATGGTTGTGGCCTAGGAATAGTTATTTATATTCTAACAACACTATTGTAGTTTGCAAATCGCTTCCGCCTTATTCTAAATAATTTTACTATGATGTTATTATGAAATATTTAGCACAATTGTTGAAATAAAGTTTTTAAATGTTTGAAACTTTTACGTTACCAAGTTAATACTTTAGTCCAAAAGGTGCTGCAGACCTGGACGGATTAGGGTGTTACAATTTGGTATCGTAGCAAATGGTTTTAAAATTTGTTTTTGAACGATTTGACTAAATTGTTTTTAAAATTTGTGCGTCCGCATCCTCCACTTCATCTCAGCTCCAGGAGAGGTATGAGAATTTACTTGGTAAATATTGACTATGTTAAATTCTCATTAGATAACAATTGTTAGTGCTGAAATTATATCGAGCATTGACTCAATTCAAATGTTTGTACTTGGTGAAGAGAAGAAAGAATAAACAAAAAAATGTATGACCCTCTAATACGTTATCAACGTACGCATTGCATCGCGAATAACGAAACTGATTTGCGTCGAAAGGTCGCACGAAAGTGAGATGACTCAGAAGAAACGATTAATGTTGATTTGATGAACAACATCTATGAATCTGGTGTTGAAAATCTACATATGGACTCAACACTATCTGATCGCTGATTCAAACATGAACGTTTTGAATCAATAAACTCTGTTATCTAAAGTATTCTGTTCCGTTATGAATCAAAATTGTTCGTTGAGCGACGATTGCTTACAAAATCTCATTGGAATACCATACAAGGAAATTGACGTTATCCTTAGTATGAATTGGTTGACTAAAACGGTGTTTCTGTTGACAACTCTTGACGAAGAATTCTTCAACTAAAGACCAATGATGGTAACCTCATAGAGGTGAAACCAAAGCTAATTACTAAATCGACCGAGTTCATTTCGAATAAATATGCAAAAAAAGAGGATCGATGACACTTTGTATCAACTACCAAAAATTGTTATCGTTTACCTCGTATTGATGACTTATTTGATCAGCTTAGAGGATCCATTGTGCTCTCTAAGATTGACTTACGGTCACGATACTATCGTATCCCTGTTAAGAAAGATGGACAAGCCGACGATCAAGAATCGCTACCTTTTTCTACACACTAAAGATTTATTGGGTCAAATTCGAAAGAAACTGCTTGTTAGAAGTTATAGACAGATAAACCTTGTGTAATCAACTGACGCCTTGCTATGAAGCAACTAGTGACTTCATTGCTTATCATTGAAAACCTCAATAAAGTCTGATTGAATCAATGAAATAAAGTGATTTTGACAAGACAAATCGTTAAGATAATACCCTATTGATGTGAAAGGTTGCGACAACATGACAATACAAAACAAGACGTGAAACAGTCACACCAACAGTGAAAGAAAGACTGAAGGATGAAGAAAATGTTTGATATTTACATGGTACATTCTGATGTTGGAAATAAATGTTCTTCTAACTTGCACTGGCCATGCAGCTGAGAACAACAGATAAGACTAACTCATAATGTTCATGGGTAATATTACAACTTGGATTACATAAAAGAAACATTACACATGTAAACTTGTTGTGTTAGTTACACAACAATATTCAAACTTGTTGTGTTAGTTACACACTTGAAACATCTGCTTAATCAATCTTGAAAAGATTGAATTCCATTGTTTGTATCAAGATGTTGAACCATGAAAAGTTGGTCGTAACTCATGATCCTCCATTAAAAAGATGCATCACGATACCGATCTTTGAAAATGTTACTCTGTGAACTACATAACTCAATCACAATGGTAAAAGTACCCTGACTTGAACATCATGTCAAACCTCACTTTGTGAACCACAAAACGATTGATGCGATTACGTTATCTCTGAAGATTATTATCGATCATCTTATTTACCAAACAAACTCCGTTATGACCCTAGCTAGGGAATGTATGTGCGAAAACTAGAAAAGAAATGACGTCATAAGGATCAAGCTGAATCATTCAAGCGAAAATCCCAAAACTATATGCGATGTTAGTGTAAGAATTAGTAATATTCCTTACTCTATAAATTCGAGAAATTGAATCACATACCGAAGATATTCTCTTCCTCCCTCGAAACAAGATCAACCATAGTGTAAAAATCAAACCTGTCACTATCATGAATGTATCTAGATATACTTCCAAAATCGAAGCAAGAAAGTCGAAAATGACAAGACGTATATGAGACGCCACTTGAACGTCAACACCTATGAGTGTGAATTAATACAAAGACTCATTGACAATAATGAGAAGTACCATGAAATGAACGAAGAGATGTTTCGACGTAAGATCGATGGTGACAAGCTACTGTATAATCGATCGATAGTACTTCCTCATAAATGATGCTTCATAATCTGAAAATCATGAACCAATAAAATCCATTTGATGTTACCTACGAGTCGTTGCTGAATTATATGAATGGTGTGAAGATGTCTTGAAGACTTAGAAGATTACATAATGACTTATGAATTGAAACAAACTTCAAATCCCTAACTATACCTTCCATTTGAGGAAATCTTTATATTTCGTTTGCATAGCCTCCTCCTCTTCATCATCGTCATCACTTGACTCGTAGCTTGAGTCACTATATGTCTCATTCATTTCACTTGACTCTTCACTTGAGTCACTCGAGTCATCACTACACTCCTTGGATGCTTTGAATGTTTTATTAAGTTTTGGATTTGTACGCATTTCTTCTTCGTGAATCTTAATCATCTAAAGTTCATGAGAATACAAGAAAAGACCAAATGTGGGCAGCTTTTACCTTCTCACATTTGGGTAATAAATCTAATATACTACTATGCCATTCTTTAGGTGAAAAAAATTAATATTTTCGAATTTTATTCGCATTTAGTATACGTCTTACCCAACTTACTCAACTTGTTTATTTCATTGAACATATTGTTTTGTCAAGACATCCCCTTCATGAATGGCTTCTTGTAATTCCCATGCTTCCTTGGTTGTTTTGCATAGACTAACCCTTGCAAATTCATCTGGGCCCAGGGCACAATGGATGGTATTTATTGCATTTGCATTCATGGATAATTTCCTTTTATCCTCCGAAGATAATCCTGCAAATCACCAATACTCGGCACAAATGACATGTGAAGTATATTCGACCATAAATCAAAATCAATGGATTGTATAAAGTATTCCATCCGCATTTTCCAATATGAATAATTTTGGCCATTGAAAAACGGAGGGCGGTGAATACTTTGGGAATCTATTGAGGCCTTTTTCCAAACTTTGAATTTTAAAAATCATAAATAATAAAATATTGAAATTTTAAAATTCAATTTAAAATGGGCGCAAGTAGATCTTTGTTGTAGATGCGGTTAAGCACTTTAAACTACAAAACCACTCTGATGCCACTTGTTTGTATATGTGCCCACGCCTTAGATGGGGTGGAAAATGCCAAAGAAATGTAAAAACGTAGAAAATTAAAAGCATAAATTAAAGAGACACTACTTTTAGACTGGTTCGGGAACTCCCTACTCCAGTACCTTGAGGCTCCTTCTTAAGTATTTCCAAATCCACTTAGTTCAGGTCTCTAGAACTCCGTCAAAGTACTGTACTAGCTAGTTTGGCAAACAACTCTTTCCAATAGGATTCAACCCTGAGATTTCACCGTGGCTATCTCCAATTGCTTAAAATGAAGATTTCACAATAACAATAACAATAACAATAACAATAACAATAACAATAACAATAGCAATAACAATAGCAATAGCAATAGCAATAGCAATAACAATAACAATAACAATAACAATAACAATAACAATAACAATAACAATAACAATAACAATAACAATAACAATAACAATAACAATAACAATAACAATAACAATAATAACAACAACAACAACAATAACAGTAACAATAACAGTAACAATAATAGTAACAGTAACAGTAATAAAAATAATAGTAGCAGTAGTAGTTGAAGTAGTAGTAGTAGTGGTAATAATAATAATAATAATAATAATAATAATAATAATAATAATAATAATAATAATAATAATAATCTCTATATATACAATGGTAGAGGCTAAAATGAACAGTGTTTATTGGGCCAGGTCACTGTCATTGTGCAGTATTTGGGTCGGGTAACTGGACATGGGCTTCTGCAATTGGGATATAACACAAAACCAGTAATATATATAACACAAAACGACAGACACATGGCCAATTAGGCAAAATTATAACATAAAAAAGAAAAAAACACAATATTGATTTCACTTTTAAAAATATTTCAAAACCAATTTGGACCGGTTAAATTTCTAAAATAAGTATTAATAAAGATTGTACTATTTTAAAAAACAACTATTCAAAAGGTTACATTTAATTCAAGTAATACCTTTCTAAATAGAAAAATGCTATGGGTACACTAAAAGTGTACTCCATATGTCCCCCACCCCCTCCTTGTCCACTAAAAAAGGCAATAAAATTTAAAAAAAATAAGTAAATGAAAATCAAATAAAAATGTATGGTGGAGAAGGGGATGGTGTACATTTGGAGTATACCTTTTGGTGTACTCCTAGCATTGCTCAAAAAGATACTGGGTTTGTACACCGGGTGTACACCAAATAAAAGGTTACTCTACCCCACCCTCCATATACCCATTCTTTCCCTTCTCTGCACGGGCGGGCATGATGTGCGTTCATCTTCTTGTTCCAATTCCTCAGTACCAGCGTCCGCCATCTTCGTTTTGTTCCTTCGTCTACCACGTTGCCCTCTACTCCAAGCCTTCGTCTTCGCACTTCCGCACAGATAAATCAAATATGGTTTGGTTCATTGTTATTTCTGAATTTGTTCATTTTTTATGGAGATTTTGATTTTCCAATTTGATTAAGGCAAAAATTGAATTTGATTTTGTTCACATATCTAATTTTTTGTGCGCTTGCATATAGTTCTTGGCAATTTTATTTTGTGCATACACTAAATTTCCTAGTCTACTTTTTTAATATTGCGCTAGGTAAATTTTTATCTAATTTATTTTCAATTTGCTTCAATAACTTGATTATCTTACCAAAATAGTGATTGAAGCTGCCAAATTTGCAGGCTTAAACCTATACCTTTTGGTGTTTTTTCTCTGTTTACCATTTTTTATTCCCTTCTTACTTCCAATAAATCTTGACCTCTCTTATAAAAAAAGAAAAGTAGAAGTTGATTTAATGTGGATTTATTTGTCATATACTTATAAAAATACTGGAGTTAAATTGGCTTTAATGCTCAACAGCTCAATTTTTGAATGGTCCACTGACTTTTACTTTTTTTTCACATGCTTAAAGCACTTGCATAAAATATGTAATCAGTATTGTTTTTTCGCATAAAATGTTTGTGATTCATTGAACACACACACTCATTGTCTGTTTCATCTTGATAAAAATTGCATCGATCTGATAAGCCAAATTATCCTATATAAAAAGTATTTCACAGTTTTCCAAAGCAAGAATGAAATTTACAATTACCACTATTTAGTTACAAAGATTCTTAATGTTTGTAAGTATTGATACATAGACATTTATGATTTGTGTAACATTAAAGAAAATTACATCAGTCAAATATGTCAAAAAATCCAATAACAAGAATATCTTACAATTTTTCCGATGGTGTAGAAAAGTTACAATTGGCACTATCAAGTCATATAGATAATTAATGTCAGTAATTTTTTGAAAATAGACACCTACTGTCTATGTACCCTGAATAAAATTGCTCCGCCATCTCAACTAGATTTCATCGCTTTAGTGACGCTGTTGAAGGAGAAGAAAGACGATGTGGCAATAGGGAAGGAATGGGCGCTGACAAGAAAACATTCGGTAGAGGAAGAATTGATGTAGAGGCGTAGGAGTTGAAAGACTGGTTCTACACCGATCTAGATCTCCATGATGCCGCTATTATGACGTTTCTAGGGCGGTGATTGGGAGCCCAAGCCGAGCATATTCTAGACAACGAAGAAGATTGGCAGGGCGGGGAAGAGGATCGATCTCATGATATAGATCCTGTGGCGGTGATGATGAAGGCATGGTGCTGCGTTGATCATCGGCAGGGAGGGAGGGAGTTGAGGGATCTAAGGAGGAAGAAAGAGTGAGTGAGGTTACGGAGACATTATGTGTCTTTGGTAAACAAGTATTAATGTATGTGAATTACTTCCTCATAAATGAACATTGTAGATGACATTTATTTTTTTCTAATAGATTATATATGAGTTACATTTTGAAAAAAAGGAGTATCTACAAATGTATTTCTTGCATAATTTGTGTTAGTCTTTTACTTTGGTTTAATGACACAAGAGAATTATTAGTTCTAGTAATCTAGAATTGTGTCATCTGAGTGTTTGGCCTATTTGGAGTTGATTATTACGTACACTTTCATGCATATTTAAAATGGTGTTTACATCGCTGATTAAACTATTTTGGTTTGTCTTGGTATGCTTGAGTTTTATTATGGCCTTTGAAAGCTTAGCTTTAGACTTTTTTTT
>OOIL02005040.1:1679433-1705732 GCA_900332095.2 Cuscuta campestris | reverse complement strand
TGACATTTATTTTTTTCTAATAGATTATATATGAGTTACATTTTGAAAAAAAGGAGTATCTACAAATGTATTTCTTGCATAATTTGTGTTAGTCTTTTACTTTGGTTTAATGACACAAGAGAATTATTAGTTCTAGTAATCTAGAATTGTGTCATCTGAGTGTTTGGCCTATTTGGAGTTGATTATTACGTACACTTTCATGCATATTTTGGTTTGTCTTGGTATGCTTGAGTTTTATTATGGCCTTTGAAAGCTTAGCTTTAGACTTTTTTAAATAATTGTGAACTTTACTAATTTTGTTCTATGATGTATTGCAGACTAACATGGAACTCTACCTTGCTCCTTCAGCTTTTGTTCTCTCTGTTTGTAACGGAACAAGGTCAAGCTTTTATGAGTCTATGAAGTTGTGCTTGATTTTGTGTATAATTCAAGACTCAACTTTAGCTCTTTGGTTGTATAACCTCAGGCTCTTGGGTCGTTAGGTCTCATTGGCTTTGTTTTTTGTATGTGACATTCCATTTCGTTACTTGCCATTGCCGGTGTTCTAGTATTTTCATTGCCATTATATTGTTTTATTTGATCCAGGGATTTATTAGGGGGGAGTTAGAAGAATAATCGAAGTAAATGTCCACCATCACCAGAAATTGTTCCGTTGTTCAAACTAAATGACCACGATCACTTGATATTGTTTCTGCCACTACACATCATTTAAGTATTATTTAGAGGATTAAAAAAGTTGAAGTACTATATTAGAAAATTGCATATGCTTTAGTACTATTTAGTGCGAATTTCAATTTTTTTTTATGAACACGGTTTCAAATATTAAGTGAATCTTAAATAAAATTTGTACTTGCACACCATTTTTTTTATATTCCATATGCATTTAGACTATATCGAAGCTTTAAAAAAATCAATCTTATCAAGAAAGGACATGTATCTACTAGATAGGGGTGGACAGGATTCCGATTGGAAACTCAAACCAGACCAGTTAGCAACGCTGGCTAATTCTCGGAAGAGATGGATACATCATGTAACTCTAAGTAAATATGACAATGCAAGTCAACAAAATGAATCGTAGAATTCAACTATTGTTGCATTTACAACGGGATCATACGCTCTAAAGCTATGTGAATCTAATAACATGTATCTGGGGACACAAACCTTGTAAGAGATACAACAGGTACTATATGAAGATGTTCCTTGTGTTTGAGATTGTTTGTTGCACATGAACTCAAGAAAAAGAAGAGAGAAAAGTGAAAACAAATAGAGGAGCCTAAACCTGAACTGAATGTATCAATGAATCTGCCAACTATTCTTGCCTATTTCAGCTTAGGACTACTAATACCTTTGCCGGGGGGAGGCTGAATCTCAAATCTGACAATTCTTGAATACTAAATCAAACTTTGGCCTCAGAACTCTCGGCATTGGATGAAACATTATGGTAGCAATTGTAGTTACACAACAATGACATATCTTCAGTTGATAAAGATAATCCACCACAAGCCAAGTAGTGTCTATCCACACGTGCCCTGCAATGCAGAGATAAAGATGAGTATGCATGATTGCCATGTTCTATAAGAAAATTTGTGACATTTCTTAAGGGATGCGACATTTGCCTTCTTTGTCTACTCCTGCTAACACAGTCTGACAACTGGTTAGCTTCTAGTCTTGAGATGCGGCTCAAAGCTGAAAGATATTCGTAAAATGCACCACCTTTCACTGAGAGGAATGACCTCAAAGGAACAGCTGATTGAAGTATATTCACAACATCTGAGCTGTTCTTCCTGCATCAGGGTAAGAGAGAGGAATGCAGTAATTATTATATTCATCTATAATGCAACATTGATTAAAGGTAGAGGGAATGGAGTCGCATGATGCAGCTATGTAGCTTTGCCCTGACACGAGACACCATATCTTTAAGTCTTATTATAATATACCAAACAGCATGAATAGTAGTGGTTGTATTCGTTGCATTGTAATTCAGGGCAATTGAAATAAAGAATAAGTTCTATTTGAGATGAAGTGGCACAGGACACCATCTAAAGGGGTCAAAAGAGTCAAATACGCATCTAAATTAAAGTTGTGTACTACTTTGAAAGGAAAATGGGCGAATACAATGGGACAACCTATAAAGAAAGAGTGGACAAATACATTGAGATAGAGCCAGTATGCAATAAGATTGCATGTCTAGTTCTATTTATAGAAACTAATAGATTTGAATCAAAACAATTGTCACAGGGCAAAAGAAGAAAGTAAGACAAGAAAGAGGAGATAGAAACAAAAGTAATGAGATGATTGCACTCTGGAAAAAGATTCCCTGCAGAGCCCTTGACAGGAATTTATTGCACAAGAAATTTATAGGAAACTACAAATGAAATTAGAAAAACTACCTTTTTAACTTTATATAAACTCCCTATATTATTAGCAGCGATTATATTCATTGCAATTTTGAACAAATATATAACTTTGACTGAAAAGTTAGGTGTAGTAACTTGTAACTCATAAAGCATCAAAGTCAGGAGATAGAAACAAAAGAAAAGAGATGACTACACTTTTCTGCAGTCTGCAGAATGAGGGACATTGAACAGTTTTAAAAATGGAACATACTGGATTAGAAACATGGCTTATAAATTTGATGTAAATTCCCTAAATCTTTCCTAGCAATTGACTTTGGTAGATATATCATAAACCCTAACCAAGTGTAGCCCTAATAATTATGTCTAAGCCATTTCGTGTTATGTATTTGTATATATACATTCCCTCTGTCGAATATGATAATATAAAAGTATTCTCCATACAATACTTCTGTATTTACTACAGTCTACAAGTCATCATTTTAGCAGCTTTAGTCCTTTTCCCACATGACTCATTTTAGTAGCCTTTTTCTTTTCTAGGCACTACTCATCCCTTTGTCACTATCATCAGGTGATCTGCTTCCTCTTTTGACATACACCACCGTGTTCAGGATGATGTCATGGCTCTGCTTCAAAAGACACCACCAGCTACTGCCACACACTGATCACCACCTCGGTTGCCCTCCTTGTCTGTGAAGCTTCTGATATCACTGCAGTGCCACCAACAGTCTCATATCTCTCTGGAGTATTGTGAGCACATTTAGTCTTCGAACACCACTCAAGTTGACTGCTAAGGTACTGACATTCTTCGTTGTTATGCTGTTAGGATTCTAATGCTTCACCCTTTACCGCTGTTCCGGGCATCACCATAGATCAGTCAACGGGTAGTAACGTCCAGTCATCTTTGGCAGCTTCCATTATGCTCTGGTTAAAAGGTCAAGGTTAGTTTATCATTTCTGCACAAGCTTCTAACATCGCCACTGACACCAAACATCTCATATCTCTCCAGAGTAAATTGAGCACATTTAGTCAAACACCACTGAAGTTAATTGCTAGCATACTGATTTTTCCTTGGTCTTTTTATGTTGTTATGGTTCTACTGCTTCATCCTTTAGCGCTTTTCTGTCCATCACCAAAGATTAGTTAACCAGTAGTAACGTCCACTCATGTGTACCTTCTGCATTCAAGACCAAAATGCCCAAAAGATCTTCCACTTTCTCGAATGTACGATGGAGTAAAGACAACAATAAGAGAACTCTTGGGTGACCTGTAGAAGAACAAAGGGCAAGATTTCCCAAGTTTTTTCTTGAAGTGGGTGTTCCAGGGTGGTTTTTTATTTGGGGTAGGGTTTTCATCTGGGAAGACTTCCAATTTTAGAGATGATTGATGTCTAGAGTACGGTTTTGATTTAGGGAAGAGTTCCAAATTCAGAGGTAGGTTCCAGTGGGCCTGGTAATGGTTTTAAAAGGCATTTACGAGGTAGTGAGGCCGTCCCTTTAGGCCTCGGAGGCTTAAGCTGTTATAGTGAAGAGAATTCTGGTTTCCCTCTCAATGAAGAAGATGATCCGGAGAACAGAGTTTGGGGACTGAGAGAAAAGAGAGAGAAAGAGTTTAGGAGGAATGTGTTGTACTCTAATGACGTATCTTCCAGTATTACAGCTTTGTGTTTATACACAGAAATCCAAGTAACTAAAACAACAACCCAGTTGGATCCCACGAGTGTAGGGTCGGGAGTGGGTGGGTGTTTCTGCGAACCTTACCCGTACTCGAAAGTCGGAAGTCTGTTTCCAAGAGACCCTCAGCTGAGGTACCACAGGTAGCACAAAAACACAGAAGACACATAACAAGTGAAAACTTCCACCAAGTCCAAAACGCCTACCAGACTACCCTAATCCTAGCTCTCCAAACGTTCCTATCTAAAGTCATATCTTCAGTAAGTGCTAGAAGTCCAAGAAATCCAAGTAACTAACACCCAAATATCAGCTAACTAATCTAACGATTAGTATCTCGACATCAGCAAACTGTAACCTAAGCCACAGTAGTGATATATGAGGCGTATGTGCCTATGTGGTATGCCCAAAAATGCTGAGGTGGTCCGAGGAAGTCTTTCAAATTTTAATTTCTCTGTTTGCTTTTTTCCAGCATCACTCTCCCTCTTCGTCTTTGATTTTTATATACTTTCTCCCAAAATGGGCTTAACCTAAAATTCCATCTATATTTGTAATTGAGATTTATATGTATTAGTCTAAAATAACTTAATACCCAGTTATTCTCATGTTTTCTCCAATTTTTAAATTCTACATTAGCTGAAACGTTTCCAATTTTTGTATTAGCTATAATTTCTCGTGTCATTTAATCTAGGTCAAAGAATGATATAACTTTACTTTTGCGTGAAATTTCATCCACATTTAAAAGCGACTTGGTGTACATGAAATGCCATAATTGTACAAAAAAATCACAGTTCACAGGCAATGCGGGTAGATTAAAAGACTATCTTGCACGAACTCGTAATTATTATCATTGCAAGATTTTTTGATTTTTAACTTATTTGACATGATTATAGATTATGCATTTTGTTTTACCTCAGATTCTTTATTTTAGTATTATTTTTTTGTTAATTGAATTGAGGCTTATGCATCAAGGCATTTTGCTCCAAAACCTTGAGGCTAGTTTTCACCTTTCAAAACAGTGGGCCTGGTGTTGGTTGAAAGAAACTAAGGCCGTGCGGCAGTGAATTGAAGTCGTCTGTTGGCCAAAACTAGCTGCTCCCTAGGCTTGGGGAAGGACCACTAGCATCGTTGATTCGTTGAGGACGATGAACTGGTGATATGCCCAAGGGATAGAAAACTAATTTGAGTTCATAAGTATTCAAACAAATTTTGAAAAATATTACCCAGGACACACTACCCAACATTGGAGACCTTCATTGACATTCATAGTAAAACTATCTCGATCTCATGTCAAATTATGCCCAACCCCCCCCCCCCTGTTGGGTTCATAATTATCCAAACATTTTTTTTAAAAATTATAGCTAGGACACACTACCCAACGTTGGAGATCTCCGTTGACATTCATAGTGAAACTATCTCGACCTCATGTCAAACNAATTTGAGTTCATAAGTATTCAAACAAATTTTTAAAAATATTACCCAGGACACACTACCCAACATTGGAGACCTTCATTGACATTCATAGTAAAACTATCTCGACCTCATGTCAAATTATGCCCAACCCCCCCCTGTTGGGTTCATAATTATCCAAACATTTTTTTAAAAATATTAGCTAGGACACACTACCCAACGTTGGAGATCTCCGTTGACATTCATAGTGAAACTATCTCGACCTCATGTCAAACTATGCACAAGTGCCCCCCCCCAAACCCTGAAACCAGTACTGGTTCTTGTCACTGATTCTCAACTCTACTATCCGCTATGTGGTTGCTCGCAACTTTGACACCGCCTCAAACAACACTGCAGTTGTTTCCAATGACCCTGTTGTTGCTGCCCTACATTCTGCTACCTCAACCACTTTCATAGCTCGTGCCTGCACTAATAGAAGATCTGCCTCCATCTATGACTCGAAACAGCCCCATCTTAGGTGGTCCTACTCAGAACATATAAAGTGCTGGAAGACACAACCATCACGGTTCTGCCAAATTAATTGCAAATTAATTTTGATGCTCTGGCATGATTGGCGACAGAGTGCTAAGGCCCTAGTGCGGAGATGTGAGAGTCATACAATGGTGGGTGGGAGTAGGAGAAGGGGTAAACTTATGAGGAATTGGGAGGTTATTAGACCGGACATAAGACTACGTGCCGTCCGTACCCTTAAGATTAGGGTAGTTGGGTAGGCATTTTGGGCGTGGTGGTAGTTTTCGCACTTGGGTGCTTTTTATGCTTGGTGCTTTTTGCTTGCTATGCTTTTCCTTCATTAATATTATTTTGTTGACTTTGTTCTTTGCTTTTTTCTGCTTTTTGCTTTCTCCTCTTCATGTGTCCTCTGTGAGCTGTGCTATCCATGTTACTTAAGCCATGGTCTCATGGAAACAGCCTCCCTGCTTTTGAGTAGGGTAAGATCTATATACACACACTGCCCCAAACCCTACTCTTGTGGGATTCAACTAGGTTTGATTGTGGTGCTTTGGCATGATTGGGCTGAGCAATTGTGTTCTTTGCTGGAAAACCCTAGATTATGTTGGTGAAGTTCTATTTGTTGGGGTGCAACAAAGTAAGCATTTCTGAGGAGCCAAAGTGGAAGAAGCATGAGCTTGTCTAAAAGCACTACATTTTGCTCAGGAGCGAGGTTTGTATAGGAGCATTCAACAAGGGAGGTTGCATGTCTGTTATCACTTATTACTAGCATTAGGAAGACATCTTTGCCTAGTAATACTCTGGGTCTTTTTTTGTGAAATTCCTAAGCTGGAGTCTTGATTGATTTCAATGCTTGGGCTCATGTGAATGAGAAGTAATGTTGTTGTCTGTGAGTTAGCCCATTTCAAAGTTCAAACAAATCTAGGTCTCTACAAGAACATGATTGGAGGGTAAACCAGATTGCATAATCAATTTGGCTAATAATTTATATAAAGTTTTTCCAACCCCCCCCCCCCATATCCAAAAAGGACCTTAGAGAAATAAATTAAATATCATAACAGAAGCACGTAGCAATACTCGGGGTCTTTTTTTGTGAAATTCCTAAGTGGGAGTCTTGATTGATTTCAATGTTCGGGCTCACGTGAATGAGATGTAATGTTGCTGTCCGTGAGTTAGCCCATTTCAAACAAATCTAGGTCTCTACAAGGACATTATTGGAGGGTAAACCAGATTGCATAATCAATTTGGCTAATACTATATAAAAAAGTTTTTCCAACCCCCCCCCCCCAATCCAGATAGAACCTGAGAGAAATAAATTAAATATCATAACAGAAGCACGTAGCAGCATGCATAGGGTCATAGGGTGATTATTTTAAGATATGGGTTGCTAAAGAAAAAAAATAAACAAATAAAAACTCTACTCAAGACAAAAACAGTGTTCATATATGTTACTCCGTACATACTAATAAGATGCAGAAAATAGGTCATAAAATCATACGGAGTAATAGTATACCTTTTGGAATAGCTGCTTTTGAGTGGTCTTACTTCTGTGGTTCTGGTTTCTCTTCTGCCAAGACCAACCAGCTTCCCTAGAGACATTGTGCTATCAGAAGATGCCAACATCTCTGATGCTAAATCCAACTTATTTACAGACACATTATCCAATTCCAAATTGGCAACTTCTTTAGCTAAGAGGCATATCCCATGTTGAGCAACAATAGATGACATCTGCAGCTGGTCATCATGCCAGCTATATGACTGTAAACTATCGCATGGTATCATTGAAGAATCCAAAGAATCCTGAAGGATTGTTGATAAACCATCAGGAGGTGCGCAACACGAAATAAAGTACAGGTACTTAAAGCTAATATGACACTGACACTTACACATATAAGCTGCTGGCAGTCATTAGACAATAAATCAGCTTCCGAAATTAAATTGCTCAATCTATAACAAATATTAAGAGCCTCGGAAGTGTCTTTCTGATCTGAGGTAGCATATTGTTTTATGTTCATGTACCCGTTACGAAGTTTTTTCCATGTTTCTTGTACATAATTGATTGATAGATAATGCTTGTCATGTGCAACGGCTAGAGATCTCCAATTGAAGTCAATACGGCTACACTCATCCAGTGGCTGATAAGCTCCGGAAGAATCTTCCACACATTGTGCAATATATTGAGCAGCTTCACCACCACAAACAGATATTGAGTTAATATCAGAACTACAACCCAGTAGTTCAAGATTGTTACATGTTTCAAGAACAGTATCATCGTGTTTGTCATACTCATGATGCATACAACTTGGTAGCAAACCGTTCGCTGAATCTGCTTCAACTTTACAGCTAACATTAATATAAGAATCTGTTCCATATGTTAGTTTTGAGTCAATACTAAACTTGGATTCCGGAACAAATGATGACTCTGGAACACAAGAGAAATCACATGATGCGCTCATTGCATTTGGATGAAATGAACCGTCTGCCTTAGAACACTTCCTTTTCAATCTTTTTCGTTTACAAAGCAGGGGCTTACTCAAAATACTGCAGCACATCTCAGTGGATGACACATCAGGTGGAGAATTGAACATCATTTCATTTGCCTCTTCGCAATTATCACATGGGACTTCATTTAAGTCTACTGTTTTTCTGCTGCTGAAACACTCCTCATCAGAATCGGAAACCATTACTGCATCAAGTTTCCTCCGTGAATTTCTTCGACAGAAAGTAACTGGGGATCCAGAGTAATTTGAAAGCTCAGAGTTACTATCAAGCTTGGGTGTGTGTACATTTTTATCTGGTGGCGAACCATGCAAACTTAGCATTGCTTCCTTTTTGGAAATTATACCGTTTGGATCTTCAAACTCTTTAAAAATATTCTGGATGCTATTGCCATTCAACCTCTCTTCTTCAACTGTATCACCCAAACCAAAGCTGTCTTCTGCCATTCTCATAGATTTAGTTATCTCCTCATCAACAAGTGCAGAGAGTGGGCTAGGGAAGCTCGAATGAATTATTTTTGGCAGCATCAGATGCCCAGCATTTATATCAAACAAAAGTGGCCTATATGTCCTGAGTTTATTACCTGGAAATAACATGATAGAATATTGTAACTAATTGATGAAACAAATTTTTGAGCTGAACCAGATGCCACCTTCATCTACGAAGGGGAGATCGTATAGCTTTGAACATAAAGTACAAAACTTATATAGCAAAGGACACATGTTCATATGACTTATACATTAAATGAATGGGCCAGGTCATATAAAGGGATGGAGGAAGTGGCTAGCCAAATGGGCAAGATAAGAACAACCAAAAGAGATGAGAAGATTATGATGTGGTGCAATTGTTGTCCTAGTCTTTATTTGATGTATTTTAATTCTAATTCTGAATTCCCATATAATATCCACAATTTGGAAGAGATTTCCTTCCAAATCTTTGTGATTTAGAGCTTATTTTCTTCAACTTATTTTTATTACAACAACAACCGAGTTGGACCCCACGAGAGTAGGGTATGGGGAGGGGGAGGGTGTGCGTACGCAGACCTTGCCCTGCTTGAAAGTTGGGAGGCTGTTTCCAAGTGACCCTCAGCTCAAGTAGTACATACAATTTAAGAACACAGAAGACACGTAAAAGCAGAGAATGCACAGAGCATACAAAGCACACAAAGTACACAACAAAGCATAAAAAGCACACAAGAACAAGGGAAGAAACCATCACCTAGTCCAAAACGCCTACCTAACTTATTCTTATCACTTATTGCTTATTCTTATTGGAATCAGATCCAAATCAAGTCCAGATCCAGATCCAGCTTTAAATATAACTACAATAAATTCAGATCTCGCCTTAATAAAGCCAGAGGAGATCCAATCAGATTAGACAAAGAGAACAAGCTCTTAGTAAGTAATTAAGGGTAGTTAATATACCCATTGTAATAATGTAATGGTTTGAACGCTATTATGATGATCAAGTTTGAATGCAAAATTCCATTTCAAGGACTTGTGTATTTTGAAGTACTAGCAAGTGATTTGCTATACCTTTCCTAATTTTATCTCTTTGTTTGCCAACATAGAGTGTGTATTAAGATTTAGGAGTCTACTTTTATATCTCAGTATTGAAGTATAAAGTAGATACTCGATAAAAGCCCTAAAAAGATATAAGTGTGTCATATCTCTTAATATCAACTTAGCCTATTAAAGTCATAAGTGAATACATAACATTTAGCTCCAAGCCCGACCTCACATACAACATTTGGTATCAAAGCCAGCATGAAAGCATCCTATATAACAATTGCAAAATTGCAAATGCAACGGTTTAGAACAGTTTCAATAAGTTGAAATAAAACACCCTTTCCTAACAGAAATTTAACTCTACTCAATTTCTAGTTGCATGAAGCATTTTGTCCACGGGAAGAGAATATTCTTTACAAGGACCATAGGGAGTCAATAAATTCACAGTGTTGATGATGTTAAGCAAATGAATAAACCACTTTGAAGTTCACATTCAACGGCTACCAAAAGATCAATTAAATGTGTTATTTTTCAACATATCTATGTCTCAAAAAAAGTGTTGAATTTGAAGAAAATATGTATCTCTCTACTATATCCAATGTTTTAGAGTAACAAAATGCCAAACAAGTTAAATATGTTTTTTAGTTAAACCAAAAGAAATTAAAAAGATAGTTATATATCATAATTTTTACTAGCTGTACATTACTAAAATATAAAATTCGTACATTTATGAAATAAGGTTCTTTTTATGGGACTGAGGGAGTACCATTATCACTCCAAAGATTAGGACATTATAGCAATTACCATTCTGAAAGATTAGACCTTGACACCAGAACTGTAGCAGCATGATTGTTTTGCGAATATCTCCTTCACAGTGACTGACAAATCGCTCTACCAACGAAGTGTCAATTTCAGCTTGCTCTGCAGTACAGATCTACAATACTACTACGTATTTATTAAGAACAAGCAGCTGGAAACAAAAACCCTACATATTTGATTAATTTAGTCAAGAAAGTCTACCGTGTGTGCAAGTTCAAGAACGTCATTGAAAGGTGGAATTGCAAAGCACAGCTCTAGCCTGTCCAAATTGTTTGGAAGCACAGGATTGACACCTAGGTAATGGATCAAAGTGATTAATGAACTTTTGAAAGATTAGCCCCGTCACGAATAAAGTTAAACCAGATAAATTATCTTACTGTTGCTAGTTAGAATCATTGGTCGTTTAGCAGTTTCTGAGAGTTGCTGAATGGTAGATATAAAACCACGGTCTTCACAGAGAGCCGCATCAACATCCTCAAAAAGAACTAAAGTTCTAAGGTCACCATGGCAATCAGTTCTGTGCTTATAAATTGGATTTCTAGGCATTGCACTGGTAAATTGAGAATCTTCATCAGTGAATAACGGCATCAGCTCAATAACTTCACTCCTAGACCCTTCAGTCCCAGTCTTAGCAGCTGAACACGGCATCACTAGATGCTGGTCCTCTGGATTTGGTGTGCCTTGTGTACTGGGATGGGAAAAAAAGTTAAAAATGGCAGCATAATAAACTTGGGGGAACTCATCTTGACATTGTGGCTGCATCTCCCTTGGGATGTCATTGCAACAACAATCAACCCAGTATATTCCTTTCAGATGTTTTTAATTGGGGAAAATATCTTTAATATTATCATATAAAAACACACACAAAATTGCTGCTTGGTACCCCAGTTTTGTCATAAGAACTCCCGGGTCTCATTGTTTTTCAAAATATACTCCGTCCATCCCTCGGTCATACCTAATTACACCGTCGTCATCATCATCATTATCTTCTTCTTCTTCCTCCTCTTCATCCTTCTTCTTCCTCTTCCTTCTTCTTCCCCACCTTAAGAAAAGTGTTCTATGTTGAGCCGCACCCATCCCTTTCCGAGCTCCATCCTCACAATTTGAAGTTAACGCCAAGATTGATGTCCCTGGAACTGGTCACCTCAGCCCTCACCAACCTCCATCTCACAATTGAAGACAACACCCGGATTGAAGTCGCTGGAGCTGGTCGCCTTCGTCCAGCCATCACCGTCTAGAGCAAAGATGTCCTACATACCCGTTCGCAATAAACCGGCCACATCAAACACGCCCTCCATCTTCGTTGGCCGCCCATCTCCATTCATCTGCTGATCATCTACAATAGGACTCTATATTACAAAATAATCATCAACACCCACAGCAAACAAGCCCTCCATGGGGGCGACGTAGTTCTCCATCAACGAGAAGTTGACTCTGGCAATGTGTGGTACCATGGTCGCCGGAGCTCTAAAGGAAGAAGATCATGATGGTGAAGATGACAGAGGGATGGACGGAAAGCCCCTCCTGGGTGAATTATCGGATATTTTTAAGCTACCCAGGAGTATATTTTGAAAAACAATGGGACCTGGGAGTTCTAACCACAAAACTTCGGGTACCCAGTAGTACTTTTTTGTAAAAACACTTGGGAAGTTATAAACTTTTGACTCTTAAAGCAAGCAAAACATTGAGATATGGGTTATAAGATGAAATTTAATACAACAACAAGCCCAGTATAATCCCAACTTAGTAGGAGTCTAAAGGTGAAGCTAAAATTCAATGGCACATTAAAAATGTGTAGAAATATGATCATAATCACTGCAAATGAAATTTTAAAACTTGACCATTCATTAGTCATAAGTTGACAGGACCTAGACCGAAATGTAGAAATGTGATCAAACACCATGAATAACAATATGAAGTTCTCATTTTAAATATCTGGCGTGCAAAGTCTTTTCGCCTTTGGAAAGGTTGGACAGCTTTAGACATGTGTCGGCTAGGGATGCAGTAGTACAATAGCAATCATATACAAGTAAAACTGCAAGACGTGCAATTTAGCTTGACATTCCAATAGCATAAGATGGAAATGATTTCTTTCTGCTGATTATTGCATGAATTATGCTATCTCAACAAAAGAATTGTTTTCTCTCTCTTCCAATTGAACTAAAAATTTTATCGTCAGCATCATAGTCAGGTTTTGAGAGAATAAATTGAAATTCTTAGCGTGTGAAGAGCATCTTGAACAATATTGAAATTGAAAAAAGTCAATGGTCTTTTTTTGTGCACCCATTCCTTTTCTTCACTAGGGGGAATGGAATGCCCACAGCTCTATCTTTAGTTTATTTTCTTGACAGGAGAAACTTCCCATGCTTTTCAAGCTTGTGTTAATTTCTTGTATACAGCTCTAGTTCTTTTTTTGACTCTGTGATATGGATGGCACAATATTGGTGCCTATTAATGAAACTGTTGCTTTAAAAATGCACCTTGATTTTCCAATGATAAATAGAAAATCCATTAATTGTCACACTTCATGTAATTGCTAGGTTTGTATGAAGGAAATTCCATTCTATCAACTTTGTGTTAATTTCTTGTATAGAGCCCTACTCAACTTTGATTCCACACTATGGATGAATGTGGCATCATATTGGTGCATACCAATGACATTGTTACTTCAATTTTAAAAAATAGATGCATCTTGAATTTCCAATTATAAGCCCAAAATCTATGAATCATCAGAATTTATGTATTTACCTGATCAGTCAAATAAGTGTGCTGAACTTGAAATGAATTTATTAATTGAGTTATTATCATGCTAAAATGTAAATACACACAGACACAGTCACACACGCGCGCACACACATGAAAGAGTATTCAATGAGAATGACACCATGGACGAGTACTATTTTTAACTTAAAATTAAATACTTGCATATTTTAGTGCAGCAAAAATGGTCATTAACCATTTATGTTGAATGTTTTCTTAAGACTCAATAACAATGGATTGATACTCATTTGTGGTAGTAATGGTACTCATGAAAACCTTGTGTACCGGTTCCATTATAGAAGCTATCTGATTGGTATAAGTCTAGGAAGGCAGAGACTGGGCATCATATCTAGACTTACCGTTGGATCCAATGGGACTCCACAGCCTCCCCAAACCTCTGCTTAACAAGAGCCCCATTTCGCCAATCAGATGAATTGACCTGAGAATTAAGCAGATTGGAAATGAATTTTCCTGTTTGTTATGCTAAAATCCCCAAAAAAAAAACTATAGTTGACAATAGGGTGGATTAAAATGTGCAAGTTGTTCCTTGAATACACTATCTGACTGCATATACAGCCAAATAAGGAGAGAAACTAACCATGCTATATAACTATGATGTACTGTGTTGATTGCACTTAATGTAAATGTCCAGAACAATATATGGTTTGTGTAATGACACGTGATATTCAACCACTTGTTTAGCAGTACCTCAATGACTTGGAAACCCTGCTCTTTTGCACATGCATAGATGGCAGCAGACTTCCCGCACTGCAGTGAGAAAATGTGTTATTCACCAGTCACCATAATGAAATTCTGCCATCAATATTTGAGGAGATAAAACAAGCCTAAATTGATATTTGTGATAACTGTTAAACTAAAAAATTTCAAAGCAAAAAAAAAAGGATAAAGGGTTAACATGTATTGAAACAAGTACAATCAGAGAATTACAACAAAAAAATGCAAGTATCTAATTGAGACGAAACACATCACTAACCCCAACTGGTCCCGTAATTAACAGAACATTTTGAAGATGATTTTCTATGTCATCATCTGAATCACAGTCACTAACGTAAATATTGTCACGAGCTTCTACATCCACAAATGTATCACTCCATGTGATACCCTTATTTTTTTGAGAAACTTTCTCGAGCCATGAATGCAGCCAATCGCTCAAGATTTTCACGGATGCACCATTACCACATACCTAGAGAAAAATTACTCGAAACCTTTAGTACATACGAACAAACCAATAGCTAAGAGGTCCTAGATTAAGTAAATCTAGGTTCAAAAAACAAATGCAGACAGTGACACTAATAACAGCAATAACTATTTATCAGCTGTTTCACCTGCACGGCCTTCTCGGGCTGGTATTTATTTGTCCATAGAAAATTTTCAGGATGGCTGCATAATACTTGACTTTGTCGCATCATCCTAGCAATTCAAAAATCAGAGTACAGACTTCAAATATGGTTGTGCTGAATAGCAGTCATACATTTATGTTGGGAACAATGAAGAAAACTTCCCAAATCAACCAAAAAAAAAGAAAGAAAACTTCTACTATCTATGATTTGGATACAGGCATACAGCAGATTCAAACTGAAAATTACTAAATTCAAATGGTCATAACAGATATAGAGGGTTGATAGAAATAACAACCATTTGTTGCATGATAAATTGATAATCTAGGAAAAGATGATAATTCAACTTTAACTATTGATTTACTTTACTCTCTCTTTCATCCCAAAAAGAAACTACTACGTATAAAATATATTGACTAAAACAATCATTTATATGGCTTGCTTGGGCCAGTTTATTTTGGGCTTATCTGCTAAGGACTTATCAGTTTAGTTGGTTTTTTAACTCTGAAAGATTCAGGCGTATCCCCTAATATGTAATGCAGAAAATACAATTTTCTATTGCGTTCAAATAGTTTCATAAAATCTAGATGAATTCAGTAAAAAAGGCCTTCATTCTAGCAATATACTCCCTCCGTCCAGGTTTAATTTGGACAGATGACTTCAAGTACTTTTAGAAAAGTGTTGAAAAGTAAAAAGTAAGCGGTTGAAATTTCGGTAAAAGAAAGAGAAGAAATGTGGACCATATATACTTTATTTTTGGGACAGCCCAAAAAGGAAAGAGTATCGATTAATTCGGGGGGGAGGGGGGGGTTGAATGAATATGGCAGAGTCCCAAGGTAAGTAAAAAGGGAACTCATGAGCTTTGTGTCTCTGAAAAATTACATGTTCAATTCAAGGAGCATCCTGAATGTGCATGTAGGGAGAAGTGAACTCACCCTCCTCCAAGAAATCTATCATGTTTCTCAGTGTCAGGGCTCAAACGGCTGGAAATATTCAGGAAAGAGCTGTGTGTTCCATTTTCATTATCCTGTTAACACAAAGGTCAGAACCTCAAAGGAAAACAGATGAGTTGAAATCATTAAACCACACCAGTAACTCATCAGCGCATGCAACCTCTGAATTCTTTGAACACTCCTGCAGGATTGTTCCTTCAGCCAAATGGGTGGGAGATGTTAGACGCAACAAATGTGGCTCCCCAGTAAAATCAATAAAACAAGATTCCTTCTCTGAAGCAGAATGCAGATCAACACTAATACCGTATTGGTATAGTAATGGTCTATATGCATTAGACGGGCAATGAAATGTATCAAATTCGAGAGAACTAACAAATCCTTCATACAGTGGTGAGCATGAGCTAACAAATCCTACACAAAGTGGTGAGCGTCCATGTTCTAGAATGTAACTGCGATTTAGGATACATTTTTCAGAAAATGTCCAATGCTGCCAATCAACAGTGATATCATCTTCCTGCAAGATGTTGGCAACAATGAAAAAGGACATTAAACAAAAAACACAGGAACCGCCACTTGACTGCCAAAATGCCATAAGGTCAAATAACAACCCAGTTGAATCCCACAAGAGTAGGGTCTAGGACGGGTGTGTGTACGCAGACCTTACCCCTACTCAAAAACCAAAAGGTCAAATAATGAAACACAACACTATACCTCTACTATATCCAGCACATGAATGGGGGCAAGGGTGAGATTTTTTCCCTCTTTATCAGGAGAGCACCAGGTTCTCTCCATATTGATGGCCTCACTCTTTTGCTTAGACATTTTCCATGATGAAAAAAATGGATGTATTTCTTTTCCAGCATATATACGTGAGTTTTCCTGAAGGGATACGAAGAAGCAGGGGATTCAGCGAAAAGACAACATTTTAAGGAAAATGGTGTACTTCCAATAAAAGCACTTGTTTCAAGACATATATACAAATAATAAAGCAATCGCCTAATGAGAAATTTCAGTTTTTCACAGAAACTAAGGCAAGGGTAATATAATAGGCTCTTGGGCATCAAATGCCAAAGAAAATAAATCAACACGCATAGCTTCAAAGTATAGAAATTTAAATTGAGATAATTTAATTAAGCAAAACCACATCGTCCAAAAATGAACCTCACATGAAACTAAAAATTACACACTCTATTGTATTCCTTAAACATAAATTGGACTCTTTTAAGAACAAGGAAAATTTGAGGAATAGCTTTGACTAACCTCAGCTGTTTTTTGAGCTTCCATCCGTAGATTAGGAATCACACTGGGTGATAATTCATCCTCCATGAGGCTACATGATGCTGGCATAATGCATCCTTCCATTAATCCATTTTTTATTCCTCTTTTCTTTGGAGTACTTTTCTGACATTTTTCTGCACTATTAACGGTTTTCTCTGGTGTAGCATAATGCTTTTCTGCACGATTCTGTGCTTTCTCTGGTGTAGAGTTACCTCGATGTTTCCTCTTTCTTGGAGTAGTCATATCTTCAGAACAATATAGAGTTTGCAGGCAGTGACGCTAGTTAGAGCCTTAAAGGCTAAAGCAACACATAAAAATGGATGCTAAATTTTATTTTCTTAGCAAAAGATAAGACTATTTGATACATAAAGGTCTACAATAACAACAACAACCCAGTTGAATCCGACAAAAGTAGGGTCTGGGGAGGGTGTGTGTACGCAGACCTTACCCGTACTTCAAAGTAGAGAGGCTGTTTCCAATGATACATAAAGGTCTGACTATTTAAAAATTTCAAAGATAGCCTGACTTTCACAACAAGTTGAACTCTACTTCCATCATATTTCCAGATATACTTTTTTATGGAGCAACTCACCATAAGTAGAAGTTCTAAAGAACTGTGGAAAAATTAAAAAGAAACACAATATTGTGTACAGAAGATTAGTTTTAACAAACTACATAAAGTCTACCTACAGCACTCTTTATTATTCATTAAATCAGCCGGTAGAGCAGAAAGCAGAATGCCTTATCCAATGTTTAAAGGTATAAAACAATTAAAGAACTAGTATAGCCATATAGTATAATATTTTTCACTGTGTAAACAAAACATCACTCTTCAAAATATGCCAAAATTCGGTTTAAAATGAAACATTCTGGAGTGGGCAACAGTGGAAACCGCAAATGTTATGTAGCCATGAAAATGGGTGGCAGAAAGTAAAAATAATCAATTATGATTCATATACTTGTATATAACTTTCAAACTCCAACCAATCAAAAAAATTACCAAATAAAAAATACTAATGGTTCAACAATTAACTACAGTCATGCCTTAATGATTATAGAAATCTATCAAAAATAGGTCAAATAAGAGAACATACTGCCAGCTAACTCAGCAGGGGAAGAAGTTTTTCCATCCTCTTCAGCTGAACCAAGGCCTAATTGTTGGGTTTGTTGTCTCTTCTGATGTCTTTTCTCTGAAACCTTTACAAAGAAATCAGACTCTGCAGGAACGTCAAAATAGAATATAAAGTAATTAGATCTAGCCATTCTGCCATTCCAGTATTCATAGTGTTATAGGCCAAATAAGTATGTAACACTAAATAGGTGTACTAAAATTTATTATCATTATTGTTATCATCATCATCATTGAATTGAGGGATTAGCTTACTAATAGGACACTTCTTTTCTTGATGTTTATTGGCCATGTGCAGCAGGCTGCAAGGAAAATAAGAAAAGTCAAATGCATAAATCTACCTTGGGAACAAATTAAGAACAATCAGTGTTTAATAACTTGTACATGTTGTGTTTTTAAGAATGATTTATAGTACATCATCTCCAATGGTACCAAAGATTCACTTTTTTTGGGCTTTGGGGTATGATAGAATAAAGCAAAGTTGACTCTTTCAAATATCGGGAAACAATTGCTCTATGTTTTAAACATGGATATCACACTGCGTACATTCGACCCCCTCCCCTACCACGCAACGGGCGGGAGCCTTTAAGGCACTGGGGTAAGGTTGTTGTTGTTGATTTATAGTACAAAAGAGAGACTTCCTAAGGACATCAGTAATGTCAAGGAAGATGATGTCATGCCTTCTAGATGAGACTGATGTCAAGCCTAACTTTACAAAGTTTAAGAGCTATTGCTTTCTAATTCCCCACAAGTTTTGGATGTATAAATCATATGCACAAGCTTTCTAACCTCTCAGAGATTTTGTAAGAAATGTTAAATGTCAAAGAGTTGATCAGTGTTGACATTGGTCATGTTCTCTACAAGTGATTCTTATTACTTATGAAGTATTACTTATTCTTATCAGAATTCTTATCGGAATCAGATCACTCTGATCAGAAACAATTTAAAGTTTAACTAGAATCAGGCTAAGCCAGATCAGACCTTAATAAAATCATATCAGATCACCAGAAGAGACAAAAAGAACAACTTCATGGTCACTAGCAATATGTCCTGATGAAACAAAATTGCAATCAGCCAAAATGTGCTTAGTCTTTTCCATAGTTGCCACGGCGCATTGCGCCAATCTCAGGGAGGCAGTTTGACGCGACAATAGCAATTGCTCAATCATGGCGTCGCCACATGGCACAAAAATAAAGAATCTATAAAAATGAAATTTAGACAAAATAGGTATTTGATTCAACCACCAAAAAATAAATAAACGAGTTAAGTAACCTATTTTTTACCAAATTGTATAACCAAACAAGTTCAAAACTTCAAAGAGTACTAATAAATACTCCCTAAGTAAGTAATTGAATAAAAAAGTTAAGTTCTTCCATAAACTTTAACAACATATATAAAAAGTTGTCTCTTGTAATGATAATGACGTCATAAAAATATAAACATGGCAAATGCACTTGTTTGAGTTGTCTCTTGTCGAATGTTGATTAGAAAAAGGATAAAAAAACAAGGCTCCTAGCCATGCCATGTGCCAAATTCACTTATAGCTACATAAAGAGATAGCAATCACCAAGAGGCATCACTTACACACGAGAGAATTCTACATGCATAAGACCATAAGCAGTATTCTTTCTAAAACATTTGGTAATGAAATATTAATTGCACCAAATAAGAGGGTAATGCACACCTCAACACTATATGGTTTAGAGATATATCCCTCGAACTAATCCTTTATTTATTAAAGACACCCAAATCACTGTGTGTGGGTTGGTGGGAGTAGCTTTGGTCCCCCCGCCCCTTCCCCCAACGCCCCTGGCAAGATTTGGAACTCACCTCACCAAAAACACTCATTGTCACTAGAAACAAGTTTCATCAGCCAAAGAGAACCATGTTGAAATATGATAAAGCTTTAGCAAATAAAATAAAATAAAGGAACGCTTTATGAAATTAATGAATTCAGAAGCTTCATCAAATTCTTTTAAAGCTTTAGCAAATACGAAAATTCAGGTGCCTTGGTAAATTCAAAATAAAACGAAGGAGATTTCAGAAAATTGAGCAATTCAAAATTCAGGATCTTTATCAATTTTTTTGAAAGACAAAAAAGGATATTTTAGAAGATTTAAAATCAATCGTGCTTGTTGTATATATCACTCCCCTAATTTATTACTCCGTAAAATTTTAACCCAAAATCTAACCTTTATCCCCAGCTGAAGTCTGATGGCCGCTGCTTAAAGGAGTCAAAATTTAGCCTTTATTCCCACTACGTCGTCGGCTTGTCGCTGAAGGCTGGATTCCAGAAGATGGGTGCCTGTGACAGTTGCGAGTCGCCACACGAAGAAGGGAGCTGAGATTGTGGGATGCAATTGTCCTTCCGGTACAAAGAAAATCCTCCGCCCTGGTTTTGACTTGGGGGTCCCAGGAAATTTTGTTATTTTTCTTTCAATGCCTTGTAAGAATGTTTTATTTTATGGTATGTTTGAGAACATGGATTTGGATTTCAAATTCGGATTTGGCTTAAATTTCATGTTTGGGAAACTTAAGCATTTTGAATTTGGATTTGAATCAAATTCTTTACATTCAAAATAAAGCTTAATTTGAAATCCATGCACTTCTCCTTGTCATTTGAAATTCAGAATTTCAAATTTTGGAATTGAAATGCATCAATTGAAATGAAATGCTAGTTGCCAAACACTACCTTAATGTATTTAGAAGTTGTTTGTGAATGATTAACTTTAGGAGTAGACGCGGTTCGTGATGGTTCGTGATACTATCGGAACATATCACGGACTGCTCTTACTTAAATGGTTTGGTATTGGTACGGGATGAACTCCAAAACCATTCGGTACCATTTCGTTTTGAAACGGAATGGTACAATACCATACACATGCTCAAACCGTGCCAAAAAAATGAATTTAAATTACTCAAATAATATTGAATTTAATGTATAAATTTGTATAAAAAAGCACAATTTGTTAAATAAAAGTATTGATTTCAAATTTAAACGAATCATAAACATAAAGGATAAAAGATAACGAGTCCAAAGTTAAAAAATATTTTTTTTCCCAATCATATAATATCGGAATACTAATAATAGAAATCACCCTAAATAGGACTAAACCATAGAAAAAAGTACCAAAATAGGACTTTCATGTTTTTTTCCCAAATATGACTTTGCCCTGTTGTAATGTGGCAGTTTACATGTACAAATTACTATACTTTTTTAGTAATGTATATGAGCATCGATGGTAATGCAAACCTATTTCAGGAATAAAAACATGAAAGTCTTATCTTGGTATATTTTCAATGTTTTAGTCCTACTTTGGTCTTTTTCCCTACTAATAACTATAAAAAAATAATGCTAATAGTAATGATAAATATAATAACAACAATAATAATGAGAGAGTTAAAAATGAATAATAGAATACGAAATATTCTATATATGGTAAGGTGAAGTAGACAAATACTCCATAATTATTTGAGATACGTACTCCGTATATAGCATTGGACGGTTCGATCCGTGATAATCGGTTTTAAATATATGTATCACGGTCCCGTCCCATTTGGTATCGGTTCGGTTTGGGTTCGTGATGAAAAAAATCAATCCCGTTTGAAAACACTAAAAACGGTTCGGTACCATTAAGGTCTGATATGGTACCATGCTAGTTCAGTTTTTTTGCCTACCCCTAATTAAGTTATGGATAAAATGATTTTTACAAAAGCTGAAAGCAAAACTACCTCATGTCTGCTTCTCCGAAACGGTGTTCTACATACAAAATAGTGGTGGTGAAAAGAAAAAAGCTGACATACCAAACAGAGTAAAATCACTTCTACTCAAAGCAGAAGCTAAATTATTAAAAGCAACGTACTGCCAAACACCCTCTTAATCTTTATGATTTTATAATTTTATAAGATTATGGTTGTTTGTTTATACATAATTTGAGTTACTTAAAAAACTTATTTATTTTCTAACATTAACTATTACTTATGAAATTAACCAAAAACCTTGAAGAAATACTAAAATAAATATATATTATTTTTTTAAACATTATTAATATTATTATTATAAATTTATTAGCATAAAATACTATATTGTTCATTGTCATAAGAAATAAAAAAACTTAACTCATTATTATCTCAAAACTATATTTTATGTATGTCAAAATTTTTCAATGAAAATTTAAAGACAACACAAAAGAAATTATTATCTGAAATTCAAAAACAATTTAAAAATAAAACTATTAAACAACATAGTTCTCTATTCCTATCACTTCTTCTTCCATTTATCTAAAATAAGGACTGTTAAATATATTCTATATTTAATATAGTATCTTGTGTATATGGTAGTTTTTCTTATGTATAGGTTTCCTTATTTACATTTTACACCCTTGTTGTAACTATATATAGGAGCCTTGTTCTCCTTGTTCAAGATAGAAAATAATATTTCTCCTTGGTCGTGTAACGCCTTGAGAACCGGCTTATTAGTTGGCCATTATTTTAATAAAAATAAATTTATTATTTATTGACTTCAAAATATGAAGTATTTGTAAAGTTGACCATTTTAATTAAAAATTAGGTTTTTTGGGTAGATCTCGTAAAATGGTGACCAACAATGTATAGTTTGTTAAATTTAAACTTTTGTATAAAACATGGTGAGTAAAATAGAAGTTACAGTTCAATAAATGAATATAAAGATTTTATAATATTAAATAATAATAAATTATTCCTATGCCCATTTGTATTTCAAAGGGAGAAAGACCAAACTAGGACTAAAACATTGAGAATATACCAAAATAGGACTTCCATATTTTTATTCCCGAAATAGGACTTACATTACCAAACATGGTCATATACATTACCAAAAAAGTATAGTAATTTGCACATGTACACTGCCACATTACCACAATGCAAAGTCACATTACCACAGTGCAAAGTCCTATTTCGGGAAAAAAACATGAAAGTCCTATTTCGGTACTTTATACTATGTTTTAGTCCTATTTAGGATGATTTCTATATTCCAAAACGGAAAAAAATCCTCGCCCAATTAAACTGTGTATATCATAGTTTTAAAAATCAAGTCGGACTGGCCGGTTCGGACCGTGAACCGGCGAACCGGTGGTCCAACCGATCCGGTCCGGACCATTGGACCGTAACCTGCTTCGAGCCGGCCCAAACCGGCCGGTCACACCAGTCCACCTTGTTTTTTTTTTTTGCTGATTTTTTTCCAAAACATGCCTCCATGTGGGTTTGAACCCAAGACCTCTTAGACATTTGGTTGAGCTCCTAACCATCCAAGCAATGGTGCTTTTTGTTACAAGTTCACATAATCTTTTATAATATTCCATAATTACAAAAAAGATTGTATATAAATTCCTTTTCAATTTTATTACGGAGTAATATTATATAGCTATGAGTCAAACTCAAAATCATTGATATTATTGATACTATTACAAAATGCAAATCATGCAAAGATTTCGTTTTTTTAATACGGAGTATTAAACAACTTATTTGAAAAAAATAAAATCAACTCTTCATTTAAAATTCTTTTATATTTTTTTAATATGTAAATTTTATTTTTTAATTTTATCAAATAACTCAAGTATATTAATATAGTACGGAGTATTACTTAAATGTTATAAATTTCTTTCTTTAAATATTTATAAATGAGAATGTGTGTGTCTATGTGTATGTATGTATGTGTGTGTAAATATATATATACATATAAATATACATAAACACACACACATATATATATATATATTTATATTTATATAATTTTGAAATATGTTTAAATCACCGGTTCGACGAGTTGAACCACTGATTCAACCAGTAAACCAGTACCTTAACCGGTTCGTCGATCAATCTGCCTGAGACGTCGCCGGAAAAGAGAACTTCGCCGGAGCTTCCGCCGGAATCTAGGTGGGGATTATTTGTGATTTCTTCATCAATTCCATTGAGGTGAGTGATTTATCTCTTGTTAGAATTGATTTGTAGATTAGGATTGTTAATATGTGATTGTTCGATTGATGATGGATTATGTAAATTGAATTGTTGAATTTCTTAATCAATTGAATTGGATTGGGAATTTGGATGGTTACTCTGAACACCTCAATTTGTTCTACTCGTCTCTGTCCTTTTCTTCTGTTCGCTCTTTACTGCTCTGTTTCATTCTTCTATCTTTGCTCTGTTCTTTTGATCTGTCGCCACTGCGTGCTGCGCTGGACTTGGGGTTGGCCAAGTTGAACCTAAAGATGAGTTCTTCACTTCTTTGTAAATATTACTATTTGGCCATGACATTTCAAATTGATAGCAGATGCACTACTTTAAATACTTGATCTTTGAATTCATTCATGTCCCAATTCTATCCAAGTATACTAATACTTTATCACGTGGCTTAGGTGGTTTATCCTGGTAGTGGAATTTACCAAATAATGGATTTTTCACATTATATAGAACCTTTGATTATATTTGGTATCAAATTGGAATAGGCCCTCAGGTATATCCAAGGGTTATGACCTCAATTGAATCGATAAGGATTAAGGTTTAGGATTTAGGCATGGTGGGGCGAGCTTCGCATAACTCACATGTCTTGGGTTAAAAACGTACGTACGGGAGTCATTAGCCTACCTAGGGATTCCTTTGTAGGGGCTCCAACCCGCCCAATGAGGATTCTCTTTGGGTTTCATCAAGCGTGGTTTTGGGGGATCCGTCCGAGTGTCCATGGCTTAGTTAGTCAAAAGGAACCTTAGCCTATAGGGTTAAGTATAGATGAACAACAGGAACTGAATATAAATAAATAGTTTATCATGATATTTGATAATGATATTTGCTGATTCTTCTGATGTTGTATGATTATATATTGATGAGTGCTAGTCTATGAGTTAGTTCTAGCATTAGATACTTCCACTCTCCCTATTTTTACAGGTAGGGATCAAGGATTGGATGAAGAGCAGCCTGGAGGACAGTGAAGCGTGATGCTGGTGGATGGCCCGATGTTGTTTGAAATTGAATTAGATACTTGTTGACTTTTATTTTGTTTAAACTACAAGAATGTTCGACGTTGTTGTTTTAAAAGCTTCCGCAACGTTTGAATTATTTACTCCGATTAATTATGAATTGTTTTTAATTAAATATTATGTATGTTTTTTTTAAATATTTTCAAAATATTATGCATGTGAATACCAAATTAGTGACAACCCGACTCGCTAATTCGTCGGTTCGGGTTACGCGAGTTTGGGTGTTACAGGCCGACTTTCTCAATGGCAAATCCATCCCCTCAAGCGCGGACGATGCGGAATGGTTCCAACTCGATGCCCTCCTCTAGGGTTGGATCCTCTCTACCGTGAATGATGAAGTCTCCGACTTGGTTATCTCTTCTACAAACTCGGCATCGGAATTGTGGAAATCCATCTACTCTCTCTTCCATGATACCAAACTCGCGCGGGCGATGCAATTGGAACATCTCTTTCGCACCACCCACAAAAGCTCTCTCTCTATTGCTACATATTGTCAAACCCTGAAGAACATCGCGGATTGGTTAGATGACGTCGATGCTCCCGTTTCAGAGCAACAGCTTGTCCTCCAGGTGCTCAGAGGTCTGCCGGATGATTTTCGAGCTCAAACATCATTCCTGCAATTCCAAACACCGGCCCCGACTTTCCTACAGGTCCGCTCAGCCCTCCTCCTTATTGAACAACAGCGGACCGATCTTGGCTCCAGCAGAGACACACCGGGCACGGTGCTCTACTCTGGAAGCAGCCCTAGACTCCCCTTCGGCACTAACATCAGCCGCGGTAGTGCCCACGACAGTGGCGGATAGAGTGCAGTGGCGGCCCAGGCGCGTCGAACAACCGGCATCGTGGAGGACATCACCGAGGTCGTGGTCGAGGACGAAGCCCCAGATCTTATGCACGGCCCACCCAAGCACAGCCCCCCTGGCAGTTCTCCCACCCCAACCCAAACCCCGGCCTACTCGGCCCCAGGCCGACCCACAACCCCTCGCCCCACGCCTACTTTGCCTCCCCCATAGCCCGAACACCCAACCCCCATCCTACCCG
>OOIL02005040.1:1611989-1669728 GCA_900332095.2 Cuscuta campestris | reverse complement strand
AAAGTATTCATGAAGAACATTTGATACACTTTAATAAACTTTAACGTCTAATGATGAAAATATTTTGCAGGTCTCCTTGAACTACTCAAGCATAAGAATTGTAATCTATTCACATAAAAGAACATTACATATTTTCATTAAATCAAGAGTTGTTTATTGCGCTTAAACAATCCCAATTTTTATGAAAATAACAAACAAAAACACCAAGACATAAACAATCACTCTATAACGAATCTTAAGGAAAACGTTCGACTTATGTGGCTAAGAAGTCCAAAATCCTTAAAATTTTACAAAACACAAGTCACAAAAAAAAGATTCACGTATGAATTCGAGAATCACTTAACTAAAATATGTAGCTAAATTAGCTTCAATGATAACCGAAGTCGACATACCAACCTACTTATGAAATCAAATTTATAATTCAACCGATTTAACATCAATTTGCGCAAAAATTGAAGAAACTAGTAAGAATCAATTTTCATTCATAAGGGATTTAATATTACATAAAAAACCCATAAAAGAACACCAACCATTTTGGAATTTTCGAAATTAACACAAACAAGGGAAAAAAAATGTAAATTTGAATTGAAACAACACTTTTACAATGAAATTGGAGAAGAAATTGAAGAAATAACATATAGGGTTACCAATTGTTGAAGAAGAAGAAGTAATTGAAGAATTGGAGCTTGAAGGGACCGCCTGACCTATCACCGCCGACCATCGCCGGAACTGATGCCGCCGGATTCCGCCATAGCAGCGGCTTGGCCGCTGCTTTATTCTCGTGTGTTTCCCCCCCTTTCATGTGTGTCGATTCTCTTCAATTTATAGCAAGGAGGAGCTGAATTGATTGCTGCGCAATTGATGGAGCCGAACGTTGGAGGAGTTATGCGTTTGATTTGGGCGCTGCGCTCCGTTGACGATGGCGAAGAAGGAGTCGTAGACTTTTTTTTCTTTTACTTGTGCTAATTAAAAAGCAAAGGAGGAAAGGGCCGGTTATTGTTGTTGATGATGGATTGGGCTTCAACCCAATTTTGATCTTCTTTTTAAACTTGAACTGCACTTTGGCCTTTTGCTGCACTTTCTCCACATATAAGATATCTGATAATTTGGGTTAGGAAAAATAAAATAAAAATAAAAGAATGTAAAAAATGATTAAAAAGCTACTATTTTTGAGAGAAAATAAAAAGAGTGTAAAAATAAGAATTAAAATAAAACTAAGCTAAACAACTAAAAATTAAAGTCTAAAAATATTAAAAATGGCTAAAATTGAATAAAAAGTACTAACCCAAAGCTGTACTCACCTTCACACGTCCTGACCTCACTTATGCTGTACAGCAGCTTTGCCTTCATCTTCATGCCCCACGCAGCACTCATCTCACAGCCATGAAGAGGGTTCTTCATTACCTTCATGGCACCATCACTCATGGGATTACACTTCATCGCACCAGCATTGCATCTCTACAAGCCTACTCGGACGCTGACTGGGCGGGCTACCCTGATACTCGTCGCTCCACTTCTGGGTATTGTGTCTTCCTTGGGATAATCTCATCTCTTGGTCCTCTAAGAGACAAGCTACCACATCTCGATCCAGCGCTGAGGCAGAATACCGAGCCGTTGCCAATGCAGTAGCCGAGACCACTTGGATCCGAAATCTACTTCTAGAACTGCATTAGCCGCCTAGGCACGCCACACTGGTTTTTTGTGACAATGTTAGTGCCGTCTATCTATCCTCTAATCCTGTTCAGCACCAGCGCATCAAACATATAGAGGTTGACATTCATTTCGTTAGAGACAAGGTCGCACTGGGACAAGTTCTTGTTCTTCATGTCCCATCGTCCTCCCAGTACGCTGACATCTTCACTAAAAGGTTGCCATCGCTTCTCTTCTCCGATTTCAGACACAGTCTTGGCGTCCGTTCTTCCCCAGTCACCTAGTCGGGCGCATGTTAAATATATTCTATATTTAATATAGTATCTTGTGTATATGGTAGTTTTCCTTATGTATAGGTTTCCTTATTTACACTTTACACCCTTGTTGTAACTATATATACGGAGTCTTGTTCTCCTTGTTCAAGATAGAAAATAATATTTTTTCAAGGACAAATCATAAATAACAAGCAAATCAATATATGAGTTTGTATCATAAGAAGGTACTGCAAAACTCCAATACGAGAGTATACATACCATAAGGAGATACCAAAATTATTTGAAATTTGAAGCTCGACACCTGCATATAATTGAAAATAATTTAAACCAAGCATATTTTAAAACAACTAAATATATCACGAGTATTTTAAATTCTCAACTAAAACAAACTCACACTAGTATTACATCCGTGCGTTGCACGGGTCATATTTATGTTACTAAATTAGATTATTTTTGTATGATAGAAAATGATATCTAATAGAATATAGAGAAATGAAGTATGTTAAAATCATTATTTTATTTACACAGCTAAGAAAATTTCTCTATTTATTGTACGTATGAAGTTATAATTGAAACATGGTACCATATTAATTATTATTTTTATAACATCGTATCATAAATTCAATTACCTTTAATTATGTTTTTATACACAGTTACATCTTAATTTGTAAATAGCAATTACATTTTTGGTATACTCACTCTTTCAACATTTTATTTTATTACATACCTTTTTGGTGTTACTTACAATTTTTGTATTTGTTATTAGTAATTTATAAATATAAATTACGGAGTATATTTTTGGTGTTTTTTGTGTTACATACAATTCCAACATTTTAATTTATTACATGCCTTTTTTGTTTTACTTACCATTTTATTGCACACATAATAAAATAAGAAAATTATTTTATTTATTTCATAGGTATTTACAGTGTATTTATTATTCATTTTTACCAAAACCGTGTAAAAGAAAAGTATTTTATTTAAAATACTATGAAGTTAAAATGAAATAGGGTACCGTGTTAATTAATTTTTTACAACACCATATCATAAATTTAATAAATTTAATATACCTTTGATTACGCTTTTATACACACACTATATCTTAATTTATAAATATTAATTACATTTTTAGTATTAATTATCATTTCAATATTTTATTTTATTGCACACCTTTTTTGTGTTACTTATCATTTTTGTATTTTTAATTACATCTTAATTTTTAAATACTCCCTCCGTCCTAATTGACCTTCCCGGTTTGACTTTAACCCATTTTTAAGGAATGAGTAAATATACCTTTGACCTTCCAAAAATACCCTCATTCTAAAATTTGGAGAACAACAACCAACTCCCATCCAAATTCAAAAACGAACGACCCCCTTATTCTGGCGATTGGGCGATGTAATTAAGCGTCGACGCTAATGATTCAGCGACGGCGGCTCAAGTAATTGCTTCTCTGTAGTGAAAAAACCCAATTCCATCCCTTTTTAAATATCTTCTCCCGTCAATTTGAAGAAATTGAAAAAACAAAAAGCTAAAAAAACCCAACCCAAAAAGAACTCACCCTTTCATCGTTGTGATGAAGAAAGAAAAAAGAAATAGGAGCTCAATTTCTTTCGAAGCTTTAGCATTGGAAGAATTCAAAACGAAATAGGAAATCAAGTTGGGCTTTTGTAAATTGAAAAGAGAAACAGGAACTCAACCTACTGCTCACTCGCGAGACGTCGGCGGCGGCAATCAGAAAAACAAAGGAAAGAAAGGTCCGAGTAGATTGAGAGGCATCGAAGGGTACGTAGGGACTAGGGAGGAAGAGTAGATCTAGGTTTTTATTTGAGGGAAGGGATGCAAATAGGGAGTAATGGGTAAGAGGGGTATGTTGGTCACTTTGCACCTTTTTTTAGAAATGAGAAGGTAGTTTTAGAACATGAAAAATTGAGAAGTGAGAAGATGGTTTTAGAACGGAAGGAGTATAATTTACATTTTTGGTGTTTCATATCATTTCAATATTGTAATTTATTACACACCTTTTTGGTGTTACTTACCATTTCAACCTTTTATTTTATTACACACATTGCATCTTAATTGTTTTCACATGTGTTTAATTTAATACACATGGTACCGCGTTAAATTTAAAAAAATTGATTACCTTTTAATAGCTGATTGACATTAAACACTTACCTATTTTAGTTTAGCAATTACTATTTGTAAGTGAAAAATATTTAGGCCAGAAAAGGAAATAAGGGTTTCCCTTCCAAAAAACTGCTGCCAGGTACCCTCTATTTTGTGGTAAGAACTGCCAGGTACCCCTAATTTTTAAAATATACTCTCAGGTACCCCAAATTATAAAAAAATATACCAAGAGGTGATTTTCCATCCATTCTCCATCTCCTTCTCCTTTCTCCGTTAAATATACCACCACCATCATCATCCATCATCAACCATCATCATCATCATCATTCCACTACCACCATCACAACTTCTTCGTACTTCCTCCTTCTCTTTTTTTATTTTTATTTCTTCTTCTTCTTCTTCTTCTTCTCCTATTATTATTATTATTATTATTATTTATATTATTATTATTATTTATATTATTATTATTATTATTATTATTATTATTATTATTATTATTATTATTATTATTACCATTATTATTATTATTATTATTATTATTATTTAGTTGTTGGGCAAGGTTCCCAAGACATTGCCCAACAACTAAATAATAATAATAATAATAATAATAATGGTAATAATAATAATAATAATAATAATAATAATAATAATAATAATAATAATAATAATAATAATAATAATAATAATAATAATAATAATAATATAAATAATAATAATAATAATAATAATAATAATAATAATAATAATAATAATAATAATAATAATAATAATAATAATAATAATAATAATAATAGGAGAAGAAGAAGAAGAAGAAGAAGAAGAAGAAGAAGAAATAAAAATAAAAAAAGAAGAGAAGGAGGAAGTACGAAGAAGTTGTGATGGTGGTAGTGGAATGATGATGATGATGATGGTTGATGATGGATGATGATGGTGGTGGTATATTTAACGGAGAAAGGAGGAGGAGATAGAGAATGGATGGGAAATCACCTCTTGGTATATGTTTTTATATTTTGGGGTACCTGAGAGTATATTTTAAAAATTAGGGGTACCTGGCAGTTCTTACCACAAAATAGAGGGTACCTGACAGCAGTTTTTTGTTTCCCTTCTTTTTTATATAAAGTATAGATAAAACATTCAAAATAAAGTCATGAAACCTTTCATTCATCCTAATATATCTCTTCATTTTATGGGATATCCAACTTAACATGGCCTTCTTCAGGTGATATCTTCAAGAACACATCTTTTTTCCTTTGGTGCCAAGCAAATCAACCGCCTTAAACTACGTATCCTCATCTAAGCTTGTGGGATCCATGATGGATCTCATATTGTATATTCCCTATGCTACTTTCTTTAGCACGTTATTGATTCCCTATGCCACTTTCTTCATACGCACTTCTTTTTCTCTTGGTTTGAATTTTTTTACATGGGAACCTCATGACTTTTAGAAGATAGGAGCAGTGATGCGAAGTGAAAATGTGGATCGCTTTGAGGTTGGGTTATGAATGCATTATTTTCTAAGTCATGATCAAGGTCTCATATCTCCACATCTATACCTTCTCCACACCTAATATTCTTGCATTAGTGATACTACCCAATCTGATTGGGTTTTTAATTTCCAAAAACTAGGTATCCTCATCTAAGCTTGGGGTATCCTTGATACTACCCAAATAGTTTTCTCTACATTGGGCCTGGTAAAGAATGAGTCTGTTATTTTATCAAGTTTCTGCATTATAATTATTTTGTTTTATGTTAATTATTATATTTAGTATCTTGTACTTATTTATAGTTTATACTCTACAATGTTTAGGAATATATATATATATATATATATATATATATATATATTGGATCAAGTGAGAATGCAATCTTATGAAAGAAATAAGAATGAATCTGGTGCTTTGGATTGAGAGATCTAAGGGTCAGGATTGCATCAAAGTTAGATGCACCAAAATGATTTGAAAATGCATAATGTCGAAATGCACCAAAATCCTTTAAAAATGCACTATTTCAAAATCTGAGTGCAGGATGCAATCTGAGCCGCCTGATGCATCAGATCCAAAGGCTAGAGCTTATTCTTATTTATTTCACCAAGGTGCATTCTCACCTGAACCGCCCCCTACACACACACACACACACTAGCATTCTTCCACGCGATGGATGGGTTATGGTGTCGTCATTTTTTTTCTTTGAACAAATTAGCAGTATGATTTTTCTTGGTAGGTTTGTGGATTGAATGACTAACATGGATGAGAATTAGTATGTTAAAATCAATTTGAAACAATGCACAATGCTGATTCATTAATGACAATGAATTTTTTTTATAATTGTTTAAACATTGGTAAATAGTGGGTTCGCCCTGAATTTTCAAGTAAAGTGTTGTCGAAGTAGGTTAAGTTATTTTACGCATAAGGGAAGAAATAATATGAAGCTACTTTGAAATTCATCAAGGGTGTATGGATAAACATGAAGGATGATGTACATTAAGTATTTGGCCCATAGATTCTATTATGGTCAATATTAAAGAATCATTGTCACCATCAATCATCCAAAGATTTTATAGAGTGTAGCTCGTGCGGTTTTTATAGATTCGATGTAGTGGTTCATCCACTGCATGAACTTGAAGTTATCAAGTGTCATTACTTTGACCAGTGTGCTCACCTCAAGATGCTGACATGACAATATTAAATACACAAGCATGAGTGATAGGAACTTTGCACGAAAGTAATATTAATTTCATTGTACTTAAATTTTCTTTTACACTATGTTTGGTTCAAGGAATTTTGAAGGAAAAGAAAAGAAACTTGTTTTCTCTGATTTTCCTCACCAAAATGGGAGGAATTTGGCTTTCTCTCCACTTGGTACATTTTGCCTTCTTATTCTCTTTTCCTTCCACTTTTCCTTTCTAACCAAACAAGAAAACTTGTTTTCTACTTCAGTTTCTTTTCTTTTCTCTTTTGATTTCCTTGAACCAAACATAGTGTTAGTATACCATCAGAAAATAATACGCAATATCGGTCATGCATGGAATTGGTTTTTGATTTTTAGTGGCAAGAGTAAGAAACGAAAGTTTGCTTAGTCCAATCCCCAAAGTAAGAAACGAATACGAGTGCAGCGCTTCATACTAAGCAAACTTTTGTTGGGATATATCCTAAAAAAATAGGAAAACCAATACCGGTACTTGGTTGTATCTGATTTTGTTCTGCCTGATTTTCTTCAGGCGTAATTTACTTGTCCCAATCTGGTTGAAATTATTTGTCTTAATGAACCCTGTCATGAAATAGGTCATGGAAAAGGTTAATAAATTGAAAAAACTCTTACCAAGGTCAATATTGTGAAATTGATTCTCCAGCCAAGTATATATGTAATATTTTTTTGTTATTGTGTTGTGTTTAAAGTTTAATGGGATGGAACTGATGTATGAAAAAATTAATTTTCTACTACCTTTCTTGACCTTTTGGTTAAGATCATGAAAAACTTCAAAGGGATTGTAGTGAGACTGTTCCAAGAATTAAATGTTTTAGTGTACAAAAACATTATATGTATGTGTGTGTGTGATGAAGGTAGTGGTTATATAACATCATTGAGAAGCTCGAGCATAAATTTTTGTGTTACATTGTATTTCAACTATTTGGAGCTTCAAATTACATAGATCTAAGAGGTAAAATTAGTTCATAATTTAAAATAAAATAAAATAATATATATAGTACATTTTTTTTGATATTTTAATTTTACCTAAAGGTTGGGTCGACCCAAACTGAATGATAATGGTTATGAACATACAGTTCTTAATCTGAACTTAAATTGACCCGAACCTGAAGTTTCCCGAACCCGAAGTAACCTGAAATTTTTGAATCCAAAGTCATAACTTGTTGGGTCAACCCGAAACCAATAATAAGCAGTGAACATTTTCAGATTACTATTGATAATTTTATCTGTGCATGAAGTTGAATATCACCTTTGGGTGTAGAAGTTTCACGAGATTAAAATGATATATGTGCAGGGGCAGTAGGAGTAGTACGAAAAATGGGATCGTATTGTGCTTTAGGGAGACTAAAAGAAGGACACAGAAAAACCTTAGAAGCAAACTGTTGGAATGAAGGGTCGCATTTAAGAGGAACCTGGTCTGATCGAATTTCCGGGAAAGAGTAGGCCGTGGTGTTAATATTCCTTACGTCACGTCTTATTGAATATGAAACATTCCGACCGTTGTTGCAGTTATAGTAACATAATTTTTTGCAAGTAGTACAAAAGCATATCGCCCTATATGAAAACTAACCACATGCATCTAAAGTACTTTAGGACCATATATGTGAAAAGTAAGATGATCATATAGGGCCTGTTTGGGAATAGCATTAGAGATTAGCGTTAGCGTTTTGGATAAGATTTTAATGGTGCAGATTACTTTAAAAACGCTAACGCTAAACGCTGGCCGTAGATAGCCTTTTCAAAACGCTAACGCTAATCTCTAACGCTATTCCTAAACATGCCCATAATCTGGTTGAGCTTAGCAGTGAAATAAAGTCATTTTGAAATTAAACCAAGAAAAGAATGAGACGAAGAGCATATATACATATTTTTCAGCCGTTCGGCCAGAAATTATGAATAGAATACCTACCTCCGACTCTTATTACTTAGTCAATACTGCACATTTTATTCTACAACTAAATCTCCAGGATTATGATATTTAGAATGAGTTTCCAGGTATGCTGCAAGTGGAATCTCCAAAAGCATTAATGAAGTCATTGATTGAGGGCAAAGCTTTTTCACAATACTGAAAAGGCCACTTTAAAAAAGATTATGGATATCTTATGAATATCATAGGGGAGTCTAATAATGTTTATGTAAAAAATATTGTTAAACTTGCAACAAATATAAGCCTTAAATTACCTTTAATCTTGAACTTCCATGTGAATATCCCAGGTCAAATAACGTCACAATACACCAAGCGTTAGTAAGTAATGACGTTCTATTTAAACACAAGCCCAAAACCATATGGACAAACCTGGAATCCTGCAACTCTAGCATGAAGGATTTAACTGGCGATTAACATTCTTGTTTGTTACATCTCCTTCACTGCAAACTTGTCCAACAACGTGTTTCGAAATAACACCTGTGAGGTTGTTTGTCTGGCACAGCCTTGGGGCAACCTTCTGGAAATGAATGAAATACAAACAATGTTTTAGTAGGTCTGGACACCCCGCATTTAGTAGTCTTGCAATTGAGTTGGTGTAATTTTGGAGCATCAAGTTATTTTGAGCAATGAAAACTGTTTTAGTTGTTAATAACACCAAAAATTGAACATTGAACACATCTTGTAACAAATGTGCTAAAATCCCTTTGATTGTAGGATGGATATAGGTAGCCTATTGTTTCAAACAAAAGAAAACAAATCATTCAAAAGAAAAACATAATAATTTTATGCAATTACTTCACAGTATAAAGTTTATGCCATCAACCAACATGATTGGGATGATGATGAAGAATTTGAGTGTGACATCTGTAATCTGTGATATTAACCACAACATAAGATTAAAGCTCCACCTTGAAAGAAGTTACTCTTACTTAAAATAAACTTGTTTGGTCCATACCATTTAAATTTAGAGTGATGGCCAAAGAGGTAATGTAACAAGTACCACACAAACTGTGGTGGTCTGTATAAAAAATATATTATGTTAACTCAGCACCTCAGGTATGGCTAGACAATTCATCGACATTCCATTCATTGAAGAGGTGCATATTCATATCTAAATTAAAATGAGTTGCTTAAGAAGGATTATCTAAATTAAAATGAGGTGCATATTCATTCTTGGGTTTATCTTTCTCGCTCTCATAGTATAGGTATTAAGAAGGATTTATTAAATGAAAATTAGATGCAAAAGAGATGCTTTGTAAAAGTAATTAGTCTTTAAAAAATGTCTATGGTATTACAAAATTGCATAATAAGTAACTAAACGTATAGAATTACTGGTTTAAAGTGTTTTTTTTTATTTTTTTACACATAAATGCAGTTCAAGTAGTTTAGAAAGAAAACATAATTAATAGCATTATACCTAGGAGGAAAGCAGCGGATAGTGCATCATTCCATTTCCTTCGGATGTAAAGACCCGGGCATTGATCATGAAACTGAAGACGAAAAACGTAAATAATTCTCAACAGCGTACCACGAAATCTGCAATAATTTGTAACAGGAAATCAAGGCGAATTGTTATGTTGATGCTTCGCGAAGAATTGGGGACATCTGAAATGTTGGAAAGTTTTTTATGCTTCACAGAGAAATAGTCTAGTATTGTTTAAAATAGCAACCTACTAAGTAATTTTAGGACGTTAAACTACAAAAAGGTTGTAGAATAGATTACTTCTTTCTATTTTTTTTTGGACTACCTTCTTTGGATTTAATTTTTTAACTTAAAGGTGCAGTAAGTTGTATGGGGTTTCAATGTAGAACTCATTCTTCAAGATATGTTCCTTATTAGCTCTTAATTTTTCTAGCAACCATGGAATATATATTCTGCAGTATGCAAAATCTTTTTCTACTCTAATAGGATTAGATATTAATAAGTTTTTGTAGAGGGCTAAGTGTTTAGGGCTGTTTTTTTCTTCAGGGTATCATTTTTCAGAGTACACAAGCAGTAATACTTTATGAATTTGTGAATGGCCATAACAGCAATTTATATGTCTGGGAATCAGAGAACATTCTGATCCAAAACACCCAGTAATTGAGTATCCATTGGAATAGAAACCTGTCAATCAATCAAAGGAAGTTAAACCACAAAAAGGTTGCATATCAAATATGTTATAATATTTTTTTCTTTGGCTGTTTCTACTGTGGAATTCATAATGTTTTTAGTACCTGATTTATTGGGTAGTATGCGTCCAGTGGTCCCGTGGAGCAGGAGTACCTGCAATAGGGAAACGTTAATGGTGTTGTGGAGTATTTTGTGTGTTTTTTTGTGTTTTTTTACTTGTGTTAAATGGTGCATGTGCATCTTGTTACCGTTTATGTCAATGTGTTGGAGGATTTTGTTGTATACTATGTTGTCTGTTGTTGAAGTAAATTTGTCCTGCTGCTCTTCATCGCAAATGAGGATCCTCACGTTTGAACCTTTTTGTGCTCTTGATATTGCGACATAAAGTTGGCCATGGCTGAACACAAGTTCTTTTAAGTAGATGCCTACGTTGTGCATTGTTTGTCCTTGTGCTTTGTTTATGGTCATGGCAAAGCATAGTTTAACTGGGAATTGAAATCTCTTAAATGCAATTGGACAATCATCGTCAGAAGATATCTCAAGGGGTATCTTAGGTATGAATACATGCTGCCCTGTTTTGTCATCAATGGCTATAGTGCAACTAATTACATGGTTGTGAATTTCGTTGCAAATGAGTCGTGTCCCGTTACATAGACCTTCTCATGGGTTTAAGTTTCTTAACAACATTATGGGGCATCCAATTTTCAAGAGTAACCTGTGGGGTGGAAGGCCGTTTGGGGTGATTGAGTGCAAATAGTCCTCACAATGTAAGTGGTTGTTGTCTGTTGGGGTGTCTATACTATAAGAGCATGATGCTGTTCCTGGGAAAGTTTCTATGAGGGTGGAGTTGATGTCATCCACAGTTTGATTTTTTGGCGTCAAAATGCCATTTTTCAAATTTGCATACGGATCGGTGAAGAAGTTCTTCAGGTCTGGGAATACCTCATTCATTAGTGTTGATAATGGAGGTTTGTTATTTTGTGGGCTTATCAAGAAAGGAGTGGGCAGGCATATTTTGTTCCTGTTGATTTTTGGGATAGTGTCATTTCCAACCCGTAGGAGAAATTCAGAAAATGCAGGATCATCATTAGACCACATGTTCTGTGTCAATGTTATCCTGTGAACATTTGTCCAAATTTTTTGAGATGTGATTATCGACGCTGATATAATGTCCTCTTTCATTCCTCTTTTGACGACGGGTCTGTCTTAAGTCGCCTCCAAATACAATAACTTTGCCGCCAAATAGATCGCTTGTTCCCATGATATCCTTTAAGAGTTCATCCACACATTCAATTGATCGTTTATGTGCCATTGTGATCTCATCCCAAATTATTCGCCTTGTTTCCTTCAGTAGTCTTGCCTCTGCAGTATATTTTCCTATGTTGGAAGTTATGGAGTCTTGGCCATCTATGGGTATCTTAAAACGAGAATGTGCTGTTCGTCCACCTGGTAAGATAGATGCTGCAATACCCGAGCTTGCAGTTGCTAAAGCAACCCATTTGCGCATTCTTATCGATGCAAGGAGGCATTTGTATAAGAAACTTTTTCATGTGCCAGGTCCATCGACAAAAAAGACTTTCCCAGTGTTTTCGTTGACTGCTTTCATTATTTCATCAAATGCCTTTTTTTGGTATGTGTTTAGTAGAGCAAGAGCTTCAATGTCGGCATCTTTTACTGTTATATTGTATTCTGCTGCAACTTCACGTGTAATTTGATCTTGTTGGGAGGTGTTTATTTTGTATGATACCAAGGCATAGTCGTCTATGTTTTTTCCCATGCTGTACAAGTAATCAGATATGATTCTGAGGCATGCTTTTTCTGCGTCTTCTATGTTTATGCTTGGATCCTTTGTGATATCTTGACACATGTCGATTTTAAAATGTTCCCATGTTTTCTTTGGGTTTGGAACATCACGATGTAATAATAATTTTGCAAATAGGTGTCATAGACTTGATGGCATTTGGTAGGAGATAGCTTCTGTCATGCATTCTTCAATGCAGGTATCATGTACAGGCAACCCATGTTTCTCTGCTGGATCCCTGAACGTGGTGCACTTTTGATCGTTCACCATTAGGTCTTCGTAGGATGTTGGGGAGCGCGTATGTTGTAGGAGCATGCGCAGGTAGTACCGTTCTCCTTGTGCAGGGCTAACTGATGATATCCTTCCAATGACGTCTTTGCTTTTTCTCGGTGCCCATTGTTTTTGTTGGCTGTGCCAAACAAAATATTCTGGAAATTGTATATAAGGCAATTTCAATTGTTTTGCAAGGCTGTCATGGGCGTTCATATGGAAGAACTGGGTGAGCATGGTTCTACTAGATGTGTCGCCGGCCACTATTTGTCTTATTCTTTGATTTTTTATAGAAGCTGATGTATTGGTGGTTTGGGAGGTGGACTGGCAAATGTATTACTGATGGCTTAATCTCAGTCATTGTGAAGCCATAAATTCTCCACATTGCCTCCGGTGGTGAAACCCATCGACCTTTTTGAAAATTTACTATTTCGTCGATGACCTCATTATGATTTGGTTCAATGTTGAACCCAATTCTATCATGGCCTTTGTATATGTATTTGTACAAATACTTCACCGACTTCACAATTGCACATACTTCAAGATTTACATGGCAATCATATTTCATGAGTAGGTATGGACTGTAGGGAACCACCCAACGATTGTCTAGAGAACAGTTCCTCACATCAACAGTGTTTGTGGTTAGTCTCCTGCGGTATATGGGAAAACAATCTTCATCAAAACTTGTTTCTTCGGTTAATTTTTTTGGGTATTTACTTTTGCATCGCAGTGGCTGATTTGGATTTTTTTGAGTCATGCAACTGCATTTTGGATTGAGGGGGCCATATGGGCCATGAATCATATGTTTCTTGACCTTTAAATACAGTTCTGGATATTGGCCAGGGTCAGGTATTTCTAAGAATATGATTTTGTCACATTGAGTTGGAGAAATAATTTTGTTGTGTTTCTTCAGCACTATGAGGAAGTGGGCATGAGGCAATCCCCTTTTTTGGAACTCTATGACATACATTTAAGCTGATACCTCCCCATATATTTTTCTTTGGAACAGATCTATTTTCAGTTCATGGATTCGACCATTGAAAATCCGTGCTATCAAATCCGGCCTATTTTGAGCTTCATCTGTGTAGCGCATTGACTCTTTTATTTCTGGCCAGTTTGGGTTGCATGTAATTGTTAGGAATAAGTCTGGTTTCCCAAATCGTTGTACAAGTGCCATGGCATCCATGTACCTCCGTCGCATATTTTGTGGGCCACCAATGAAAGTTACTGGTAGCACAATCCGTTTTCCAACATCAGCTCCAAATTGTATTCCCATCTCTATGCTTTGTTCCAAATCATTTAGTGTAGATGTTCGTTGGTTTGTTTGCTTTTGTCTGAAGTAGTCCAAGCATTGTGTTTCCAATTTCACATACATATCAACTACAAATTGTTGTAGTAGTCTTCCTGTATGGAGTAAGAATGTCTCATTCAATGGTCGCATTTGTAGCTTGTATGCATAGTATTCTCGGCATGATACTCTATTTTTCTTCTGTATACCTTCCGTAAACTGCTCTTCTTCTGCCTCTATTAGATCTGTTGCACTTCTAATTGTATTTGATGTACTGTAATATTTATGTGGGAAGTAGCTTCATTTGTCATTGGTGTTAGCCCTGTGTTTCATTGGTGTAATATTCTTTTCTCAATGCCTTCATGCCAACGTGTTTCACCATGGGGGAACAGTAGGGGATACTGAAGAGGGTCATAACATCCATAATAATACTGAATGGTTTGTGAATGGCCGCCTTTTGCATAGACTCGAATGTGCCTGTTTTCACTTATCCCATTCCCATCGTCTTCTACCCAAATGGCTGCAACCTGTGATGCGGTAGGCATGTTGTATACTCTTTGGTCAAGGGTGGGATTTTTTTAAGAATAACGCTAAATTCTTCTACTGTGTTCATATCCCTCTAATCGTGGAAGAATTTTGCATAGAGGTTTTCAGCAAGAGTACTGAGAATTACATCTATTACTTCCTTGTCCAGCCTTGACCCATGGTAGGCCATGGTTTCTTGTGAGATTGTTTCTGTATCATAGAAGTACAACTGCAAATTTCTCGGAGGGCAGCCATCAGGAAGCATGTCATTGATGAAATGGTATATTTGTCCTTGCACCCGGAGTACACCACCTGATGTACAACTAGGTTTTTTCTTCTGTGATTGACATCTTAGAAACAGTTTGTTTCCTAAAGGAATTCTCCAAATATGACATCTTAGCTAATTATGCCATTCTGCTCCATGCTAATTGTATCAAACTCCATTTCAGCTTCCTTAGCAAGTTTCTCTGCAAGTTTATGTTGTGAGAAAATGGTGCCAAAAGCATAGACATAGTTCTTAAAAGATAAAAACTACAACTCCACCGACCCTTCAAGAAATTGGAAAAAACAGAGGATTACAAATTTTTTCATATTAATATATAATTGTCTTTTCAAATTATGTTATGGCCTGTTTGGGAACTTGGATTTGGATTTAAAATCCAGATTTGATACAAATACCTTGTTTGGGAACCTAAAGAATTTGAATTTGACATCCAAATTCCTCTCATTAATAACCAACCCAATTGCAAATTCATATCCAAACCCATGTCATTTGAATTCCCTGGCCCAATTAAAATTAAGTCTCTACATTCACTCATCTCTCGTCCATCGCCGATAGCTCTCGTCCATCGCCTCTCTGTTTGTGCGTCTTTCATGTTTTTCATCTTTTTCGATCGAGAGTATCCGAGCGGCTAGGTTTGAATCCCGTCCACCGCCTCCTTCTTCCCTAGCTAAAAGCTCCGATCCAGGTATATCTAGAAACCATTTTTAACCCTAGCTATGGTTTCCTTAAAGTCCAAGGTTGAGGATGATGAATGAATGAATGTGCTTCGATTTTTGTTCTATTTTTTCCGATTCACAAAAAATTTTGATTTGTGGGTTAGTGCTTTGGCAATTGGCAGCTTGTTACATGTTGGCCTTAGCAAGCTTTCTCTCTTTTAAGCCATACTTTCATACCACTAGTGTATGTTTGTGACAAGCAAAGACTACTAAATTCTATTTTTCATGTTTTTATTTCAATCTTATTTATGTTTTTATTTCAATCTTATTTTGAGTTCTTATTGATAGTTATACTACTTACGTCCCATAAAAAGATTCTACATTATTTTTTCCGTTTGTCCTAAAAAAAAGGGTTCTGGTTTCAACCTATTTGCGTCATATGAGTGTGCTTGTGTGCGCCCTTGCATCTAGAATTGTCGGTTACTTTGTTGAGTATGAATCTCAAAGAAATTCCCAAGTGTAATGGAGTTGATTGTGGAGTGTATGTGATGGCAGTGGCTAGATTTCTTTCTAACATGTTTACAGATTCCTATTTGACATAAATCTATGTTTGCTGAAATTCGAGGACATAACTCTAGCTTGGGCTGTTTGGTAGCCAAGGATTAAATGTGTATGGTAGGCCTTGATTGGTGACTTTTTGAGTAACAAAGATACCTTTCTTTTGTCTATGGACTTTAGAGTTAGCTAGGCTCTGTGGAGCATTTGATTTTTGTCCTTTTGTTTGTTGTTAGCATTTTCTCCTCATCTCCCTCTCTCTTATGTGTCTATCTACTCTTGTTGGATTGTGCAAACATGTGTCTTTTATGTTTGAGCTAGTCCTTTGGAAACACTTTCTCGACCTTATCTTCGGGTAAAATCTGCTTACACCTAGTCACCCACCCTCAAATGTCATTTGTGGGATTTTACTGGATAGTAGAAGTAGTAGTTATTGTATGTGTGTGTGTACTGACCTTGCCTTAATGTTTTCCTCTCCTTCTTAGGCTCCATAGCCTTCTGCTGCTCATATAGGTTATGGAAAATCTAGGGGGAAAAGATAAATAATAAAAAAATAAAAGTAGAAAGAGGAATCTTTTATTTCCCTCTTGGATCTTGAATAAGTTGAATATGAACTCGAGGTATGTTTGGACTCAGATTTTGAGTCCTAATCTGAGAACTCAATTGCAGCCTACTCTCGGCTTAATCGCACAAGTACGGCTCAAGAAGAGGCAGGGCAGCAACGTACGAAGCTGGAATCTAGGACTTCTTGAGTCATAATCCGAGAAGGATATCTAAATTCAGCCCTATAAACCGAGATGTTTCTTTTCTTCCCTAAGCATTTGTTTACCTAGGGATGAGTTGGCTCATTCCCTAAGCATTTGTTTCTTTTTCCTACTCAAGTGGCAAATTCTGTTATTCAGCAACTTGTAATTTGAAATTTGTTTGCTAATTTGTCAACATCCTTAGGTGATGAATAAAGAGAAGGAAGTTATGGCTTTCACACAAGGCAACTTTTCCTCAACAGAGTGAACCTTACCTGTTTACCTACACTATGAGTAAAGCCACAATATGCTGGTTTAGTTTCTCTCGTTGTTCCCGCTACCTCTAACCTTCGGTGTTCGAATGGTTCGACATCGACTATTTGATTCCAGAGTTAACCCACATAGCCAGTATCACCTTGTAACTCAAAGTTTACGAGTTCCTGAACGGTGAAGATGAGAAGCTAGATTGGATATTGTTGTGCTTGGAAGAGTGATTGAGTTATGAACAACTACGCAATATTAAATATTTGCTACAAATTAATACTTTTTCTAATTGTCATACATTAGTATGTATTTTGTTTATGAAACAATTGGTCATTATGTTATTTGAGATTATGTTTACAATATTTTATTCATTAAAGATTTGAAATGAAATTCTAGTACTTGCCAAACTACATCAGAATTTGAATTCTAGAATTGAAATTATGAATTTCCCAAACAGCATTTGGATTTGAAATTATGAATTTTGAATTTCTTGTGTTTGCCAAACACTAAAATGGAATTTGAATTATGGAATTTCAAATTATAGAATTGAAATTCAAAATTTGAAATGAAATACCCAATCCAAACACTACCTTAAGGAAAACCATTTAAATGACAATGAAACTTATCAATACATACCGGGAATGATCGGAGAAAAAAGAACCCATCAAAAACACATGATGTAGAAATTGTTGCTGGTTTTGATTAAGAATTAACCTAGGGGTACACCAACATGGGTACCCAAATTGTACACCAAGCTAATAGAGAGACTCACACACAGAGACACATAATGTCTATGCCTGCACAGACATATGTGTGTGTCTGTGTTAGCTTGGTGTACAAATGGGGTACCCCATGTTGGTGTACTCTTGCTCAAAGAATGCGAATATTAAACACCGAGAGATTAAAGCAAGCAAATTACAAAGGCATTTTTTTATTATAGATAAAAGAGTTAGATAACATTTGCCTCTACTCCCGATACTTCAGTACTAACTCAATTGGATAAATAAATAAATAAATAAATAAATAAATAAATAATAAATAAATAAATAAATAAATAAATAAATAAATAAATAAATAAATAAATAAGATTACCATTATTTAGACTGTCTTCATCATCTTCTTCTCTTTCACCCCATCTTTAACCTTCACCTCAAGAAAGAAATTATCATACATAAGCAATGTAATAATAAGACAGACACAATTTTTAAATGTTTGAAAAAACTCAAACTTGGAATTAACCTGTGCTGCATCTGTTCCTTAAGCCCCAGCAACAATGCCCTGGGTCTCTTGCAAGCATCCCCGCACTATCTCACGTCCCTGGAAGCTCAGGCCTCTGCCGCCTTTTGTGTCACCACGCAGTGTCGAAAGGCAACATTGCCTCACTGCAGCAACCCTGGGTTTGGATTCCTTTGGGACCTCCTAGGACCTAGGCCCGCATTATCATTCATCAACCTCTGAAACCAACCGTGATGAGCCCCCCCCCCGGATCTATCTCTTGCTTCGGATCTGGAAGACTTAGTTTTGAGTGCCGTCTGCAGCATTTGAGACCTCTATTGCGTCCAGTCATTATATTTTCCCCAGGTCAAGCTATCTCCATGGCGATTGGGTCGAATCCCTTGATGTAGAGGGAGAAGGTTTCTTCGGTGCCCAAACAATCCAGCGGAAAGGAGACAAACCACATTCCTGTCCAGCCTCCTATTGCTACCCGACACTTGAATACCTAGACAAAGTTCCTGCAATCCCATGTGCTGCAAGGACAAGTGTTAATGACCCCTCACTGTCAAACCAAACTGCTGGAGTATTGCACTTGGAAGATGTCTTGGTAAATCAGGGTCACATGGCTTTGGGCGCATTGGGGCCTGCTGAAAAGCCCAAGAAGCCTGTGGAAACAACTCTTTAGGACAACCCAGTTGTTCCCTTGCACGCAGAGCCTTCTAAGTTTGCCAAATCTGAGGGTTTGGCTTAGGAGGAAAAGGCAGCTACTCCTTTGGTTGCCTTGAGTGTCCCTCCAGACGGGGCTCCACCAGCCTATGCAGCAAATGAAACCACTAAAACGAAGGTGGTGACAAATGCAGATGAGAAACAGAATGACTCTATTGAGATCCCCGCCTTGAATTCTCATGTGGCCAATATTCAAAAAGGTTGCCCTCGTAAGTTCAAAAGGCTAACCATTTGGTCTCACCTGTAAATCTGTAATGAACTCAGTCTCCAAAAACTCCCCAAAGGAAGTCAGTATTAAGGTTCATGGGTTACTGTTCATCACCGAGATGAATGATGTGTTGAGATAATGGACTGCAATGGCTCCGGAACTCCCACTGATATGGAAATGGCTCCAGAACTCCCACTGATATGGAAATGGTGAATTGAACTAAGGGTAAAACTGTTGCCAATTCCTCGATGGCCTTAAGGATTGTGACTCCATCACACTCCACAAACGAAAAACCCAAGTCTGATATTGCATACGAGGCTAGTGCAACATCAAATTCCGATGAGACAGAGGCTAATGATCATCTCTCCATCCAAACTGTTTTGCGAGTTAGTGCAAACGAGGAAATCACCACAAATGGGCCTCTTCCCACAATTCTACTACAACCCAGCAAGTGATTGAGGTGACGGAAGCCCATCCTGCACCTTACTATGACTATGAAGAATACAAATATGAGGAAGAGTTCACATTGGTCCGACGTAAAAAGTATAACAGGGAAGCTACCGACTCCGGGTCCGTCAGTCAACTCATCGTTGTAACCGTAAATTCTTCAACAAGATTGTGGACAAATACCATAGTATATGTCGAGATTGTGGAGCAATAGGTTGAAATGAAAAATGAAATCACTTTTTCATGATTTTTATTAGGTGTTGGTACAAGTCTTGGTTCTATTCCGTTTTGAAACATCTCAAACTATTTGTGAGTACACAAACTCATGAAGATTGAACAAGTACATCCCGAAACTGATACAAGTTATGTGTTTGATATTGATTGAATCTAAACCATTAAAGGTTTGAATGGAAGAGAAAGGCAGTTGAGAGAGGTCACGTACTCACATTACCTCACCATGTGGACAAAGAGAGTTAAAAGACTCCAACACCTGAGTTTTGCAACGAGACTTTCTCTTGTGATAATGTGTATAAATTCATCAATCACAATTGCTCACTTAATCTCTTTGTACAGTGTGTTACGCAACAACCGTGACATCAAACTTGTGCAAGTGATATTTGTGGTTGCCAATAACATTTATCCAGTACACGAGCTTTCGTATGATTATGGTTATGAACTGAACATCAGAGACGCGGATGAACATATCAAAAGGCATTATAGACTCTTAGTTTATGCAGTCTTACAAGTTATATATCTATGACAGATTATATTGTTTTTTTCCCTATCTATCTACTCCCTCCGTCCCGGAGTATTCGTCCAGTTTTGACTTTTGGAACTGTTCATCTAAGCATTTTGACTCATCAAATTCTCTCAATGTGTAAGCCTAAATATAGTCATGTGTGATCTTGTTTGATTCGTCTTAACATATAGATTATTAATATATAATTTCTATAATTTTTTAATATACAAATTACAAGATAAAATGGATTAAAGAAGTGTATTGGATGGTGTGTAAAAATGAAAGTGGACAAATACTCTGGGACGGAGGTAGTATATTTTAAAATAAGTACTATCTCCGTCCTAGTGTATTTGTCAAGTTTGACTTTTTTGAGTCAAACCGGATAAATTTTGGACTCTAATTACTCTCTATTTATATTACACATTAGCATAATGAAATACAATTTTGAAAGTTCTCAATACGATAAATTCAATAAAGTCATTTTTATGTTAAAATACATTACGATTTTTATTTAATTGAAGCTCAAAGTTTGTCCAGTTTGACTCAAAAAAGTCAAACTAGACAAATACACTGGGACGAAGGAAGTACATACATTTGGATAGTGTGATCAAGCGAAAAGGGAAAACAAATGGTGTGATCAAGTATTTTTCCATTTCGCTTCATCACATCATCTAAATGTGTATACCCTATTTTAAAAATAATAGAGGCAAGAGAGAGGAAAAAGACTACACAATGTCATAGATACATATATGACCCTTTAACCTCTCATTTTGCCTTTTCTTTTAAAACTACATAAACTAAGAGTTTAGAAAGGCCAATACAAAAACAACATGCCTTGTAGTGCAGTTTGAACAAAAATATTACAGTCAATAATCGAGTTTATTAAACTAAGACAAATGTTGACTATAATATACGCACTTTTGGCATGCTGCTACGCCACAATAATAGCCAAACTTTTTTATCTGTCCATCCGCTCCTATGATGTTGTTCAGGTCATAATCATAATCATACAAAAGCTCTTGTAGTGGAGGAATGTGAAGAAATGTTATCAACAGGCACAAGTATTTGCGCAAGATTGATGTCGTGGTGGTTGTGTAATACACATTGTACACAGAGATTAGGCTTGCAACTGTGATTGATGAACCATAACACATTACCACAAGAAAAACTATTGATGCAAAACAGGTGTTGAAGTTTTTTCATTGTCATTGTATAGATGGTCAAGCAACGTGACCTCTCTCAACCACCTCTCTCTTCCATCCTAAATTTTTATGGTTTGGATTTAATAAATGTCAAACACATAACTTGTATCAGTTTTGAAATCTACTTGATCTATCTTCATGAGTTTATCGATGTGCTCACAAATAGATAATCTTATGACCTTAGACACATTCTTTGTTAGGAGTACGAAATACCTCAAATTGAAACTTAAGCCTGCTTTGAGAAGTTTGGTTGACAAAACTTGGTCCACAACCACAATTTGGACTGCACTGCATGCATGCATACATACATACGTACATACGTACATACATACGTACATATGTACATACATACATACATACATACATACAAACATACAAACATACAAACATACATACATACATACATACATACATACATACATACATGTAAGCAAAATATCACTATGGCATTACATATTACAAATAAGACGTAATCCATTCAATGAATGAAGTGTATGGTTTTGGTTTAGTAATTTTCAAACTTTGAGATTCATTTAGTTTAGTTATGTGTGGGTATGTGATGTGTTTTGTATTCTAGAAGTGTTTTGTGGTTAGAACATACAAAGTATCAATTCGTAGTATGTCTTTAAACAATTTTATGAATAAAATATAGTTACTCCCGAGTATAATAATATTAATTAATATATGCAAAAAATAGGATCTATTTTATAGAGCATATCTAATTATTAGTAATGAGATGAAGAAGAGCAAAACTCTTGAAATAGAAAATCATTGCAGTTGAGAAGGTTTGCTAATTGATAAACACGATGTTTTTCTAGTGAACATTATGATATTGGTTATAATGCATACAAGTACATAGCTTTTCCTCAAAAGTTTAGAAGTATCATGTTTTTAAGATATTTTATTTTATATTTTTTTTGCAATGTATACACTTCTATAAAGTGAAAATTAATAAGGGGAAAAAAATCCTGCTATTGCAAACACAAAATGGAAGGAGAGCTAGTACTATCCTCTAAGAGTGCACATAAGGCAAACCAAATATGTGTTTCCATAAAAAGAATTGAAATAGGACACAGAACAATACTGTTGAAATATTAACAATAGAAACCAAACCTTTAAGCAAACAATACACAACTCGAGATCATTTTTTTGGAGTGCACCTACACATTATTTTATGTGGACACAAATATTGATGATAATGAAAAGGGTAAAAAACTCATAACTCATTGATGAGGATATAATCATTAAGTGTGAGAAGTAGGAGTAATAATAAATGCAAATATGGGATGGGAATATATCAGAAGTCATAGGGTAAAGAGGACCCAAAATTTGAAGAAAAAATGACGAAGATGGATGATGCCTAGGGTACAACAATAGGTGACAAGAAAATTACAAGCTAAGTGCAATAATTTTTATGGTATAATGATGTTGTTTGTTCAGTGGTGGGTTATTGTTTCAATTTTAACCATTATACTTGTAAAATATAAGGAGAAAATTACAAGCCTAAGTCCTCCCAAAACAGTGCAGAGAGCACTCAAAAATAGAAAACCATGAAAACCAATACAACATAAATGACGGCAAGATTTAGTGGACATTAAGGGAAAAAGGATGCTTGGGAGATCTTTTTGACGACTTCAAAGACTAAGATAAATGTGTGCATGGAATCTTTTTTCAACTAATTAAAAGACTAAATGGTCAAACTAAATACATGGCACAGTGCCGATTGTTTGATTATGATGGCATCCTTTGATTTTATATCTATCTCATTTATTTGTTGCTCATTGAATATGATGGCTCGATCCTTGACTCAGAGTGTTGGTGTGTAGCCAGGGTCTTGGGAGTTGATTCAACCGGACTTTTGTCAATGTTTTTGGTTTCATAATGGAAGTTTGGAGTTCTTTAGTGTTAATAAATGACACGTAATTAGTAATTTGAACCCACCAACTTAAGTCTTTAAGCTTCAATGTTTGGCTTCAGTACAGGGAAGTTTCAGGGATTGCATTAGAACAAAATTAGAAACCAATTAAATGGCCACATAGTATTGATTTAATAAATAAATTTACTATGAGAATATTTTACAAAACCCTAAACCATGAAAAAAAGGGATCACATAAACATCCCTTTTTTCTCATAGCCCTTTTTTTCTCATGAGATTTCAGGGAAATGAAGGCAATTTATATGTAATTAGTCCCTACCTCTTAAAAATGGCTTTTAAATACATTAATTTCTTCAAACAAAGGAGTTTAATTGTAAATAATTTGTAAAGTGAATGGGCAGAAAGTTTTAGCCAATGAGTATACGCAAATAAGTTTTGGTGGTATAGGTTATCCTCTCTATAACCTATGATTAGAGTGTGGTATCATAAAGTTTGTTTGCACTCATTGTATAATTAACATTTCCATTTATAGAAAACATATTGTTGTAAGATAAATAGCCATTTGGGGGGGGGGTTAAAACTGAAGGGAACTACTTTGTGTTTAAAATAACATATGAATTAACCATATTCGAATGAGCATAGATGGCCTAAGTATCGGTAAACAGATACTTGACATATCTATGGCAACCCGGTTCTACAGTTGTAAATGTCATTTTGTATCATTTTAGGTCTCGGTCTGTCGTTCTTATTGCATTTTGAGTCGTGAGCTCCACAAGCCATGTGATTTCCTCCACAATCTGAGTCATTCTTTGGATATATTTAGCATTGGAAATAATTAATAAGGCTTTCACTGCTTTGGAGTTTTAAAATGTGAAATAAGGAAAGCGGTGTAGCAAAGTTTTATGGTTATCAGATACATGTGTCATGATAGTGTCTAAAAAAAGTATATATTCCATGCTCTTTGTTACTCACAATGACTTTGAATCCATGGCATATCAAACAAATACAAGAATCCATGGTATATCAAACAAATGCAAAATCAAGTTTGTCCACTTCTTATCATACCACATACGGAGTAGAAAATATGTAAAACATGAGTTAATCATCTAAACAAGTAACAAGTACATCATTTGAAATTGTACTTTGTATGTCCCAACAGTTTTAAAAAAAAAATTCTCACTTTAAGTTAACGTTATATTTGTGGGTGCTTGAAAATAAATTATTTTTATAAAATAAAGGCAAATAGACAGCTTTTAAAAATTCAAACATCGTAGAGCTTAATAAAATTTGGGAATTGAGAATTATTATATGCGAAACTGATAAAATTACTAACTCGGCCTTAAGAACCAAAAGAGGGGAAGAATCTAACCTGAGATTAAAGCTACTCAGCTGCAAAATAGAGAATTCCAAAGGTGCTTCTGTTCTATCACAATGATACGGCGAACTACTTTTGTGGAATATGAAACTCCAGACTCCTACCATATTAGGGTCATGATGAAAACTGGTGATAGAGATCCAACGGTGTATGGGCAAAAATGGCATGAAACCTGAACGAGCGTACTCAATTTCTTAACAGAAAAGTAACACAATTAGAACTAGAACTAAAAACCCTCTATTATTTTATATTGTATAGTGAAATTTATTTTATCCCTCAAATTTAATTGTGGTTTCACTTAAGAATTTCTTATAAGTTATTATATAATTTGGAAAAAACATTGGAAGACATTTCAAAATATAAAACAAAGACTATACCCTTCTATATAGCTTAATATGCCAAAATTAGCTTCTATTTCAAAAGAATCAATATAAAAAAGAGACTAACTCTGACCGTAAGCGAAAAATCCATCTATAATGGCACTCCTTATAATGGACTTTTATAATATGAAAAATGATCTAATTAAAATAAATTATCTATAAATGTAATATATGTTTTATTTATAATTCTAAATAAATCTATGGCTGTGGTGTACTTAAAAAAAAGGCATCAATAGTTGAATGGTAGTGGAATGTGAAATTAAAAAAAGACATCAATTTATTGATTGTGGTTTAATTCAAGGGTAGATTCCAACAGGAACATTTAGGGACTGGATACACGAAGGATACACATTATGTATAGGGTCCATCTTCATGCCATTCTATTTCAAAGACTTGAAAGAATCAAAATCAAAGTTATCAATACCAAAAAAAAGTATCAGAATAAAAAAAGATATTTAACTCATACTGGTAAACTTCTTAACTAAATGAACTTTTTTTAAAAAGAATAAGGTATGACGATGCAAAAATATTATCAAGCAAAGTACATTAATGATTAACAAACAAACTGCTATGAAGAATTTTACCCTATGCTTCGCACAAGCTCGAAAATTCTTAATAAACTGCTATGAATAGATTTATAAATTCTAAAACTAAAAATTTTCTTTAGAGAATCTATAAAATAAAACACAATGTTTTAGATTAAAAGCATAGACAAAAGTAGAATGCAATGACTCGAGTTTAATATGCATCCCAAATAAAGTCCAAATAACACTTTGAAATAGCTTAGCAAACATGAAATAAAACATTTTAATGTAAAGCTTACACACTTGGCAAATTGCCACAATGAATAGCATATTGAATATAAGGACATAATTTCCTGTGGAAAATAAAAAAACAAATGAAAATAATAAGAGTGAGGTGTTAGTTATACAACCAAAGTAATTAAAATAGTAAGTCGGCAAACCATGAGGGAAAAATTAAAACTTTGAGACCATTAACAACCTAGAGCAGAATTAAATTTTGCAGCACCATTAGTTCTTCATTGTATTTATGTAAACAAAAAAACAAAATTAATGATGATGTCGACTTGCAATTTGAAGATAAATTACTCCGTATATGAACACAAAAAAACAGAGACGGACCAGAAATTGATCCTTTGGGACGTTGAACAACATAGAACAATAGGATGAAGTGTGTTAGGAATGTGTCTCCTTGCCATTTCATGTTCATAGCAATATGCCATTTGGGAGAAAATGAACACACCCTCAGCAATATGCCATTTGAGACTCTCTTAGGGCTTTTCTAGAATCCACATACTCATAAAGCATTGAATTCACCCTTCAGTTCACAGAATGCAGGTATCATAAATTTCCAGAAATCAATATTGTTTATTCATTTATTCTCATTGGATCCTAAATTATGATTGGCTTGAAGAAACCCAACCGAACATTTACATCCTTCCAGTTTTATTTTCATATGTGAAATCATTATCTTTCTTTAATTCAACAGTTTTGGGGAGCCGCATGAAAATAAAAAATTCAGGTGGGAGAGATTCTTTGCTAATGAAACACAAATAGGGAACTCACAAATCTCTATCTGATTTTTTCTTAAACTTTTTAGGCAACACAATACTCCGTATATCATGAATCCCAAATTGACAAACTCTAACAATAATTTATAAGTGTAGAACATTATCATCTATTAAAAAATCAAATATCATGCAAATCAAAAACCAAATGTCTAATTAATCAGTTTTATTTAAAACCCCTTTAAAGCTGGATTAGAATTCATAAAAGAGAATCAAATAAATTAGGGATTTGGAAATACCCCAAATAAAAAACGTGCTGGTGGTGACCTCATTAGAATCGGACTGTGGCAATGATTGGGAACATGGATGGAGAGAGCGGATCCAGCGGCATGGAGGTCTGGTCAGAACAGGTTGTTCCCTGGACCTCGAGTTCTTGTGGCTTGAATCTGTGCTGATCACCCGGTCCATCTTCAGTTTTATTCTTCTTGCAATTTGCTCCATGGTACTCTGTACATACGAGTGGAGTATGAGAAGCCAAAATGTTCCAAACCTACCACTATCTACCTTTACTTCTAAAATGGACGGAGTTTTAACGGAGAGGACAATTTTGTCTCAAAATATAAGTACAACTATTTGAGCATGAGGTATATGAAATTTGGACACAAATATTTTAAAGTGTCACTTTAATTATGAAAATAATTATTTTGACAGAATAATATTTTTAAAGTGTACTTTTTACTTTATAATATTATTAGTATTTTATTTTGAGAAATTTTGATGTCAAAATAAAATACACTTTAAACATTTGAAAGAGTAAAATTTCAAATACTCCCTCCATATTTTCGAATTAAACATGTGAGTTGTGTGGGGTGTGTGTGTGTGTAAGTTACACTTACAAAGTGTACTTTGTCCATATTGGTGAGTAGAAGGATCACATGCACAAGAGAGCATTATGGAATAAAAATAAGAATCTCTTTCCATTTTGAATGTGGGTGTTCGGCCAAACAAATGAGAGAAAGGGAGAAAGTTCTCATTGTGTTCTAAGGCAATTTTAAGGTGTAGAAATATTATATCGATAAATATATATTTTCTACAAAGTTTAATATATATTTTATATTATCCCAATAATATAATCTTTATATGTTATACTACTTTAGCCAGTACTAGCATATTGGTTAAGGTAGACTCTGGAGTTTGTCCATGTGTCGAAGTTAGAGGACGGTCGTTTGCTCGACTTCGTTCGTGCTTTCAAAGTCTCTCCTTGCTCTAGGTATAACCTTCTATCTTTTACTATAGTTTTCGTACGAGTTATTGGGATGGTAATCGTGTTAGGATATATAAAATTTTGTATTTCCGTTACGCACCCTAGCACGTTACCTTTCATCCGCAACCAACTCTCTCGCCAATCACATATCTCGCTTTGACTTCTCTGCCTCTTTCGCATACTCCAAAGAGATTTTCCCCTATATAAAGGGACCCTAGGCATGCCAGTTTCATCATCTTCCATCCTTATCATTTTTCATAGTGTCTGATGGTACCAAGAAGTCCATCTTTACCGATCTCACTATTTCTAACTCTTTATCTACTGAGTCTTCCTTGTCAAGATCTTCTTCTTCTTCTGAACCTTCTGTTACTTCTAAGAAATTGGTGGATGTGAATACACTTGAACCTGAGAATCGCCATTGCCCTCCTCAACACACTCCAGGGGTTGTGTTCTTCAATCCTGACTAGCCCCATGAAGGTGCTATCGCGGAGGCTTCCTCTGATTGCCGTGGCATTTTTCGGTCCCAGAAGAGGCGCAATCCTGACGCAAATGCCACTCGTCTTGTCTCGGAGCAAGGCCCCCCTCCCAAGACTCTCCCACTCCTCAACAAACATTCAAGAATTAGTCGGAGGAGTGGGGGGATTACGATATGGAGGGAGAGGTGGATCCGTCCATCCAGAGGGAGAAGGACGGGCCTTTTTGGGCACCTTCACCTCCTTCTTCCTAAGTGAATGGATGCAATAGGTCCTTTCACTAAATCTGTTGCCTTCATGCCTCCTCAACCTCCTTATTGACAAACTTTATAAATCACTTATTTTTGGGTCATTCTAAGCAATTAATTAATTATCAACAAATTAATTCCGATAGACCTATTTTCGGGGCGTTACATACCTTGAATATGATATGACAAGTTCAACGCTGGAAAGAACCAAACGAATCAACGAATGGTCAACGAACGGATGTGAAGGCTATCAACCTTCTAACTTTCAAATAGCTTCTTGAGTTAGGATTTTTCTCCCAAATAGGTTGCAGAGGTTTCTGTTGAAGACTTGTCGTAGGGTCCAAAACAAATTAAAAATTTATAAATAACCTTAACTAACCCCCAAGATATAATCAAATAAAAACTATAGTTAGGGCAAGTAGAGGTCGATCCCACGGAGAAAGTTAGTACTTTTGATATCAAATTAGCATGCACACACATTGTCACTAAACAAAAAAAAACTAACTACTACACATATTAGAACACTTATAAAACTTATAATAAAACTTATAACTAAATAAATATAAAAACTTATAAATATAACTTATATAAACAAAGAACTTATAATATAATTTAAAACACTAAACAAAGGGGGGGGGGTTGTTCGATGAAAAGTAAATTTTTTTTTGGTTTTTTATTTTTTTTGGTTTTTTTGATAAAATGGGGGAAAACAAGCTCAAAAGATAATCAACTTTTCCAACTTAGGTAACCCAAGAAACACCGCCAAAAACCCGAAACAAAATTAAAAAGAGAACGAACACAAAATGAACATTACACGTATAATAGGCACTTAGACAATATATTACGTAACTTACGCACTTAAAAATAGAAAAAAATTCAAAGGCTCGAGTTGATTCATATCCTTGACCACATACAGAGGATCGTCAACTCTCTATAAGGCCCGGAGTCAAGAATTCAAAGGCCTTTTGGATCACTTTGAACCCCCACCCACCTCAAGCGCTCAAACAATGATTCCAAAAGATGAAAAAGTTTATAAAAGAGCGAATCTTTCTTTCATTCTAACTCCCATGCACAAATTATTCATGAAGAACATTTGATACACTTTAATAAACTTTAACATCTAATGATGAAAATATTTTGCAGGTCTCCTTGAACAACTCAAGCATAAGAATTGTAATCGATTCACATAAGAAAACATTGCATATTTTCATTAAATCGAGAGTTGTTTATTGCGCTTAAACAATCCCAATTTTTATGAAAATAACAAACAAGAACACCAAGACATAAACAATCACTCTATAATGAATCTTAAGGAAAACGTTCAACTTATGGGGCTAAGAAGTTCATTTACCTTAAAATTTTACAAAACACAAGTCACAAAAAAATCACGTATGAATTCGAGAATCATTTAACTAAAACATGGAGCTAAATTAGCTTCAACAAACCGTGACTACAACTTTTATGAAGAAACCGTGACTAAATAACTATTGTAACAGTGTCAAATTCTTGCACAAAGTGGACTGAAGGGATTTTGCTGTCAAAATCAGCACCACCTTCTCCTCCTTCCCTCTCCGGCGACGCTCCTCCTTTTGGCAAGCCTTCCGATATGATGATGTCCATGTGCTCTAGGTAGATGATAGAGAGATGGAGAGTTTGGGTGTGATGGGTATATCCTTATACCCGGCCCGAATTTCCGAAAGGGACAGGTCAAAAGTTGACCGGCCACTTTCTTCAATCACCAAATGAGGACAACTCTTTGATTGGGATGGGTCAAAAGTTGACCGGTCACTTTCCTCAAAAAGTGACCGGTCACATTTTGGGGGATAGCCAAAATGTCACCTAATGTTACGAAGGATATTTTAGAAGACCAAAGAGATGGGTTGAACTCAAGAAATGACCAGGTAACCTTTGAGAAAAGGTGATCGGTCATATCACTTTACTTGGCTAACATTGGTCTAGTCTAAAGCATGGCGAACCACACCAAAGATTGGGGGTCCACCCCATCGCCCAATCCGTCACAAGGCACAACAGTGAAAGAGATATTTGTCATCTTGCAGGGTTGATTGGATTGAGAATATCCATTTTATAGTCTTTGATTGAACAGTGTGTTGGCTTGTAGCTATTGAAATCAATGATTGTACAGTGCTTCCATTAACTACAGTGACCTTCCCACGGGCTTCCTATTTTGTCCATGGATGAACAGGGGAAGGTCACAAATCCTCCTCTATAAATATGATGATTATGAATAGGGGAGGGGATCCATTCTTTATCTCACTAAAAAAGTACACTCTTGAGACAGAGTAAGAAATATAATTTGAACTGAGGAGATTTACCCGATCTAGGTCATACTTTGTGTTCTTGTTGTGTGTTTTATATTACGGGTCAAGTGTGTCTAGGTCAACCCACCCATCTATATTTACACCATCATTTTTGGCGCCCACCGTAGGGCCGATTTTTAAAGTTTTTCCGACCCGGTCAAAACTTTACCCCCACTAAATATCCCCAATCATGTCTTCAAGTAACCACAACATTGTTTCAAGCCACGCTGCGAGTGAAAGCACTCATGCCATCCCACTGATAATGACGAGGATGGGGACGACCTTTACCCCGATCACCACGGTAGGGTCAATTGGCATGATCCCAATCATGTCGACCCCTACTCCTACGCCAACGATGACAATGTTCCCAGGCTCAATAATAACGCCTGTGGAGGCATTCACTCCATACCCGTCAAGCTTGGGTCAATTTGTTGCTGACCCGGCAAATGCTCAAACTCTGCAGGGCTATCAACAGGTGATGGCCATGATGCAACAGACAGGGGGCTTCATGCCATTTGCCTATCCTGGCATGATGCCACCAGTCATGAGTCCTATGGCACCCCCGGTGTCGACCCCGTTGATGTTCGTCCCTAGGATGGTCCCTATACACCCGGTGAATTTGACAAGGACTATGAACGAAGCAGCACCCTCAAATTTCCATGAAGTGGACGAGGCGGAGCAAGAGGCAGCCCGTAGAAAGAAGGGTAAGGATATAGCTAAGCCTAGCAAGACTCGAGATTCAGCTTTCAAATGCCTGGGGGACAAAGAGGATGGACCCCGCAAGTCTGCCAAGCTACGTCTTGGCCCTTAGATGGGCCGGACTAGCGCAATGGAAAGACTTGGCGGGAGTCGTCCCGCCCAATCACGTCGTTCTAGGGAATCTGAGACGATTCACCTAGATGAAGAGGAAGCAGAAAGCCAGCCCAGAGCGTCGGCGTATACCAGGCTCTCATACGATGAGGATGACCTGGACAAGATAGGGAGCGTAGCACGAAAGCTACGCGCCTTGGAAGAAAAAGTAGAAGAGAAGTTAGGAGCAAAGAACCACACCCAGGCGAAGTCACCCTTTTCGGCCAGGGTGCATGCGCACAAATTGAGGCGGAAGATCAAGTTGGACGTGGAGAAATTCACAGGAAAGGAGGATCCAAATCTCCACCTTGACACCTTCCATAATGCAGCACAGATGGCCGGGTGCACTGATGCTGAAGAGTGCTTGCTCTTCTTTTCATCCTTGAGAGGGAGACCAGTGGAATGATTTAACGGCCTTCCCCATGGTAGGATTGGATCCTTTGAGAAACTTGCTGAGATTTCCCGCAATAAATACTAGGACAATTGCATCAAGAGGAAGAAGTTTACCTACCTCAATACGGTAGGGCAGAGAGAGGAGTCCTTGACTCAATTCCTAACCCGCTGGAGGGATGAGGTTGATAAAGTAGAAGAGATGGATGATAAGGCCATGTCTTTACTGATGAACGCCTTCCGGTCGGGTGACCTCTACACTAAATTCTGTAGGAGGCCACCCTCCTCTTATCAGGAAGCCTACAATACGGCATGGAAGTATGGCGAGGCGGAGGTTTTAAACAAAAGAAAGCGCGAACTAGAGGAAGGCTATACAAGGGTAAAAGCCGACAAATCAAAGAAGGACGACCAGATGGGAGGGTCCAAGCCGAGGGCCACATATGATGGGTCTGCTCATCAAATAAGGGATGAGAAGAAAGGAGAACAACCTAAGCGGCCTTGGATAGAGAAGTACCACCAATCTGAATCTTACCAGAATGTGAGGGTCGTGCTCAGAGAGATGACCTTGAAAGGTGAATTGGGTGAAATATTCGTTACGGGGCTTGAGGAAGACCCATAGGCGAGTACTTGAATCCACCAACATGAATATGATCAGGGAAAGAAGAGAGGGTGGATAAGATGTGGTCAAAATTACTAAGCTTGCTGTAGACGGATCAGTCTTGATGTCTAGGACCTGGACCGTTGCATGGGCTGATAGCAAAAAAATAAACCCTTGAGATAGGGGCCTTGATGTTGAGGTATCGCCTAGAGACAGGCTAGATCCGGAAGAGGATTCGCATCCATACTTGCATGGATCCCTACCTACTTTTTGGTCGGGAAGGGTTAGAAAAGATGCCAAAAAAAATAAAAAAAATATTGCCGTCTTGTATGAATCATCCTTTGTGGATCGGAATGTCTAGGGAAGACTAGAATTTCCGAACACATAATATATGGACGTGCAGGATTGGAGGAGGGCTAGTTCTCACCGGCATACCCCCATGTGGGAAGATTAGGTTGGGTAGGTCAACCTAATAATTAGAAAATGTCACATTAAAAGACTTAAAACCTGGAAGAGGGGCCGTGGAAGAAGAGTGTTGCCTAGAAGAAGGCTGGATCTTGGAGAGGATTCGCGATCACACACTACGTCAAAAACAGATGTTGACAACTGTTCTTTTTAGTAGTCTAATTGTGCTAGTTTCAGTAGTCTTCCGAGCAGCTGTCTGATATATTTACAGACTACTGTTAAAAACAATTGTGTAATACGGTTGACGACACCTGTTTTGTGATGTTTCAGAGTACATGTTTTTGAAGTTGTCCTCGTATTAGTAAGACATCTATTTTCTAGAGTTAAAGACAACTGTGATGTTTTGTTGTCTATCTATAATGAATATAACTGTTANAGCTGCTTAGAAGACTACTAAACAAAAATAGCATCAGACAACTGTTATCTTGTGTTATATTTCTAAAATGTAGACTACTAATTTTGTTGTATTTTAAACAACCGTTTCTTTCACTTGTATAGTGCTCAATAACACTACGCTTTGTTGTAGTTGTCCTTGAAGTATTCAAACTAAGTATGTTTGCATAAGACTACTACTATTCTGTGTTGTATTTGTAAAATGTAAACAACTATATTTGTTGTATTTCACACAACTGATTATTTCTATTATCTAATGTTTACTAACAGTACAGGTTTGTGTAGTTGTCCTTTAAAGATGGGTCAGGTCTTGATGTTGAGACTTGAAGTAAAAACTATTTTGAAATATTCGTTCGAAGTTCGATCAAGGTTGGTGTTGAACATGACATGTAGGCCAGATGGATATAAGAAAAAAAGGCATGGTCGAAAAGTGATCGGTCATTTTTTTAACGTTCTGAATTGACAAGAAAAGGCAGATAGAAAAATTTTAAAATTGACCGGTAAACTTTGAAAAAAGTGACCAGTCACCTTTTAATATTCGGATTTGATGAAATCAAAAAAGTTTGGAAAAACTTATTTTTGATCGGTCACATTTTGACCCGGCACCTGGACAGAAATTTGAGGCATGACTGGTGACGTAACATGACCAAACCATTGGGATTGAACCACGACAAAATTCAACCTAGACGTCTATTATATTTCAACCTACCGAATCAGAAGACTAGTTAAGCACAAGGTGACCTGGATATTTTCAAGTATGGAGACCAGGACATGAGATGACCTGAACGTTCTTAAAATGTTTCTTAAGGGCATGAAAGGACCTGGACGTTTTCAAGACTTGCACTTGACCAGGACATGAGATGACCCGAACGTTTTCAAGATTTGCACTGGACCAGGACATGATATGACCTGGACGTTTTCAAGACTTGCACTTGACCAGGACATGAGATGACCCGAACATTTTCAAGACTTGCACTTGACCAGGACATGAGATGACCCAGATGTTTTCAAGACTTGCACTTGACCAGGACATGAGATGACCCGGACGTTTTCAAGACTTGCATTTGACCAGGACATGAAATGACTTCGACGTTTTCAAGACTTACACTTGACCAGGACATGAGGTGACCCGGACGTTTTCAGGACTTACACAAAGTGCCCTCGACGTTTTAAGGAGTTGATGCGAATAAAAGTTTAGACCAGGACGTTTCCAAGACCTACTAGACCTGGACATCCTTCAAAAGTTTCAACCAATAAAAGTTTCAACCAAGCTTACTAGACCTGGATGTTTTCAAGACCAGGACATGAGATGACTTGGACATTCTTAAAATAATTCCTAAGAGGGAGATCAAGCAAGAAAACAACCATGCAAGTCTAACCAGTCAACTTCAAAGGAATGAGACTGGACCATGAAAGCCTCCTTAATTAGTGACCCTTCCATTTAAAGAGGGCCATCCTTCGTTTTCCTAGAACCCTCCCAAGAACTCTTATGTGAACCCTTCCACTCTAGGGACGGCCTGGGAAGAAGAGCGGCCAACCTCTTTGTTAGGGAACTGGACCGGAACCTAGGGCGACGTAACCTAGTTATCATATGAGATTTGCATCATATAACCGGGTGACTTAACCCCCTTACTCCGGATGTGCTTTTGGAGGGGTGTGCATCGGGCACTTGACCGGGTACTCTAGGAGGACTTACATGGTAGAAGACCGGTTAAATATTTAGAGTTTACATTTGGATTTCCCAATATTTCAAAAGTGATAGGTCTGAGGGGAAGACTTGATGATTTCAAAAGAGACAAGTCCGAGAGAAAGACTTGGTGATTCCAAACGTGACAGGTCCGAGAGGAAGACTTGATGATTACAAAAGTGAAAGGTCCGAGAGGAAGGCTTGATAATTTCAAGAACGTCAGGTCTAATAAACTCCAAAGCGCCAGGTCTGATGAACTCCAAAGTGCCAGGTCTGATGAACTCCAAAGTGCCAGGTCTGATGAACCCCAAAGCGCCAGGTGTGATGAACTCCAAAGTGATACGTGCGATGATCCACAAAGTGTCAGGTTTGAGGAGCCCCAAAGTGCATGGTTAGAAGAAAGAAATGATACCAAAAACCTCATTTTTGGTCATGGGAAAGACTTGATAATTTCAAAGAAGGACAGGTCATGGGAAAGACTTGATGATTTCAAAGAAGGACAGATCATGGGAATGACTTGATGATTTCAAAGAAAGACAGGTTATGAGAAAGACTTGATGATTTCAAAGAAGGACATGTCATGAGAATGACTTGATGATTTCAAAGAAAGACAGGTTATGAGAAAGACTTGATGATTTCAAAGAAGGATAGATCATGGGAATAACTTGATGATTTCAAAGAAGGACAGGTCATGGGAAAGACTTTATGATTTCAAAGAAGAATAGATCATGGGAATGACTTGATGATTTCAAAGAAGGACATGTCATGGGAAAGACTTGATGATTTCAAAGAAGGACATGTCATGAGAATGACTTGATGATTTCAAAGAAAGATAGGTTATGAGAATGACTTGATGATTTCAAAGAAAGATAGGTTATGAGAATGACTTGATGATTTCAAAGAAGGACATGTCATGGGAATGGCTTGATGATTTCAAAGAAGGGCAGGTCATGGGAAAGACTTGATGATTTCAAAGAAGGACATGTCATGGGAATGACTTGATGATTTCAAAGAAAGACAGGTCATGGGAATGACTTGATGATTTCAAAAGTGATAGGTTAACATAAATATATTTCCCGCCCTTGATGATTTCCTCACAAGGCCGGTAAGTGGAGGACTTCTTGATGAGTATATCCTTATACCCGGCCCGAATTTCTGAAAGGGACAGGTCAAAAGTTGACCGGTCACTTTCTTCAATCACCAAATGAGGACAACTCTTTGATTGGGATGGGTCAAAAGTTGACCGGTCACTTTCCTCAAAAAGTGACCGGTCACATTCTTAAATATGATGATTATGGATAGAGGAGGGGATCCATTCTTTGTCTCACTAAAAAAGTACACTCTTGAGACAGAGTAAGAAATATAATTCGCACTGAGTAGATTTACCCGGTCTAGGTCATACTTTGTGTTCTTGTTGTGTGTTTTATATTACGGGTCGAGTGTGTCTAGGTCAACCCACCCATCTATGTTTACACCATCAGGGTGATTATGAGGGAGAGGAAGAGATGAGTGAGATGGTTCTTGGAGATACAAAATATGAAGGAAAATGGGAAAGGGGAGGAATATTTTAATTTAAAGGAGAAAATGAAGTACCAAGGGTTGCATGTGGCGTATGAAACATGTGGGAAAAATGGGGTGACAAAACTCATGTTACTCTATCATTAAATAATTGATCTAAATAGCACGCGTTTTCCCCTTAAACATATTCGAATTGAAAAGTGATTGTGTTTTTGGAAAAAGACCGTCAAAACTACATTTATGATGTCGTCGAAATATTTTTCTCAAAACATAATTTTCTAACCTCTGGGTTCGTCTCAATTAATATTAATTCATTTAGACCACAATCTATGCACTTCATCTAATCTGATTTGATTTTTTGAAGTTCTGATATGTTCTATTTTGATCTGATCTGATTGAATCTGATCTAGAATAATCTAATCTAGTGTGATATGCATTCAATTTAAATTTAAATTTAAATTTAAATTATTAATATAATAGTTATAATAATAGTAATTAATAAAAGAAATATTAATGTTAATAGAAAAAATAAAAATAGAAATAATAATAATACTAATAAAAATAATAATAGAAATTATAGTAGAAATGTTAATAATAATTGTTGCAGTAGTAATAATAATAATAATAATAATAATAATAATAATAATAATAATAATAATAATAATAATAATATTAAAAGTATAGTATAGTAATAGTAATCATAATCATAATAATAGTAATAGTAATAGTAATAATAATAATAATAACAATAATAACTATAATAATAATAATAATAGAAATATTAAAAATAATAATAGTAGTAGCAGTAATAGTAATAGAAATAGTACCAATAGCAATAGTAACAATAATTACAATCATAATAATAATAATATCAATATTACTAATAGTTGTAATATTAATATTAATATTAATATTAATATTAATATTAATAATAGTAATAATCATAATAATAACAATAGAAATAATAATTATAATCATAATAATAGTAATATTAATAATAATAATAATACTAATTTTGTTTAGATTTGATTTGATTGGACCTTATTTGATCTAGTCTGATCTAATATGATCTGATTAGATATGATCTAATCTGTTCTGATCTAATTAGATCTGATCTGATCTGGTCTAATCTAATCTAATATAATTTTAATAAGAATGAATAATAAACTGAAAAAATAAGTTGAACAGAGTGCTCCTTTAATCAATAAATATCTAGAAGGCACTAAGCCAGTTATAGAAAACATTCTTCTATATTTAAAATAAATTATCTTTTGAAATCAACATAAAGAGATAAAAGTATCTATATTTTATTACTTAAAATAATGTGGTCTTAATAAATAATACTCCGTAGTATTTATTTATTTATTTAAAATATCAATTATCTATTAGGCTGGTCTATAGGACACTATATTTGCTCTTGGATAGACTCTCTATCAACTACGGTGTTTCTTTCTAACCCTAGGTTGTATTGAAAGCTATCAACCTTCCAATTCGGCACGACAAGATTGTGAGAGGGTAAATCATGGTATGATCTCAATCTGGTCTTTAGAGAGACTGCTCTGTGGGTGCACACAAGAAGCTATTATAAATAATAGAGCTCTCACACTGTCGCTGTTGGAATTCAAGGCTAAAATCAATGGGCTTGACATCCTTTACTAGGACCAGTTGAGCTACCTATGCGAGCACTATAATACCCCAGAGTATTTTACAGATGGGCTTGACTCCCAAGAATTGCTTGAAAAAGCCCGAACCTTACTCGTATTTATATTTCTGGAACAAAGTTAAATTTTTGTGAATTAAATATACAACATTTGAGATAATTGTAGGATAAAGTCTAACCTTTACACACTTTTCTATATCTAGTACAAATTAAACATTATTTTTCATGTAAAAAATATATTACATTGTCTCAATGTATTTATCTAGTTTGACTTTTTGAGTCAAACTGGACAAATTTTGAGCTTCTGTTACTCTCAATTTGTATTGTATATTAGTACAATAAAATAAAATTGTGAAAGTTTTCTAATAAAAACATTTTTATATTAATACACATTACAACTTTTGTTTAATTAAAGCTCAAACTCAAAAAAGTTAAACTGAACAAATATACTGGGACAAAGAGTAAAATGCTTAATTTATCATTCACAAAGAAATTCTAATTAAACAACTTCATGATATAATAAAAATAATTGGTAGAAATTGTAAGAAATTCAAAAAAAAAAATTAAGACGTTCTAACCAAAGGAACAGACCTAGGAACCCTAGGAATCATTGTGGAGTGATTAGGATTGATAAAAGTTGTTCTCACAACTATATATTGAATTTAATACGGAGTAATAGGATTATACGTGTACTGCACTACCATTCAACAGCATTTGTGTATCGTTGCACAGGACTGTTTGGAATTTTCGTTCAGCAAAACACAACTTCGGTAAAATAATGATAACTCCATCGTTTTAAGTCGGATTGAGTGATTTAAAATGATTCATTGGAAAACTAGCTGTGTTCGTAAATAAGAGAGCTAATAAATTCTGTTTTGAATATTTCCAGGTTAAAGCGAAAGTCCTACCTATACTCCGAAAGGATAATGCTTAAAATATCCCACCAAACTCATGTTAAATAAAAATTCTATGAATATAAAAAAATCACCTCAAATAAAATAAGAATAAAACATAAAATTTATCCTAAAAATAAAAGTTGAATGTTTTTATTCTCAAATTAAGAATTTGCACTATGACATTATGACAATGTATAGTGAATTACACTATATATTGGTATTTTACTTTTATCTGAAGATAAAAAGAATGAAACTTTTATTTTAATATTTTTTACAGAGTATATTTTACTCTTATTTTAGTTCTTTATACCAAAAATATAAGTGGAAAGAGCTTGTGACGGCCTTCTTACCACCATACAAGGCCAATAGAGTGCTAAGTATAAAAAAACTACCGACAATGTTAGCAGTACACCAAGAAGTATACCCCAAATTGTACCCGAAGGGTACATTAATATTTTAATAATTCACACTGGCACAAAATATTAATTTAATAAAAAAAATTACACAGGGATTTTGTGTTATTAGAAAGCATCATGCTAACACAAAATATTGGTGCATACAAATTAAGTTGAGATAAAAATCATGACAGCAATAGGCATTTCCCGTCCTCAGCTTAGAGACACTCAAATCGTTCCCCGTCTTCCATTTTTTGCAGCTTTGATTTCCGCAATCACACACAAAGACAAACGCATTATGCGTTTTTATTGTCTCACATCTTCCCAACGCAAATTTGTGTTTGACTATTCACTGCTCCATTTTTTTTGTGTAGCTTTGTACCATAGTTTTATTTTATTTTATATGTATTCATTTATTTATCTTTTTATTTTTTTAATATTTTCGACCAATAAAACAAATTGAAAAAAGAAAAAATATTGTGATTTGAGATGGAATTTAGAGTAATGGGTTAAAAATGAATTCCTGCATTTTGGGTTTGCACTGCATTTTTTAGATTTCAGTTTTTAGATGATCTTATGATCTTAGAAGAGGTAAAAATCATACGGGGTATAAATAGCATGTCCAAACTTCTCATGTGGTTGAAATGGCCAACTGAGCGCCATGTTGTGCTCCTACTACCTTCATATGCCACATTTGAACTCAGACATATAGCAAGACATATAGCAGGTTGGCTACCAATACTTTCAAATGTGCATGAAATACATGAGATACCTGCAAGCAAAGAAAATAACCTCAGTTATTTTTATCGCTTTGAGTAAATGAAACAATATGTTGATTGTTGCTGTATATACTATGCTCTCTAGTTAAGACACTATATTTATTTATTTTTTCAAAGATTCTATAATGGAATTTAGGAACATTAGTGCAGCATCATTTCTTGGAAGAAGAAAGATGGACTGGTTCGCCTTCCTTTTTTCTGTGAATTCTTGCTCCAGTCGAAGCATCCCATCGAACCTAGTAGAAAAAACAGTTCACACTCTTCTACGGCCTCTTATGTTATAACACCTATGGTTGTTTGGAAAGGAGAACATGCTTCAAAGATATGTGTACGAACTAGAAACCCAATAAAGTTTAGTCAGTTCTCAACACCTATTTAAAGGATTAGGAATCCATCAACCCTTTTTTGTTGAAAATTTTGTTGAGCCGCAGCACCAGCCATTTAGTCCACTATTTAGGATAGTTTAAAACACCGCATTTGGGCAGTTGGTCTTAGCGGTATGCTGATCTCCTATAGGGCAAGAGGTCCTGAGTTTGATCTTATCTTGGTTTATGTAGCCAACTCCACATATATTTAAGATTCGCACTTCTTGGCTAAAGCACCAAATTTGAAGTGCCAATCAAGCCATGGGAAATCTTCTCATAAGGAATTTTAATTTCATACTATCAATCAAATTAAAGAGGAGGTAGTAAGCAACCGGTATGCAAAAGAAATCAATCAAACCACAATAAAGCTTATAGTACACCTTGAAATAAATAGAGATCTCATAAGTAATTTAAAATCTTTACACCTACACAACATTTTAAATGAAAACGAGGAAGTAAGAAACAGGTATACCAGAGAAGCACAAAATTACATGTGCCCTTAAAGATACCATTGTGAACGAAACTGATTTCACCGAGAGCCAACATTCCATAACTAAAGGCAATAGATCAAAATATAGATGCTTACCTAAAAACATAGTATATCAATAAGAAGGAAAGCACAAACCACCCAGCAAGCTTGCATGTTTTCCGGTGAGCTTTCTTATCAAACACCTAAAAAAATCCATATATCAAAGTCAAATACAAAACCAGAAATTACAAAAATTGTTACGATATGAAGATGAATAAAATAGTTTTAGTTTCCATACAATCTTGAAGCGGTCCATGGTCCTTGACATGATTCCTCTTGATGAATCCATCTCATTCCCCTAATTTAAATTGATAGGTAAAGTCAAGGCTTCGATAACACTTTGTAATACAATGCCCCAAAGTACTTGTTGACAAAATACCATTTTGTCTAGGATTCGATTATGACTTTCCACTTCCTCGTGTATGTCACCTGTTAACTGTAAATAAATATTTCAGGACTTGAGGCATCAAGAGCTCTTAAGTAAATAGCATGATGAAATTAGAGCTCCTATGATTAGACTATAAGAAGATAAGAGATGTTATAAAAAAAATTGTTGGGAATGTAGGGGCAGGAAGTAGAACAAAACAAAGAACTTTGTGTATGTACGCCATACTTGGATTGCTGGACATACCATATCATTATGCTTGTTGAAATCATTATTTTGTGTCCTATGATTAAAAATAGATTTTGGGACTTCATGCCAGAATACAAAGGTCTGTTGGTCTCAAGAGGTAATTGGCTGTGGACTGCCAGTGAGCCGATGACAAACCAGGGAGAAGGGAGAACTGAAAACTGATGTGAACTAACAAGGACAGTTAATAAATTTTGTGGACTAACAGCTCAACTGGGAACTGTTGTGGACTAACAGTGCTAGCTGGGAAATGCAAATTGACTACTTCACTTTCATTGCTTACATGAGAACTCCTATTTAGGAGCATTTCTACTCAAATAATACTATGCCCGTATTAGTATGGTTGCTCCCATTGGGGTTTCACATTATTAAAGAGTAAAATTGTAGTGGCAATGAATACTGTATAAAAATGAAATAGTAGGGAAGAAAAGGTGATGAAAAACTAAGGAAGAACATATGCAAATTTAAGGTCAAGATTGTTGCCGAAAAAGAACCACAAACTAGGTAATGGGTTGCAACATAGGAATCCAAAAAACCACCTCGCACGCCATTAGTTGGTACAAATTTTCTTTACACATCTTTTCAACATTTAGAGCAGCATTTAAAACATGAAATGATCACACGCTATTAAGAGATTATTACTCTAGAATGCTTTTTTTACTTGATTATAGTGCTTCGCGGTGCTAAACTGAGAAACAAATCTTTTATCCTTTGTGTGTAATACTCTCAAAATAACAAACTGAATACAATCCCGACTTCGTTGGTGTCTGGAGGTCAAGATGTATGCAATCTTAACCCTGTTAAAACAGAGAGGCTCTTTCCATTAGTCCCTTGATGTATTGATGTTCTAAGTTCCTTCCCAAAACTTCATAGAAAATAAAAAGCAAAAGGAATTTTAATATGCTATTTTAATCTAGTCCATTATTTACCCAAGCTAAAACACTGTAAAAATGACTCTTTTAGCTCCACTTTGATTCTATTCTATGTGAAATACTAGGATTCAAAATTGTGTCTGTCCAAATGGTGGGATTTGAAGAGGAAGACTTTAGAGGCTTTAGTCAATATCTACATAAATAGAATGTTTCTAAACGAATAAAAGGTGATGAAATGGTATATATATGAGGATGATCATTAATCACACATTACTCCAATCTTTCAATTTTACCGTATCTTATATATATATATATATATATATATATATATATATATATATATATGGTTCTCGTGAGAATGAGATCTTAGGAGAAAAATGAGAATGCATCTGGTGCTTTAGAATGTGAGATCTAAGGGCCATAAAAATTTCAAAAATAAGAAAAAATTTTAAAAAAACGCGGTGGCAGTTTCGTAATTTAATTAAACTTTGTAAAATGCAATACCTGCGTAGAAAAATGCACCATGGCGAACTACATGCTTTTTAAAATGCACCATTAGCAAACAAAAATGCACCATTCTCATTTCTCTCCACAAGGTCCACTCTCACAGGAATCAACAAAATTACTGTCGGGTACACACACACACACACAAAATTGTTGTCGGGTACCCTCGATTTTGTGATAAGAACTGTCAGGTCCTATTATTTTTCTAAATATACTCCGAGGTACCTTAAATTATCCAAAAAATTACTAGGGGGTGACAATCCGTCCATGCCTCCGTTAGTTTCTCTATTCGTTATCTTTTTCTTCTTCTTTCCTATTTCTTTCTTTCTCTTTCTTTTTTTTTTCTCTCTTTCCAATTCCCATTAGAGACAAGCCCCCCCCACCCAAATCCCTCCCCCATTTTTTTCTTCCTCTATTTATTCTTTTCTTCTTCTTCTTTTATTATTATTATTATTATTATTACTATTAATTTTTATTTAGAGAAATAGCACTTATTATAAAAAACACTTATTATTAATACTATTATTTATTAAAAGCAATTAATTAGTAATTTTACTACTTTACTCTTTTATAAAAATAAAAATACTTATTAGTATTACTTTGTATTAATTATTATTTATTTCTTATTGTTTTATTTTTCTTCTATTTTTTTAATTTATTATTATTATTAAAATTTAATTAGTAGTTTTGTTACACTATTTTTTAAGTAAAATAACACTAATTATTATTTAAAATAAAACTTATTACTATTATAATTAAAAACAATTACTAGTACTTTTACTATTTTAGTTTTTTGTCATTCCATGTTGTCTTTCGCATTAGTCACGTAGTGGTCAGCGGCAGCCGCCATTGATACTGGGTAATCTAGAAAATGAGAAGACTTGGGGTAAGAATAAGACGGGTAAATGCCTCTGGAAATTTTTTATAGATAATGTAAAACGATAAAAATGATGTTAAATTTCATATTAATAAAATGAATTAAGACGTATAGTTTATAACCAAGGGAATAAATAATCTTTTTTATAAAATATACATAAATATATTACTAAAAGTAATTTTTAATTAAAGCTTTAAAATATTTTAACCTTTTTTATGCAAGTGAAAATTGGAAATTGGGAAAGGTCAATGGGGGCATACATTTGTTTTTAATGGGGTTTTAAGTTTATTTTGCTAAAAAAGTTAGAGTAGTAAAACTAATAACTAAGTAAAATGATAAAAATAAATAATCATAATTATTATAAAATATAATAAAATAATACAATAACTAATAATAAAATAATAATAACTAATAGTAATAATAATAATAATAAAAATAATAACAGAAGAAGAAAAGAAAAAATAGAGGAAGAAAAAAGGGGGAATGGATTTGGGTGGGTGGGGGCTGGTCTCTAATCGGAATGGGAAAGAGAGAAGAAAAAAGAAAGAAAGAAATAGGAAAGAAGAAGAAAAAGATAGCGGATAGAGAAACTAACGGAGGCATGAACGGATTGTCACCCCCTAGTAATTTTTCGGATAATTTAAGGTACCCCGGAGTATATTTAGAAAAATAATGGGACCTAGCAGTTCTTATCACAAAATCGAGGGTACCCGGCAGCAATTTTTTGTATATATATACTCCCTCCGTCCCAGAATATTTGTCCACTTTCATTTTTACACACCATCCAATGCACTTCTTTAATCCATTTTATCTTGTAATTTGTATATTAAAAAATTATAGAAATTATATATTAATAATCTATATGTTAAGACAAATCAAACAAGATCACACTATAGTTGTGAAATGCGCACGCGAGGCGCGCCTGAGGCGCGATGCGCACGAAGCGCAACCCTTAGTGCATCACTGACCTTAATGCGGGCGACGTTCTTGAGGCGCGCGCAATATCGCGCATAGGCGCCTTATGCGATGCGAGGCGCAATAATGCGCGCATCATGAACGAACAACTTTTTTAATTACTTTTTGATAAGGTATTTTATAAGTAGTCTTCCCGTAAGAATTAGGGTTGACGCTTACCTCTAGAACGCATCAAAACTTTTTTCTCCTACACCTCGAAAGTTGCAAAAGCCTCTGGAACTTCATTTGACTACCACAGACTCCACTCTCAGCAGACTCTCAGTCTCAAAGCTATCTCAAGTTGGTCTATTCTTTTTTAGTTGCTTTTTTTATTAAATAGACTTCCAACTCGAAAAACTCTCTTCTGCCTCTCTTTTAGTTACTCTCTGTCACTATTGTGAAATACGCATAATTTCTTTTTTTAATTCATTGATTAAACAGCTGTAATTTATCAATTTCATTAGTTATTTAATTGCAATCTGTTCATTAATTTTTTATTCATTGATTAAATTTTTGTATTTTATCAATTTCATTAGTTAGTTAATTGCAATTTGTTTATTAAATTGATGTATTTTATTCATTGGTGTTTGAATATGGTAATGTTCGAATTTGATTTTGATTCATAAGTTGCATTTTGGTTTTTTTAATATGCATATGGTACTGTTTGAATTTGATTTTTGATTGTTTTCTAAAATTTTCATATGCTTTTCAACATCCTATGTGTGTTATTACTTATTTAGAGATGCTATGCTATTTGTGCCTACATATGCGCATCGTGTTCGTGATGCGCGCGCATCGAGGCGCTAGAAACCCTTTGCGCATTGGTGCGCATCACGCCTTAAATAACTATGGATCACACATGACTATGTTTAGGCTTACACATTGAGAGAATTTGATGAGTCAAAGTGCTTAGATGAACAGTTCCAAAAGTCAAAAGTGGACAAAAACTGGGGGACGGAGGGAGTATATACATATATATATATATATATATATACATACATACATAGATATATATATATATATATATATATATATATCAAGATAAGATTTAAGTGCATAACTGTGTATTCCCCTCCAACTCCATCCAAAACCCTACACGCAAAGCGGCCATAAAGGTGTTTCTTTGCAATTTCATCCAAATGTCATATTTTTAATGGACCAAAAAAAGAGCTTAGAAGTAGATGGTATGACCATGAACAAAAATGACATTGTTCTTGATGACTTGAACTCAATTATATGAGTCTTGACCCATATGCCTTAAAAGTAGTCAAAAATGAATTACTCCGTATTAAATAAGTTCATATTAAACCAGGTGTACAGATATTACCATGTCATAAATGAAATTTTTAAACAAAAAAATTGAAAAACAGGCTACGGCCCTGTTTGGCAACAACGTTGAAGGTTAGCGTTAGCATTTTGAAAAGGCTATCTGACGATAGCCTTTAGCGTTAGCATTTTCAGAATTAATCTACATCATTAAAATTTTATCCAAAACGCTAACGCTATTCGAAAATGCTATTTCCAAACAAGGCCTTCATGTTTTATGCATGTAAGTAATCTTGAATTTGTAGAGGTTAGAGCCATATGCTGCAGAAAAAGTGAGTGTGAACCTTAAAAATAGTGGAAACCCTAACAATCATAGTTATCACGGCGCTAGTGCACTGCCAGGACGCCTTGTTGACTAGGCACTGCCTAGGAGACAAGCTGGCAAGTCATAATTGAGATTTGTAGTACATTACTAACATCAATACAAATATATCGCGTAATATATTGCACAAGGAGTCATAAACTTCAAAGTTCAAAAACATATTAAAAGATGTATAATAAAAAACATATCACAAAAACAGCTTAACAAAAAAAGATTTGCTTTTGACAAATAATTAAAATAAAATAGATTTAAAAACATTATTAAACCACAAATTACTAACCAATCTTTTTTAGGTTGGTAGACAATAAAGGTGAGGACTAAGGGATGTATGAATAATGAGATAACCTTTGAAAGAAATGGAAAAATGTGCAAAAATAAAGTACATAATATTTGATACTAAAAAACGAAAGAAAAAAAGGATATAAACCATCAGTTACCCTCAGCTAGCTTCGATTAGAATGACCGATTGAGTTCCTAGGTTTGCTATCTCTTGTCAATGAGTTGCTGCAAGCAAGGGTGGCCATTAAACGTTACAAGATCCGCCGATTAAACATAAGATATGGTTAGCCACTCCTCACTCGTTTATATTCACTAATAGTTTACTCGAGTCTCGGATGTGGAGTCCCCTTTTTTTATTTTAATGAAATTGACTAAACAAAAAAGTTGACTTGAGTCAAACGTCATTGGTGTGAAGGAAGAATGCCGAGAAGCCTAGTCATCGGCTAAAATATGTCGGGCAACGCCAAGGGAAGATCTGGCGAGGCAAATGAAGATGGCGACCAAGAGGACTCGACTTGATGCCAAGTCACCGCCTAGGCGACGCCGTGATAACTATGCTAGCAACAGCACCAATAGAAGGAGAAAAAGATCCCTCAAAACAGAAGTTTACCTTCTTTAAAAAGCTGACTCTATCATGTAAGTTGTCCACAGCTTTATCATTATCATGTTCATCAATGTCACGTGAGTAAGAACGTGAAGCCCTGACACCACCTTCCTCAATACTATCATAGTTATCAAAAAGAGCAGATCGTATGACTCGATGATCCCTGCATATAAAGGAAACCTATCATGAATAATTTTAGTTGGTGTTAGAAATTGGTCACATTACTTCACCAAAAAACAGACCTAATCATCCTAATGGTGAATTCAATAATAGATTTTTCCATTTTGGCCTATCAAAAGAATGAAGCTATCGATGTGACATGATTACCAAAATATATGATTATAGAAATTATAATTGCTTGGTATATCACTAAAGCATGTCTATATTGTTCAGGAATAGCACCAAAACTATTTCAATCCCAAGATACTAGTTCCATGTTGAAAAATTTTCAGCAATAAGTAATCATGTTTTACAGTCAGTGGCGACTTCATGAACTAGATCTATGGCTCACAGATCTGCACACACAGAAAAGTGCTTCATTTGCGAACTGAGTAAAGACCCTACTGAGCTAGTCGCGGTTCATCGTTAGGTCTTGGCCATGGGTTGGTGATTGGATGTTTCCAAAGAGCCAGTCATTGCGAGTCAATGAGAGCATCTTGAACGGTGCAAGGGAGTCAATAATTGTGAGTCGGTAATTACATCTTGGACAGTGCAAAGAAGTTGGTGTTTGTTGCCAGTGACAGGTCACAAACACCAACTTCTTTGCACAGGTCAAGACATAATGATTATCCATCATTGGTTACTAACAGACTAGTTTTGTGACATTGGTGTTTGTTGCCAGTGACCTATGCAGCAGCAGAGTCTTTCTTATATTTTAAAAAATACAGAGTATACATTTATATTATTCGTGTTGGGGTTTTGTTAACAATCCAATTATATTCAAGTGATACCATAAGTGTACTTGTTTTGCTAGTGCAATTGATGGATAATCATTATGTCTTGACTCTTGGTGTTACATAGATATTTTTCCAATTGCTTTGATAGTGTGATAAGTCAGCAATGCAAGAAGGTGAATGAAGATCTTGCAATGTCTATATTTAAATTATGACATATAACCGCAACATGTTGCATAAAAAGATAATTATGTTTAAATCCTTCCAATGTAATCTGTCCTTATTTTTCACTCCATCTGCTGTGAATGCTCGTACTACAATGATGAATGTGTACTACTGTTTAAAAATCAACAAGACTAAGACTAAACCAAATCAGAGCAGATCAGCATCACACTCTTCAACAATGAACACTAAGGAGGTCTTGTGTGATCTACTCTGGTTTGATATCCTGAAAGATGGAATCTCAAGTAATGGAATACCATATAATCTCCAGACAAATAAAGAATATGATGGAATGAGTTTTGTCGTAGGACAAGGATGAAAGGCACCCTGATTTATGGTGATAAAAGGGCTTTTCACTGGGTTTCTTTCCAGGTTCCCTGTTAAAGGCTAGAGATCAGGATCAAGCTCGCCTCAGGATAGAGGAGGTCAACTGAGGCATGCACGCAACCCATGAGGGGTCATTTGCTTTGTCAAGGAGGATAGTGTTTTGAGATCATTTTTAGTCGACTATCTTTGTCGATTGTGCGGCCTATACTAAGAACTTGACACTTGCCAACAGTTCTCCAAGGATTGGGGATGCAATAAGTCTACTACACCTTAGGACTTGTTTGGAGAGCAATATGGATATGGGCCTTCATATCTTGGATATCAATTTTAAAAAAATTGTTTGCTGAGATAAAAAAAGAAATCAGATCCGAAATCTAGAGATATGAAATATCTCTAAAAAACCGCTACTCCATATCCCTTCTCTATTCTGGATATCAAAACTGATTAGCGGCTATTTCTTTTTTCTTTCTCCACATTGCAGAGAAGAATCGGCTATCTCTTTCCTTCCTCTCCCAGGAACATCTCAGGCCAAAATCCAAGGCTTTGTCCTAAGAAAAGCTCACGGACTCACAAAGCATAAACAAAATCCAAGAAAAGGTAGGAATTAAATTTGAATATAAATAAAACTAAACGAGCCTCCGGCGGCGCCAAAAATGGAAACGGTTAGTTATCTGTTTGACTAACTTATTTTCAAATCACTTCTTTTTTAATAAAACATTAGTCATTGCAGCAAGCACATTGCCTGATAATATAAGAATTGAAGAAAATATATTTAAGATAACCCTCAGTCCCTCACTGCCTGTCAATTCCAACCTCAAAAGCCATTGTGCAGGAGCACTTCTTACAAACTGGTTTCTTCAAACAGGAGAGAATCATGATACCACTATCTTCTTTCTTATATGGATTTTCCGTTGATCCAATCAATCCATTTTTATTTCGCTAAAACTACAGTATTATGTCAGTTATATCAACTCAATTGTTTAACGTTTCGCATAATTCAGGCTCACATAAACGGTTACCAAGCGCAAATAAGTATGAAAAAAGATCAATCGAGCGAAAACTCTAATCGTATACATTGAGTCGAATATTAAAATCAAATTCTACACCAATTCATTGCAATAAAACTGAGAACGAAGAGTCAAACCTTCGATAACTCATGGAATTGTACAATAGTGTCGGTTGATGAAGATGAATGCAAGCACAGCAGCAGTGATAAAAAAAAAAAAGCTTCACCCTAAGTCTCTCTACAGTTCTGATCTGATTGGATCTGATCTGATCTGATTTGAACTAATCTGATTGAATCTGATCTGATTGAATTTGATTTGATTAATTATGAACTGATTTAAAATTTAAGACAATAATTTAATCTGACTTTATACTAACTTTTAAAAATTGTAATGATAATTAATACGTAGTATTATAATATATTCAATACTTTTTATTTTATACTCCCTCCGTCCGGAAATGATGTTCCCGGTTTGACTTTTCCTCATTTTTAAGAATGGGTGACTATGGGAATGAATGGTCCAAAATACCCATTCACTAATGAACCCAATTTCCGCTACCCATCGCCTGCATCTCTTACCAGTTACCACCCCACCTTCTCTACCTATTCCCAGTCGCCGCCAGCCCCCCACCACAACCGTCGGTCCGTCGCTCGCCGCCATCCCCCACCACCACGGCCAACCCCACCTTCTCCACCAACACCTACAGTGCCGTCAGCCTCCACCACAACTTCCAGTCCCTCCATCGCCGCCGTCCCTCTCCATCGCAGATTTGGAAGAAAAAGAAGACCTGCGAGGAAGGGAAGAAGAAGAGGAAGAGGCGGCTGGTGAGTCTGTCACAAATCTGTTCAGATCTAGAAAAAAAGGGAGGAAAAGAAGATGGTGATGATGATGGGAAGAAGAAAAAAGAAGGGGATCTGAGTGGATTGGAAAAAGAGAAGGGGAAGAAAGAAGAAGAAGAAGAAGAAGAAGAAGAAGAAAGATAAGAAGATGGAGCTAGGATCGTAGAAAGAGAAGAAGAAGAATGAAAAATGAGGAGAAAGAGGGGAGGGGAAAAAGAGAAAGATGAGGAGAAAGGGAGAACCGAAAGAAATACTGGAACAAAAAAAGAGAGAAAGAAAAGAAGAAGAGGGTAGTTTTGGAAGAATGGTAAAAAATAAGTAGAATGGGAACATCATTCCCGGACGAAAAAAAATGTAGAATGGGAACATCATTTCTGGACGGAGGGAGTAATTATAAAACTAGTTAATTCATACGGAGTATATTAGAATAATCATTCATATTATAATGTAATACTCCCTCCGTCTGCCTATTATTTATTTTATGATTATTTTTTTATAAATAAGAATATTGATTTAATAATTTAATAATTAGTTTATATATATTATCATAAATATTTAATTCATATATAATCTGGCTTGCTAAGGTGCGTGAGAGGAAGGCCCGAGATCTGGATCACGTGAGATGCGTGAAGGACAGCGATGGTAGTGTGCTAGTTGAGACTGCCAAGGTGGCTAAGCGCTGGGGGGAGTACTTTAGTGAACTCTTAAATGCGGGAGGAGACGAGAGGCTAGTTTTTGATGAGTTGGGGCAGTGTGGGGCGTCTCGTGTGTATTGTCGGCGCTAGGGGTGGGCATGAAATCCGTTCCCGTTGGACCGTCCCGAAAAATCTCGGATCCGTTTTGTAATTGTACCGATATATTGGGACACATTTTTTTGTCCCGAACCCGTTCCGTCCCAATATCAAATGGGACTTTAGCGGGACAGCTTAAATTTATACCGATCCGTCCCGTTTGTCCCGTTTCATCTACTCTACTAATAGATAATACTAATTCTAGTCCAAAATCCAAATACACTCAATCTTTAATTAATCAGTTATTTAATTAAATTAACTTCATGAGCTTGAAATTTATTTGGACTCATTCCACTCATTGTTTTTTGTTGGATGGCTAGATGTTTCTTTTTTTTGAATGAAATGTCACCCTCTTCCCCTTCTTATATTTGTGATTAGGACAAAGTAGGACGACCTGAATTCGTCCCGTTTTATTCCAATCCCGTATTTTATGGGACAAACCGGGATTAGATTGTGATCCGAACCGTTCCGGACCGTTTATATATAATGGGACAAGACATGGGACAACCTAAAATCTGGACCGTCTCGATCCGTGCCCACCCCTAGCCGGCGCATTTCTCAGGAAGAGGTGGTTCGGGCTCTCTGCGGGATGCGTAGTGGGAGAGCTCTGGGGCCAGATGAGATTCTGGTGGAGTTTTGGAAGCATGCGGGTCATGGTGCGAGGGTTTGGTTAACTAAACTCTTCAATGTTATCATTCGGACATCAACGATGCCTGATGAGTGGAGGGAGAGTCTCTTGGTCCCTCTGTTTAAATGCAAAGGAGACATTCAGAGTAGCGAGAATTACAGAGGCATCAAACTGCTTAGCCACACCATGTGTTAGCCTTGGTTCGCTAAGCCTCATGTTTTGATGTTAACAAACAATATAAAAGTTTGACGTTTGTTTAAGTGTTTCAGGTACAACAAGAATCCATTAAAATTCGATTCTCAAGAATGAAGTCGAAACACTAAACTATCGTAGAATTTAGGTAGAAACCCAAGTAAGGATATGATTTTATATACCTATATTCACAAGCTCAAAAACACTCACGAAATATGTTTAAAACCCTTTTATAATCATTTTCAAACATCCAAAAGGTTTTAAACAAAATTAGAAATGATTTGGACAAAAATGAAAAAATTTTCAAAAAGGTCATAAGGTACCTATGTACCGTGAGGGCTACCGTGAGTTAATCTGAGATGGGACCCCCCTACCGTATGGACGGGACCCCCTACCGTCTAGACGGGACCCCCCTACCGTAAGGGGTACAGTGTATAGGTACCGCCAGAGAGTTTTGGCCTGAGAAGGTACCTAGCTACCGTACGGGACCTAGCTACCGTGACAGGGTACCGTTACCGTTGGAACACTATTCCTGATTGCTGATTTTTGAATTAATTCAACTCTAATCACCTCCTAACGGCTAATTAACATCTTCCACTATAAATCTAGGCCTAATACTTCATATTTCAATAAGAAACAAAGCTCTAAACATCCTCTCTTTTTATTCTAAGTGTGTTCATCCTTTTATCAATTATTTTCAATATTTTGGCTATTTCAAGATCCTTAAATTCCTGAATTTTATACACACTTTGAGCTTGTGTTTCTAGTTATATACTCTCATATTCATAAGTTTGAATTGTATTTTTGAGAGAGTATACTTTCCTTATACACCAGCTAAGTTTTGTTCTTCATTTTTATATTTTAGCCGTTGTGTAGAACCTTTGTTTGTGTTCTTCAAACACACCTTCTTACGGTCGAGAATAGCCGTTAAATTCTCACGTTGTAACGGTTAAGGATAGATGTATAAATCCTTGGGTAGAGGTTCAAGGATAGTCTTTGAAATCCTTGAGGGAACGGTAGAAGATAGCCGTTAAATCTTCATTGTAAACGGTTCGAGATAGCCGTGGTAAAATCTCGAAGTGAATCCTATTGGCAAGGGTTGTTTGCCAAACTAGTGCGGTGCTTTGACAGAGTTCAAGAGGCCGGAACTTAGTGATTCGAAAATCCTTGATGAGGAGCCTCGAGGTACTGGAGTAGGGAGTTTCCGAACCAGTATAAAATCGGTGTGTCTTTTACTTAACGCTTTTATTTCTGCGTTTTATTTATTGCTTCCGCATTTGCCAACACCGTTTTTATTAAACCCAGAAAAGTTTTTAAACGCCTTATTCACCCCCTCTAAGGCGTGGGCACAACGACTAAACCGAATAACAATTGGTATCAGAGCGGTTTCGTAGTTGAAAGTGCTTAATCGCATCTACGACAAAGATCCACTTGTTGTGTCCCTTTTAAATTTGAATTTTAAGATCTCAAAACTTCATCTTCCCTAATTTTTTAAAATTCAAATTTATTGAAAAATGGATCAAATGGATTCCCAAAGCATTCATCGCCCTCCGTTTTTCAATGGTCAAAACTATTCCTATTGGAAAATGCGGATTGAATATTTTATTCAATCAATTGATTTTGATTTATGGTTGAATATACTTCACGGGCCATTTGTGCCGAGTAGTGGTGATTTTGCAGGTTTGTCTTCGGAAGACAAGAGGAAGCTATCAATGAATGCAAAAGCAATTAACATTTTGCATTGCCCTCTTGGTCCCGACAAATTCGCACGTGTTTGCTCTTGCAAAACGGCTAAAGAGGTGTGTGATCTACTCCAAGCTACACATGAAGGAGACAGCTCAACAAAACAAACCATGCTAGCCCTCGGGAATTCAAAATACGAATCTTTCAAGAAAGGGTCATGTGAGACAATCCAAGACATGAACAAGAGGTTCAACGAGATTGTCAACAAATTGAGTAAGTTGGGTAAGACATATACTACTTCCGAGCTTAATACGAAAATTCTATTTTCTTTACCTAAAGAGTGGCATAGTAGTATAGTAGATTTATTACCCAAATGTGATAAGGCCGAAACCGCCCACATTTGGTCTTCCTTGTATTCTTATGAACTTTTGTTGAGAAAGATCAAAGAGGAAGAAATGCGTGAAAGTCCCAAACTTACCAACGCCTTCAAAGCTTCAAAAGACTCGTCTAGTGAAGAGTCTAGTGAATCAAGTGATGATTCAAGTGACTCAAGCTCTTCGGAAGAGTCAAATGATGAAGAAGATGAAGAGAAGGCAATGAGAATAAAATATACGGATTTCCTCAAATGGAAAAATTATGTGAAGAGGAAAGAAGTATTTTCAAAGCCGAAAAAAGAGCGGCATAAGCCAAGGTAAATTCTTCTCACTTATTGGAATAAGATATTTTGTTTGGTTTTAATTATTTTCAAAAATAAAACCTTATCCCACACATGTTTTTATTTGTTTTAGCCTTGGTTTGCATGATTAAAATTTCTTAAAATCCATGCATTTTTGAAAATAATCCCCAAAAATCCCTGAAAAATAAAGTTTTAAAACTTGCATCATTTTAGGGAGAGTTTTTTGTTTTTAGGGGGAGTTTTGTTGTAAATGCACTTTATGCCCAATGATATCCAAACTATCATTTTTAATTCATTGTGATAGGGGGACTGTTTCAAGAAGTTATACATGGTTAAAATTTTCAAAATGCCCTTTTTGATTTTGACAAAAGGGGGAGAAGATGTATACTTCAAAGTGGTGCATATGCAACTTGACTTGAGTTCATTCTTGTGTAACTATTTGCATCAAAATCAAACTTTTAATAAACACAAGAAAAGTTCAAAGTGAGTATTTCCAATATGTTTATTCTTAGGGGGAGCTTGCTTGCATCATTATTTTACTCCTTCTTAACTCACTTTGAAGTATATTGTTTGTCAACATCAAAAAGGGGGAGATTGTTAGCCTTGGTTTGCTAAGCCTCATATTTTGATGTTAACAAACAATATAAGAGCTTGACGTTTGTTTAAGTGTTTCTAGTACAACAAGAATCCATTAAGATTCGGTTCTCAAGAATGAAGTCGAAATACTAAACTAGCGTAGAATTTAGGTAGAAACTGATGTAAGGATATGATTTTATATACCTATATTCACAAGCTCAAAAACACTCACAATATATGTTTAAAACCCTTTTATAATCATTTTCAAACATCCAAAAGGTTTTAAACAAAATTAGAAATGATTTGGACAAAAATGAAAAATTTTCAAAAAGGTCATAAGGTACCTAGGTACCGTGAGTTAATCTGAGACGGGACTCCCCTACCGTATGTACGGGACCCCCCTACCGTCTAGACAGGCCCCCCTACCGTAAGGGGTACCGTGTATTGGTACCGCCAGAGAGTTTTTGCCTGAGAAGGTACCTAGCTACCGTACGGGACCTAGCTACCGTGACAAGGTACCATTACCGTTGGAACACTATTCCTGATTGCTGATTTTTAAAATAATTCAACTCTAATCACGTCCTAACGTCTAATTAACATCTTCCACTATAAATCTAGGCCTAATACTTCATATTTCAACAAGAAACTAAGCTCTAAACATCCTCTCTTTTTATTCTAAGTGTGTTCATCCTTTTATCAATTATTTTCAATATTTTGGCTATTTCAAGATCCTTAAATTCCTGAATTTTATACACACTTTGAGCTTTTGTTTCTAGTTATATACTCTCATATTCATAAGTTTGAATTGTATTGTTGAGAGAGTATACTTTCCTTCTACACCGGCTAAGTTTTGTTCTTCATTTTTATATTTTAGCCGTTGTGTAGAACCTTTTGTTTGTGTTCTTCAAACACACCTTCTTACGGTCGAGAATAGCCGTTAAATTCTCACGTTGTAACGGTTAAGGATAGATGTATAAATCCTTGGGTAGAGGTTCAAGGATAGCCTTTGAAATCCTTGAGGGAACGGTAGAAGATAGCCGTTAAATCTTCATTGTAAACGGTTCGAGATAGCCGTGGTAAAATCTCGAAGTAAATCCTATTGGCAAGGGTTGTTTGCCAAACTAGTGCGGTGCTTTGATAGAGTTCAAGAGGCCGGAACTTGTTAGAATAAGTGACCAACGCTAGAGGGGGGGTGAATAGCGTTTGATCGTAGAAATCGCAGGAATAAAAAATTAAGAACGTGAAACGTAAAGAGCGTAGAAAGCGTAAAGGGAGCACACCAAGATTTATACTGGTTCACCACAACGTGTGGCTAATCCAGTCTCCCGAGAGACTCTCTCGAGCTACACTACTTCCGTTAAGCTTACGGGTGCTTAACAAACCGTTACAACCTGAGAACTCGAGTCCCACGAGCCTCAACAACACTTGCTTGGAGATACCGCACTCCAAGACTTCAACCCGAAGGAAAATACCTTTCCTTCGTACAACCAAGGGAAACAAGCTTCCCTTAACGTGTATACAACACTAAGACACTCAAGAACAAGACTCTCCTTAAGAGTGGATATGAGTAAACTAAGAACGCTCAAGAACACAACACAAGCTTCACAAAAATGGCTATCAAAAGCTATGAATAATTAAAGAATGATTTGCAATGAAAGAGTAGGAGTTGTGAAGTAATGTTATGTGTAAAACAGACCCAAACACCTCATTTTATAGTAGAAAAATAGGCTCCAACGGACCAAAGTATTTAAGGGGTGATTGGCATAATTTGTGGGATTTGATGAAATTTGGATCTGTTGAAAATCACCCAGACAGCGCTGTCCTAGGCCT
>OOIL02005040.1:1549821-1589099 GCA_900332095.2 Cuscuta campestris | reverse complement strand
ATATATATATATATATATATATATATATATATATATATATATATATATATATATATATATATATATATATATATATATATATATATATATATATATATATATATATATATATATATATATATATATATATATATGGAGATAGCCACCACATGCTTAATATGTTCCATTTATCAGAGTTGTAACTTGTTACACACTACCAATACAATGATCACTAGGGGAATGAAGAAATAATGAAGCAGGCACAACTAGAGCCGTTGTTATGATAGCAACTTGACAGCAGCTTCGCCATCCATTATTATTACCAAGTGATCTTCACTTTGTATCTCCATGTTCTTTCCCCATAGGAAAAGATACAATCCCAGTATGATTAGAGACATCCCAATCAAGCTGCAATTATATATATACATACATATTTTCACACTATTTAATGTCAAATCAAAAGTGGTATTAAATATTTCACGCGCTAGATCAGATCATTAGTATATACTCCATCCATTCCACAATAACTGTTTAATCTATTAAGGATTATTAGAAATATAAATAATTAGATTTTGAATTAATGTACAATTAAATATGTAAACATTCATTCAAAATTTAATGTATCTAATAAACCTTAATAGACAGTTATTGTAGAATGAAGAGAGTATGTAATATGAAAATTGAAAGGAATCTCACTCAAACTCAAGCTCGGCTAGTTTTTTTGTAAAAACAAGTCGAGCTCAATTTGGTACACGGTTTATAAACGAGCCAAAATTAGCTCGACCGAAAAACTAAACTAGAAATTAACACTCAACTAGAAAATAAAACTTTGACATACACAGACTATGTATGTCATTTAATTATAGTGAATAATTACCACTTGAGCTTGAGCTTCAAAGCTCAAAGGAGTTCAGCTTGAGCTTTACTTTAAACTCGAAACATTAACAAGTTGAGCTCGATCGAGCCGAGCTTCAGTGCATGGTAGGCCCCGTTTGGCAACAGCGTTAGAATTTAACGTTAGCGTTATGAAAAAGAGATCTAAGGGTAGCTTTTCGTTTTAGCGTTTTCAAAATTAATCTACAAAATTAAATTTGTTTTATCCAAAATACTAACGGTAATCGAAAACGGTTAGGCCATTTTATCCTTCCTTATTAAACAATTCTATAAAAACAAAGAAAAAACCTATGGGTACACCAAGACAGGGTACCACATTTGTACACGCGGCAAACAAAGAGAAATACAAACACTTCTGTAAATCACAGATACAAAGTGTTTGTGTTTGTCTGTGGTGTACAAATGGGGTACCCCATTTTGGTATGCCCAAAGAACAAAAGGAGCCACATTAATTTACCATTAAACTTCATATATATACGGAGTTACCTTCCAAGGGAGATTCCAGCGCCAAAGAAAACGAGTTCAGTGATTGCCACCATGATCAAACATAATGGATTGAACATTGAAGGATAAGTGGGCCCTTTTTTTGCAATAGCCCAAGAGATTAAGCAAAAGGTTGCTCCCGTTGCTAATGCGCCCTACATACATATTGCACAACTCATCTCTCTTAATCACCTTACTTTAATTACTAATACTGCTGGAGTATATACATTTTTCCCTTCAAACCTCAGATAAACTAGTGTTTATGACTAAAATGAAATTAGTGGTAATTGTAACACCAATTTAGAGATTAGAATAATTGACTGGGTAAATTTTACCAATGGTACCTGAACTTTAGCTGGAATTTCGAAGTGGTACCTAAACTTCAAATCCTTTCAAAAAAATCCCTGAACTTACACAATCCTTTCACTAATACTCTCTTTACTCGTTTCTAGGTTAACTTCCAGTCATTTGAGCCAAATTAGAATTTTATATATTTTAAAATTTTCAATTTGACCCAATTTCTTCTTTTCTTCCGCGCCCCGCTGCCAGTCAAAGTCGCCGGAAACTGAACTTGGTCTGATTCCATCGGGACCAACGCCATTCTCTTCGTTTTGAGACAAGGATCAAGAACATCCAAACCATTTTGTCCAATTTGGCCTGTAACTCTTCGAATTTGAATTTTTTCACTCGAAAAAACCCTAAAATCCGAAATTGGGTCCAAAATTGGGGGTTTTGCAAAACATCATCAAATCTTGTAATTGAGGTGTCCTTGGAGGTCGCCGTGATGCCACAAACAGATTGGAGTGGATGAACGACGTTAATTTCACCGGGTTTCGCCGGAAAACGCTCCGACCCGCCGGAAACCGCCGGCGGGTCGGAGCGTTTTCCGGCTAACTCCGGCGGAATGGACGCCGGTCATCCACTCCAATGTGTTCGTGGCATCACGGCGACCTCAAAGAACCCCTCAATTGCAAGATTTGATGACGATTTGCAAAACCCCCAATTTTGGACCCAATTTCGAATTTTAGGGTTTTTTCGAGTGAAAAAATTTAAATTCGAGGAGTTACAGGCCAAATTGGACAAAATGGTTTGGATATGCTTGATCCTCGTCTCAAGACGAAGAGAATGGCGTTTGTCCTGCCGGAATCGGACCAAGTTCATTTTCCGGCGACTTTGACCGGCGGCGGGGCGCGGAAGAAAAGAAAAGAAGAAATGTGGTCAAATTGAAAATTTTAAAATATATAAAATTCTAATTTGGCCCAAATGACCGGAAGTTAACCTAGAAACGTGTAAATGGACTATTAGTGAAAGGATTGTGTAAGCTCAGTGATTTTTTTTGAAAGGATTTGAAACTTAGGTACCACTTCGGAATTTCAGCTAAAGTTGAGGTACCATTGGTGAAATTTACTCATAATTGACTAATAATACTTACAGAGTAAAAAATGGTGATTAGTTGCAAATTCCATCCGAGAGCCCAGGACGCCATTCTTCTATCAATGCATAAACCGATTACCATGCTTTGAAAGGAGGCGGTTATGCATATGAGCAAGTTTGCCGAATATGTGTGTGGGTATATCTTGTACAGTTTAAACTGCCAAAAAATAAAAAAATCAATAATCAAGGCCACGAGTTAATTAGGATCCTTATTTGTCGTGCGCTAAAAATTGAAAATATGAAATTGAAATTGAAATTTCGTTCTTATTCGACTCCCACCAAACTCAATTTTTTGTTCCAACATAGACACAAGTGTCGTCTACGAGACATTCATAAAGAACATATAAACTGCACTTATTTGTGTGAACTTCTTTTTGCAGAGTGGCAAAAATGCAAAATGAGAATGTCTAACACACTTTTATTTGTTTTCAATTCTTAGAATGCATCAAGTCAAAATGAGACTTATATTAAGACGGAGTACTATTTTTTTTCTTTCTTTCAAAGAGAGTATATTACTGAATAATCTTATCACAGTTTTGAAAATACGAAAATGTGAAATATTTTTAGGTGGAGAGGGAGTACACCATCCAGAAGAAGTTGATCTAGATAGTGTTTAATTATTAATTACCTGTGCAATGAACCAAAAACCATATCCCAAGCAACTGCTGACTAGAAATATAGTGCCGCGTGTCCAATTCGGCGTCATACCATCAATCAAATGGAATAAAAGATTCTTCGAGTTGTCGGCCACATTCCTTAGGTAGAACATTTTTCCGGTGTACATTGCAGTACTTAACGCTCCCACAAGGCAAAGCGTTGCTCCCATGACCATAATTTTCCCATCCTTGGCATTAAGTCGTAGCTTTTCTACACTTTATTTATCACCCGCCATTAGCTCACATACATTCACAAAATTATTCCAGATTACACTTTATTTTCTATTAATAATTCTCATGTCTCACATTATCTTAAATATACTTCAAAGTACTATTGATTTTTTGATAGGAAACTCTCAGGTCCCACAATATCCAAAAATACTCCAGAAGTTTTAAAATTTGTGATAATGTACTCCGCTGGTATACTCCATCTATTTGGCTGTTATGATTAAAAGTTCTATTACTTTGATAAATACTAAGTTTTAAATTGATATTCATTATTTTATTAAATTTAAATAACATTCTTTAATTTGTCAAAGTAAAAGAACATTGAATATGATATGATGCCTAAATTGAGAAAATGTACCCTCTGAGTAAAATATCAAAATGTTAAGGATCGGAAGTATATTTCGGATAATTTGAGACTTTGAAAGTTCTTATAAAAATCAAGGATATTCTAAAATATATTTTAGATAATGTGGGACCTGAAAGTTATTATTAGAAAATTGAGGGTACCCAGAAGTAATATTTTGTACATATAATACTCTCTCCCTCCCAAATTAAGTTGTCTATTTACTATTCACATGATCAAACTTCATTTATTTTCTTTCTATATTTTTGTTTACTCATTTGATAACATTATATAGTCATGTCACCTCTTGTTTTGCAAAATTTTTGATGTAGTGTTTTAATATGTAAAGTTTATTTTTCAACTCCTCTCCAATTCATTAATAAATTATATTAAAAAATAACTTCAGTCAAACATTGTAAACCGAAACAAAGAATTTAAATTGGGACAGAGAGAGTATGAGTAGTACAAATATACAATACTTATACGTCATATATATGTTAGAAATATTATTTTGGGAGAAAATATTCTCTTGTATTTCTAGAAAGGTAAATTATATGGAGAACCTACACATGAGTAAAATAAGCATTTCTTTAATACTTATATAATTATTTCTTTTTCTAAATAAAAAAAATTTATGTGAGAAGGACCAAAAAAATGATATGCACCCCAGGTACACCTTTGAAACACTATTCTAGAAAATAAGACATATACGATGGGCATATGCAATACTCATATGGCAGACATATATTGCATAAAATATACAATACTTACATGGGAGACATATATGATAGAAATACTATTCGGAGAAAATATTTTCTTTGTATTCCTGGAGGAACCGCTAGACCCGAAAGAAGACATATATAACACAAAGAGGCTTTGAAGAAGTAGGAAAACACTAGCCTGGAAATTAGCTAGGGGTCACAGGAATATGAAAAAAGAATGATACAGATGGGCGGGTGGCAAGACACAGAGGGGAGCAAAAATTTGTAGCACGCAAGAGGATGATGAACATGCATGCAATGCTCGAGGTACGATGACAATGCTCGTCGCTTTGGGCCGCACCGAGCTAGCTGGCTGACTTGTGTTTAACTTCCATCCACTTCGCCTTGAGCTCTTCTCAACCTGGGAAGTGATCGAGGGACTTATGAGATAGATACCCTGGACGAGGGGGCATTTGGATCAGAGGAGTAACCGGAGCCCGTAAGAGATACCGGGCTGGGCCAATTACATAGGATATGCACCCCAAAGAGCGGGTTCTTGGCTTGGTCTGGGCGCCAATGAAATCAACGTAAGGCTTTGAGATTCTTACAAGAATAATGATATTCCTAGGGAGTGGATAGATGAATCTCATTCTCAACCGATGATGAGAGATGTGTATGTAACGTTATTTACCAAGTAGTTTGTTGGGCCTTTAAAATAGCAAGTAGTTTGCCCTTTCTTGTGGAAAGAATTGGACAATGTTCTAGGTTGTTAGGTCATTACCTTAGCCAATAAAATGAGCTAAACTACCTTTCAAAATAATACGGAGTATTGAGTTAACTTGAAATGATTGTTTAATAATACTAGAGGGATCTTAGTGCTTGGTAAAGAAGGAATGAGAGCAGAAATATTCAAAGAATAAAGAAAGGTTTGGAATGAAGTGAGGGCAATCTCGCTATAGAAGATATGAGCTCAATCCAATGGGTGAGAAATGAGCTTGAATTGTCATTTACATCTATGCATTGGACAACCCAGTTTCTTAGTATTTAATGTGAGCTATTTGTCACCCCTAGTTAACAAAACAACCATAGTTCAAATTTTTTAACCCTAACGCTTAAGTGGTTCTACCATGAGTGATTGCATAAACCTAATGGAATCAATTTGAAATATGTCCGTAATAAAATTTGACGGTTAAGAAAGTCAAAATATGAACTTTAGTTTGAGATAGTGATAGTAATAAATGTTGAATAATGGATTAATGTGTTTACTCAATGAAGTAAAGAGTAAAGAGGAGAGTGTATATATGATACGAGCTCGTATCGGATAGGAAAGACTCAGAGCATATTCAAACTCTTGAGAATATGGGACGAGGAAGAAGAAGAATTGAGGCGAAGGAGGGAATCGGCGAACCGAGGGAGGAAGGGAATTAGGGTTTGATTTGTTTATTGATTGATTAACTCTAAATGGAGTTACATCTCTTTATATAGGAAAGAAGGAAACCCTAACGCTAACCTGACGGTTCAATAAAAGCGACGAGGGAAAGAACCGTAAAGAAACCTCGAAGGAGCTTATAATTTCGCTCACCTAATAAAATCTACATTACAATAATAATAATACTATTAAATATCCTACTCTACCATCTATAACACTCTCACCCCCTTAGAAAACCACATTGTCCTCAAGGTGGAGGCTCCCACTCATGCTTCGAGACTGGAGAGAAAATGTTGACCCAAAGATTATGCCCACTTGATGATAGATGTTCATTAAGCTTTCAAATTGGAGTATAGTGATGGACATAAGAGAGAAGAGCAAATACAAACTTAGCTAGCGGCGGTGAAACCCAATACTCAGACTCCACTATATTCGCATGGGCAGAGGACTGGATGATATCAAATGACAGTGAGATGGCCGCTTACGTATAATTTACATATGCTACTTGGGCTGTTTTGGATGAAGGCACAAGGCTACACGCAATGATGACATTGCTCAATGTTGGATCCTTGGCAACTTCTCCCTTACCCGGTGCGTCGACGTGTGTATCAACAGTGACAAGATCCGATGGAAAAGCATTAACAATACCTTCAACAGAAACACCATCAGCATCAACTGCAGAAACTCTCATTGAATCCTCAACCATACGCTCCACAGATTCCATGTTAGTAGATGTAGGATTGTGTAGAGTGGTTGTGGGGACCAAATCAGGTGGAGCAATGGGAATGCCAAGAAGATTCCTTATAGTGTTCATCATCCTTATTTTGAAACTTTTTAACTCCAAGGGAATATCACTCAATGCCATTGGAGTACCACGCACCAAATCTTGTATCGAGCAAGAGATTTCCACATTGAATGCATATAACTCAGAATCAGAATACGGTAGATCTAAAAGATGACGAAATAAGTGGAGCGTCTTCAAAATTTCATCCATATGATCATAAGCTATACAGACTCCGTCATGAAACTCAATTCTTCCATAAAAGATATTCTTCAACACACCAAGAAGTTTGTTCAAAGCATCGTTCATGGTCACAATAATTTTATCCAAAATTGAGACCATAGTTGTGGCAAGATCGATCCAAAAAAAACAATGAAAAAGCAATGCACTTCAGGGAGGAACAGTACTCTTACATACGGCAAAACATGTAGCCTTCAAATTGGGAATTCTTTTGGCTATTCGTCGATTGGGGCCTTTTGATTTTTTTTGGATCGACAGTATATTGGGGCTTCACCCTCTCCCCAACTTTGCTAATTTTGTGAGGGACGGTGTTTCCTCATCCAAGATTTCTTCCGGCGGTAACAATGAGAAAAAAAACTGGCGGCGTAAATTGATCTATTCGGCCGTTAACAGGGCTGCAATTTTTTTTTTTGGTTTTTGGGTGTTCCTCTCAACAAGAGCACCAATGATACGAACTCGTATCGGATAGGAAAGACTCAGAGCATCTTCGAACTCTTGAGAATATGGGACGAGGAAGAAGAAGAATTGAGGCGAAGGAGGGAATCAGCGAACCGAGGGAGGAAGGGAATTAGGGTTTGATTTGTTTATTGATTGATTAACTCTAAATGGGGTTACATCTCTTTATATAGGAAAGAAGGAAACCCCTAACGCTAACCTGACGGTTCAATAAAAGCGACGAGGGAAAGAACCGTAAAGAAACCTCGAAGGAGCTTATAATTTCGCTCACCTAATAAAATCTACATTACAATAATAATAATAATACTATTAAATATCCTACTCTACCATCCATAACAATATATATAGGAAAAGATTCATTCTAATATATTTAGGACTCAACTTAATATAGAAATCAACTATTATAAGAATACTACCATAATAAGGATTATTATTAGTAGTGTCTAACATTCCCCTTGAAGTTGAATGTCGTGAAATGAGAGGAAGCTTAGAAACAAAAAAAAGCGTAGCATGGGGAAGGCAGTTTCTTTGTGAGCATATAAGCAAGTTGATTTTTAGACAAAACATGAGAGACAATCAAAGTTTCAGCAATAACATGTGTTAGTCTTGGTTTGCCAAAGCCTCGTGTTTTGATGTTAGCAAATAATATAAGACTTAACATTTGTTTAAGTGTTTCAGGTACAACAAGAATCCATTAAGGTTTGGTTCTAAAGAATGAAGTCAAAACACTAAACTAGCGTAGAATATAGGTTAAAACCATTGTAAGGATGTTATTTTATATATATACATACATATATATTTACAAGCTCAAAAGCACTCACAGAATATGTTTAAAACCTTCTTATAATCATTTTCAAGCATCCAAAAGATTTTAAACAAAATTAGAAATGATTTGGTCAAAAATGTAACACCATTTTGTTTAAGTGTATGTGAATAAGACTTTTGATGGAGAACACTCAAACTCTCTAAAAATAAGCCAAACTTTTATTTTACATATTCACGACCATTATCAATCCAAAATTTTTAAATTTGAGTATGAAGCTTATTTTGGACCATATATTGAAAACAATGAAACACATCATAAGCTTCAGACTTATGTTTAAGAGAATACAACCAACAAAAATTGTTAAATTCATCAGTAAAATTAATAAAGAAATGGTATCCCCCAAAAGAGGGGAAATCCTGAATTGTAAAATTCTTTGAAGTAAAAAGAAGTTTATGAATATTATCTTTGGTAAATTGGTGAAAAGATAAAAGGTGAAATTTAAGGGAAGGGGCAAGAAGAAGATTATTCATGTGAAAAATGCATGTGGATGTGGCTAAGTTACCTAAGCCCATGTGGGATATTGCGAAAGTGTTACCTCTAGCACTTGTGATATAATTGGTTCTTTGATATGGTGAGGAGTGCTGCAACCTAGACAAATCAAAGGTCACGTGAGTGTCTGCTCTGGTATTCAGATGCTAAATCTAACTTGGTTCATTCCTTTGATTTGTAAAGTATGCCTATGGAGGTCTATATTATGACTTATCATAGCGATGCCTGAAATTCCACGCAGCGTGACTTGTCTTCCCACAAAGTTTGCAAATAAGTTGACTACCACGAGGACCACCTTGATTGCGGGTATTGGCATCTCTACAAGACGAGGTGCGTTGATTGTCAAGCCAGTCATCCCTGTTAGAAGAGTGTTGCCACCAACCTCCCCTATTCCCAAAGTTAGGACCTCCTCAGCCCCGAACTAGGCCGTCTCAGCCCCGATCACTATTTTCGTAGCCGCCACTATGAAATTGGTAATAAGGACGTTATGGACATCGGCCGAGGGGGATGCCTCACCATGATGCAAATTTTGTTCAATCTGAACATTCTATTCCTCAGACAAACCATGATGAAACTTTATTGGAGGTTAAAGATCCAATATTTTTCTAAATGTTCAAATTAAGAGAAGCATATTGTGATGGGAGGCCATGTAAAACACATAGAATGATATCTTGTTCAGACATACTCTCACGAGAAAGATTGAGGGATGCCACAATACCAAGGGCTTTATCAAGATACACTTTACCCTTCCATAGGCTTGAAGGCGATCTTTAATTGAAAAATATGATTCCGAGACAATGATTATACCTCTGTTACAGATGAGTCCATATGTCAACTAAGGATAAGAGAAAGTGAATATGAGCTTGTACCGTAGGAGAGACGATAACGAGAACACACGCTCGGATTTAAGCATCAATGATCTTCAATGTTTCATAGGCAGGGTTGGCCCTCAATTGAGGTGGGGAATCTTTTTTGCCAGTGCAGGTTCTTTTTCATCAAGAATAAACGCTGGCGACACTACTTTTGTACCATCAACATAGCCGAATAGGCGATGTGCCATCTGGTACACTTGGAGATTCAGGACAAATATTTTAAATCTGGTGGGAAGACGATCTATAGGATCAGTAGAGGGAGGCACCATGGACAATGTTGAAGACAAACAACCCTAGCTGACAATGTTCTCCGATTGTTTTTGGTTTGTTGGAAGATGTGGAAAACAAAAGAGATCGTAAGCTTCGATACCATGTTGAATAATGGAATAATTTATATATACAAGGAAATGAGGAGTATACAAGATAGTATATATATGAAGAGATCCTCACATAATTAGGGATTAACCTAATGTAAAAACTAACTACTACTCTCTCCGTTCTCAAAAACACTTCCTCTTTCATTTTTTCCACTTCCAACAAAACACTTCCCCTTTCTATTAAAAAACCATTTTTACCCTTACTTTTTCATACCCTAACTATCACATCATACTTTTTCTCTAATAATCTATCTATCCATCACATCTTACTTTTACCTATCACATCAGGGGCAAAATTGGAAATCAACTATAATTTAACACTTCCTTATTTTTGCACCCAAATCAAATGGGAAGGGTTTTTCCAAACGGAGGGAGTATAAAAATACTACCATAATTAGAATTATTATTAGTATTATCTAACAAAAAATATTTCAATTTCCCATTAATTTTCTCATTTTCAATATTTTGATTCATATCATATTTGTGTGGTTCAGAATCATTCTTACTATAGCTGATTTTTAACATTAATATAAACCGCAATCTTATATAAAATTCCTTTTTAAATTTTTGTGTACGTTTAAAAAATATTAGAATTTGGGATGAAAGAGCATGTAGTTACGTATATACATACATTATACATACTAGTATATAAAACAAAATGTACACATATATATTACTTATATTTTTTTGATACGTACCGTATTGCTATTGAGAAGACAAATGTGACTATTGGAATCAAATTGATGAAGTTTGTAGCATATGTTGCCGTTGTATCTCGAAGCCCATAATAGAAAAAGCCAATTGCTATAATTACCCTGCTTGCACGAATAACTAAGAATGATTATTTCTAAAATGTGGAGTAGTATAAATACTAGATCTTGCAAAAGCTTATTAGGTGATACTAAGGGGCTGTTTGTTTCAGCCTTTTAATGGTTCAGATGTCTGAATGGTTCAGCACTTAATGGTTCAGACTGTTTGTTTCAGCCTCTTAATGGTTTAGATGTCTGAATGGTTAAGAGATTTGCCTCTGAATAGTTAAGTATTATACAGAGTCTGAATGGTTAAGACCTCTTATCTGAATTGATCAGATATTTGCCTCTGAATAGTTAAGCAATATACTAGCTCTTAATGGTTCAGACCTCTTACTGGTTCAGCACTTAATGGTTCAGACCTCTTACTGGTTCAGCACTTACCCATTCAGAAGTTGCCAAACAGCCCCTAAGATTCATGTTCATTTTATGTATCTTACTGCATCAATATCACAAAACAACTGGATCTTTAAAAAAAAGAAAAGATCCACTTAAGAGTCCATAAAAAGTATAAAAATGTCCATATTTGACATATGGACCTTAGAACCATCTAAGAACAACTTGTTAAGCAATGCTCATCTAGCTTATATTAAAGAGTACGTAGTGATTCTGTGCACCCAAGGTCTACGCCTAATTTTTGAACCTTCTTCCAAAAGTTGTTGGACTTAGAACCTAATGTGAAAAAAACCATGTTTCACCCAAGGTAATATGCCTAATGCTAATGTTGATCTTAATCTTAATCCTAATTTCCTAACTCTAATCCTAATTTTAATCTTAATCTCTTAATTCTAATCCATTAATTCTAATCATAATCCTAGTCCTAATTCTTATCATAATCCTAATCCTCTAATCTTAATCTGAATCCTAATCTTAACCATAATCCTAATCATAATCTTAATCCTAATCTTAATATTAATTTTAGTACTAAGGAGTCTACTACATCAACAAGGTCCATATAATTGGAATGGACTTCAGGACCATGAAACTATATGCCTATATTAAATTTCATCGTGAACCTTAAATCATTGGATGAATTTATCCACGAATATATAATCCCTGTTTTATATTTCATTTCAAATAACAATATCTCTTAAAATATTCGGAGTACTTATTATTTCTAAACATAATAAATTAAGAAAATACATGCATGGACCTAAGATCATTGATTGATCCGTATATAAACTACATAACAATTATTTGATTACTACTGAAATAAGCTTTTTCTTAATAGAAAAAAGTTTATGAAAGGTATTTTAGATTTTGTAAACCCTGGGACCATGATAAAACTTTTCAGTCAAAAATTAGTTAATTTGTATTTTTTTCCATTTCATTTTTTGAATGTCTTAAACTTTCTTTTGTTAAGTTTCTCCTTAATTTGTAAGGTTGAATTGAAATTCTTTTTATCATTTTTAAAATAAAATATTGTTCTAAGTAATCTGACCTTTTACTTTTAGCATGCTAATAATAATCGGACATTTATTAGGCCCTACTATTTTAGGTTGGAAAGATTAACTTCCAGCTTTTTGTCAACTCTTTGTAGTTTCTTCCAACTTCTTCTAGAGTTTTCTTTTATATTTATGTGGGTGATCATTTAATTGAGTGATTTTATAACACTTTAGTTCTGCCAATGTTTTCCAATTCCTTCCAGTGTTTTCCCTTCAGTTTTTTCTAACTCCTAACAGTTTATTCAAACATTCAACTCTTATATTCTAACATAAAAGAACAGGGTCTTAATATTTTAAGAAATAATCTCACCTCAATTCTGTTTGCAAAAATATTAGTTAACTATAAATAGTTATGGGTCTCTATAAATTGTTATTAGCCCAATCTATCTCAATAAATACTCCATAAACATTCTCTCTTTAATAGAACAATTCCTTTATTCCAATATGGTATTTTAGCGATATATGGTTTCTAAAAGAATAACCCTAGCCCGATCGGCGTTCTTCAATTCCTTCTTTTCTCTTTTGATTGCCTCTCTCCTTTTTCGATCGATTTCTCATCAACAGACAAAAAATACGCTGGTCCGCTATTCATCATCGCCATGGAAAAAACCTCTGTTCCTCTTGATGCTCTCACCACAGGTTTGAAGTTATTCATTAAAAAGCTACATTCTCTTACTCTGAAGAAGCTTAATAACATGAATTTTTTGTCATGGGTATCCATTGTCTTTTCAAATCTCTCTACACACCGTCATATGGGGTACGTTGATGGCACAATCTCTCCCCCTCCATCTATCGTCCATATTTTCAAAAAGGAGGGAACAATCACACGTTCAAAATCCTGAAAATGAGATCTGGTCTATTGTTGATGCTCAGCTTTGTGCTTGCTTACGTGAAATTATCAGTCCATCCGTCCAGAATTATCTTCATGGGAAAAAATTCTAAATTGGCTTTATGGAGTCATCTTTTGTTACAGTATAATTCTCTATCCGGAACTCATACATTTTCAATTGAAGGAGAAACTTCATAATATTCACAAAGGGGCAGATTCAATGCAAAAATACCTAGATGTTGTTGTTAAAATTGTCGCTAATTTTAAATAGGCTAAATCTAACATACCTGATCAAGATGTGATTTTATGTATACTTTGTGGTTCGCCTTCTGAATATTCATCTATCAAACAAAATATTAGAACTAATAATGGTCAGGTGATCGTAACTAAGGTCACATCGTGGTTGATCTAAAAATAGTTGAATTTATAAATGAAAAAAACTCCAATTGCGTGACAAGCTCTTTACCAATGTGCACACGACTCTCTAAAGTATTTCCTGCTATATTGTGGTTTTTGTAGGGGCCATATGATGGTTGAGGAGGTCAGCAAAGTATTAGTGGTTGTGGTTATTCTGACGGCCGGGGGTTGTTTTGCTGCGTGGGATTCTTGGGGATGTTTTATTCTGAATATGCAAGCTTGACTTGTGCTCCATCTATACAAAAGTTTTGTATGACTCAGTGTACATTTTCCAAATGGAAATAGGGTTTTTAGATACACGTGTTAACACCCATGTTACTTCGGATCTATCTCCCCTCTATTTATACATTCTAGATTCTAGTACTAAGAGTGTTACTAGTGTAGGTGGTCACCCTCTGCCTATCGTTGGCTCTGGTTAAATACCCACAGCCTCTAGCGTTTTTCGTCTTGGTAAGTGGTAACCATATTCATGCATCATCCCTAAAATCTCACCCATCCTCTATTTATCGATTCATCAATGATCATAATTTCATCTTGCTTTTTCTTCCTACTGAATTTTAGATTCTGGAGAACAAAACACACACAGTGAGATACACACAAAGGTTGTTGTGAGTAAGGACTTAATATGTTTCCTATTATCATGTGCCAGAGTCTTTTTCGGTATGCCCATTTGTGCGATCACCCGTCCTCACCTCTCAAATTTTCACCATCGGTTGGGGCATCCTTTAGAAGTAATTAATAGTATACATACTTTCTTTTCTAAGACTTTCCTCTTTATCCAATGTACTATCTTGTGAATCTTGTTGTATTTCCAAGTCTTATAAGTTCCTCTCCCCCTCCTCAAATACTACTGCTACTTTTCTATTTCATTTAATATACTCTGATGTTTGGGGCCTATGTTCATTCCCTCTTTTGATGGTTATAGATATTATATCTCTTTTATTGATGATTTTACAAAGTTTTGTGGGCTATATCTTTTAAAACAAAATTCTAAGGCCTTTGTGCTTTTTAAAGTTTTCAGTTCATGATTCAAAATCAATTAAGTACTACCAATAAACTTTTTAATGCCTTGGCATCCTTCACCAAAAACACTTGTCATTATACGCTTAGAGAAAAGTGGGTGGCAGAACAAGTCCTTCACATGCATACACAAACAATGATTGTCTATGCGTCACAAACAATGTCTATAATCTCTATGAAACATTTGGTATCAAATATTTGATGTTGAAGTTGTTGAGTTTCTACCCCAACTCATATATTTTATATATTCTTGGTCGAAACCAAAGCACAAATATAAAATAAAAATGTAGGGAGAGTATATATGCATTTAGACCTAGAATAAAATGACTAGACTTGTTTTTTACCAAATACCCAACTCGAAAATACTACATTTTGAGCAAATGTTTTGTTACCCAAACTAGAAATGACCTCCTAAAAATGGGTCAAACACTTCCAAATCTGAACTGAACGTGACCAACTCGCTAATGTAAGAATCTTTCAAAATCATATACTTTCATATGAAATATAACCTTATAAAAATAAGGTTATAATTAAATTTTTTTCTTACTACTCATTTAGTGTATAAATTTATATTTTTAGACAAAATTTTAATGAAATCGCATAATTATTATATTACTCCCGTCTCTGAGTATTGATCCAGTTTTGACTTTTTTTGATCAACCGCTTTCAACCTTTGACCTATAATTTAATAAAATATATATTGTATATTAACTAGATAAAATAGTATTTTGAAAATACTTGATATAATAAATCTAATAAAATTGTTATGGAATATCATTTTTATTTAATTTGAAGACCACGTTCACTAATTTTGACCGAATAAAGTCAAAAGTGGGCAGATATTCAGGGACGGGGAGTACCTTTTTCCAAAACTTTTGCATATTTAGTTTTTTTTTAAATTTGAAATATTGATTGATATGTCTAAAAATTACTAAAAAAAATGTAATGTAGTGTTTGTGAACTACGAGTAGCATTTCATTTCAATTCTTACATTTCAATTGCAAAATTTGAATTCTTGAATTTTAAATGACAAGAAGATACAAATGGTAAACATTTCCAAATCCAAATTGTAAACATTTCCAAAATTTAGAATTTGAGCCAAATCAAGATTTGAAATTCAAATTCCAGTTCCGTTCCCAAATGTTGTAATATATTTTATATTTTTTTTATATTTTATTTTGAGTAAATTACCAAAATGGTACTCGATAAGTATGTGTTTTCTCAAATTAGTTCACATGATGAACTAACTCCGGAGATGGTACTCGTTAAATAAATATAATGTCCAATTTAGTCTTCCTGGCTAACGACCGTCAAAACGGCATCAAAATGACATTAAAACTTATAGTATTTCCCCAAAATGTTCTTTTGTAATGGAACATTTTCTCAAATTTTTCTATTTTTTGAGGTAAAACTCATTACAATGTTTGAGTGAAGTCGAGAGACCATTTATAGAAATAGTATTTTGAAAATACCTGATATAATAAATGTAATAAAATTATTATCTAATATTATTTTTATTTAATTTGAGGTCAACGTTTACTTAATGCTTGTTAGTCGGGAGGACTAAACTAAGCATTATTTTTAATTAACGAGTACCATCTCGATAATTAGTTAATCTTGAGAATTAATTTGGTAAAACTCATAGTTATTTAGTACCGTTTTAGAAATTCACTTTTCTAATGTTATTCGATGCAAAATGCAAGCGTTAATTTGAATTTAAAAACTTTTGAAATAAAAGGTCGTAATCTATTTGATCGTTCCGTACCCGATGACACTGGACCATTATCATATAATCCTCAACTCAAATTTGAAGTTACCCAAAGCTGGAATAATTCAAACTCGAAGTGGCCGAACTTGAACTCAGCATGACCGATTGAATAATTAATATGAATTAAATTATTTGTATGCCGTACCAAAAATGAAAAAGTATAGTATACCCAAAGTTCCAAAGTTTACATTACTACTTTGTACACTTTACATACAAAATTCGCCTATGCCACAAACAACAAGGTAAAAATTCTACCCACACAAATTTTATTTTTAAAGTTTTGAAGGGTAAGAAGCATCAATTTAACAAACCCGTAAGTGTCACAATTTAGGCCCCGTTCCGTTCAACTTATTTTTTCTGCTTTTTTCTTAATCTTATTAAAATCAGATCAGATTAGATCAGATCAGATCTAATCAGATCAGATCAGATCAGAACCAATCAGATCAGATCAGATTCAATCAGATCAGATCAGATCCAATCAGATAAGATCAGATCAGATCCAATCAGATCATATCAGATCTAATCAGATCAGATCTAATCAGATCAGATCAGATCCAATCAGATCAGATCAGATCTAATCAGATCAGATCAGATCTAATCAGATCAGATCAGACCAGATCAGATCCAAATAAGAATTATTATTATTATTGTTATTATTATTATTATTATTATTACTACTACTACTACTATTATTATCATTATCAATATCTTTATTACTCCTTACTTTTTAAATTCCATATTTTTTAGTTGTTTCACTTGATACGGTTCTTTTAAAAAATAAATTTAATTCTATTTAAAAAGTATAAGAAGAAAGAACATGAAACTTTTTGTGTGATTATAATTTATGTAGACTAAAATAAATGATATGAAGCACAATTGTTTTCTTAAAAATGAAAAATAATAAACTTTAGAAACAAGCTAAATAGAAACCCGAGAAAGTAATCTTTAATTATTAATGAAAAATGTATTATTTCTTTGCTTAACATTGATAATATAAGGATGTGATCTTTTAATAAAAATATTAATGATTATTAATAACATTGATTATCGATATTAAATAACATTTTAGTGCATATATAAATTAAATAATTATTCTAATGTTTATATAAACTAATTATTAAAATATTAAATCAATATTATTCATTAAAAAAATTATAAAATAAAAAATATTATTACATTATAATATGAATGATTATTCTAATATATGAGTTAATTAATTTTGTTTCATTAAAAAATAATCATAAAAAAATATTGATTATATTATAATATGAATTATCATTACAATTTTCAATCAAATCAGAACCAATCAGATCAGATCAGATCAGAACCAATCAGATCAGATCAGATCCAATCAGATCTAATCAGATCAGATTAGATCTAATCAGATCAGATCAGATGAGATGAGATCAGATCAGATCAGATCAGAACTTATTAAAATCAGATCAGATCAGAAAAAATAAGTTGAATGGAACGGAGCCTTAATTGATAATAATGTAAACTTATGACACTCGTATATCAAGTAAGGAGTCAAGAATGAACGCATTAAAGTTACAATACTCAGCAAAGTGAATTGTGAAGGTACTTACCCAAAAAACGACACCAGGAATATCCACATAAAAACGAGCAAGTTCACTTTCTTCATGCACTCCCTGGCAATGCATATTGCATACAATACATTGGTAATAGTCAACATTTATTTAGAGTTGAGGAATTAAAATTTATTCTATTCACTCCGTCCTAATAAATATTTTCACTTTATTAGAAAAATGTGCTATTTAAATAATACGGAGTACTTTAATTTGTTTGCATGTTTTATTTGATCATTTGATACAACAAAATATTTTTGTCAACTCTTGTTTTGTGGAATTTTTTTAATATAAAATTTTTTATTTTTTATTTATTTACCAATTTGCAAACAACATCATGGGAAAAGACTAAAGTATGAATAATACATTGAAAATGTATCAAAATAGAAATTTTATATTTTTATTCTCGAAATAGAAGTTAAAATATATTTACATTACCAATCATGACCATGTATATCACCAAAAAGTATAGAAAAATGTACATGTACAATGCCACATTACCATAGTGCGAACTCTTATTTAGGGAATAAAAACATGAAAGTTTATTTTAATACTTTTTCTATGTTTTATTCCTGTTTAGGGTAATTTGTTCAAAATCATTTCAAAATTCACAAAGTTTTACACATTGATCAAAAAAAATATCCCAAAATAATTCTTTTAGGACACAAGGAGTAGGGTATATGATAGTACTGCGTGGTATGTTACGGAGTATGAGTTTATCAGCGTGCGTACGTACCTTTCTCGGAAGAAAGCAAAAGGAGCGAGACAGAGCGATGCGATGAGATGGCGATAAGTCATGAGAGCAAAAACAAACATTCCCTGGCCCAGAATGACCCTCGACAGCAGCTGTAATGTAGCTGCTATTACTTGCACTGCTAACATCCCAATCGCCAATCCTACCCCGCCCTCCATTTAATTTCCTGATCGCCCAAACGCCCGCCTGCTTATACACACCCGCACACACTCTCTCTGATATATATATATATATATATATATATATATATATATATATATATATATATATATATATATATATATATATATATATATATATGATGAATCTAACTCGATACTCCGTATTTGATACGCGCGTACACTATCCTGTATTGATCAAGATGATAATTATGATTATGCTTTTAAAACCAAACGATACATTTACATATACTCCCTCGATTATGCTTTTAAAACCAGACAACAATATATATACTCCCTCCCACCAAAATTAGATTTTCTCATTTGTTATTTATGATGTTTGACTGATATTATTTTTTATTTTAATTTACTTGAAACTTTTTATGGAATTAAGAAATAAAATTGACATATTTTAAAACTATACAAAATTCAACAAATTAAAATAAGAGATGACAAAACAATATTATTTTCTCATATTAGTAACGAAAATAGATCAATAATATGATTAAAGTCTGGCCGAGTGAACGGTAGGAAAGCTAAAATTGGGACAGATGGAGTGGAAAGACAGCAAACAACGTTGATTTTAATTTTTATCTATAGAAGTCAATCATTACTATACTAATCATTAATTCCCGTATTCATTAAGTAATTACTAAATGTAGCAACATTAAGTTTTCAAAAAAAAAGTAGCAACAATAGATGTATCTACGCTCTATTCTTTTGGCTAACAAAAATAAAGTTGGATATTGAACGAAAATTGAAAAGAGTTCAAAAAAATCTGGAAAAAGATGGAAGAATATGAGAGTGGTTAGAAAGAAATTAAAAGTTGAAAAAAAAAAGTTGAAAAATATTGAAAAAAATAAAAATTGTTGAATTTAATACTTGTATTATACTTTTAAAATTTCATAAATTCTTCTATTAAAATAATAAATGCTCTTTTTTGGTACATAATAAATTCTCTATTTATTTCAATTCTTTTTCATGCTACACTATTTTTGTGGCTTAAATCCACTCCTCCCTCCATCCTACAAAAAATCATCTCATTTCGAACAATGTTCAAAATCTCTTATTTAAAAAATTATTTATAAATTGGTATAGAAATAAAAACAATACAAATTCACATTTTAAAATTATATGAAAAAAATTTATTAAATAATGAAATATTTGATCAAATTTGAATTGATCTAAAATCATATTTTGAGCTTGAGAATTCAGTGACATAGATGACTCAAACCCTCATCACCGTACCCAACACGTCATCGTAGACATGGTTGCCATCAACCCCATTGACGTCACCCTCAACACCTCCCTCAAATCCGACGATACATAAAATGGAGGTAAAGAGCTACGCGCACCACCACCCAAACCCTCACTACCACTCCCAACTAGGGGTGGGTTCGGTTTTGGCGGTTTGGTTTTCACCCAAAACGGAAGGTAAATTGGCTGTTCGGTTCGATTTTGCATAAAAAATATGTAAACCGTTGGTTATTCGGTTCGGTTTTATACGGTTTTTATTTCGGTTTTTTACATTTTTTCGGTTTATAATAGTAGAAATTTATAAGCATTAAAAAATTGTAAAAACACTAAATCGATGAAACAATAACAATATGTAATGTTAGCTTTGGTTTTTTGTTTGAGTTTTACACAAAAACCAAACGGAAGGTTATTGTTTCTTTTAGTTCAATTTTAAATAAGAAATATGTGCTGAGTGCCCAACAAACATTTAGAAGATTCCAAACACTTTCAAAGACATCGTATCTAAAATAAATTACAAAGAATTTATATTTTTGTATAATACTTTCATTTTCATTATAACATCAAAGTATTTTTTATGTAAATATGTAAATTACGCGTATCAATTTTTAATCTTAATATAATTCTATATTAGGATTTGCTATTGGTGTTCATATATATTCTTAAGTTTTTTTAAAGTTTATAATAATATGGCTAGAATGTTTAATTAATACATAAGAAAATAACTTTAATCGACTAGTAATTTATTTGCATTTATATTTCCATGATTTTTTTACATATCACATATATTCATATAAATAAAGCAAAGTATTTAAGAAAGTTCAGTTTATTCGGTTTGGTTCGGTTTTTCAAAGTGAAAACCAAAACGGAACCAAACACTAACAGTTCGGTTCGGTTTTTTTACATTCGATTTCGGTTTTTTTGATTCGGTTTTTTTTCTAGCTCGTTTCGATTGATTTCGATTCGGTTTGCAGTTTTCGGTTTTTCCAACCCAGCCCTACTCCCAACCCTTGTTACTGTTGGTGATTTTAGTGTCATCAGATATTTTTATGCGATTGAATTTGCTTGAATCAGACATGAATTTGAATAGACGTTGTCTAACGAATTACCCCTGCTCCATTCAACTTATTTTTTCTTATTTTTCCTTATTTTTATTAAAATCAGATTAGACCAGATTAGATTAGATCAAATCGAATAAGATCAAGGGAGAAAGACTAAAGTAGGACTAAAACATTGAAGATATACCAAAATAGAACTTCCATGTTTTTATTCCCGAAATAGGACTTACATTACCATACTTGGTCATATACATTACCAAAAACGTATAGTAATTTGCACATGTACACTGCCACATTACCACAGGGCAACGTCACATTACCACAGTGCAAAGTCCTATTTCGGGGGAAAAAACATGAAAGTCCTATTTTGGTACTTTTATCTATATTTTAGTCCTATTTAGGATGATTTCTATAAGATCAAATATGATCACATCCAATCAGATCAGATCATATTTGATCTAATCAGATCATGCCAGATCAGATCAGATCACATCAAGAATTATTATTATTATTATTATTAAAAATGAAAAAGAATAAACTTTAGAAATAAGTTAAATAGAAAACTAAGAAAGTAAATCTTAATTATTAGACGTCAGAAAAATTATTTTTAAAATACATTGACAATGTCAATCTAATTCTAATTTTAAAATACATTTTTATTGCTACCTATGATTTGAGTTTCTAAAATTTTGATATTCTATAAGGATGAAATATTTTAATAAAAATACAATCTCTTCTCCATTTTGATTATCTAAATTTAATTACTTTTAATGTATATATAAATTAAATATTTATTTTAATGTATATATTATTAAAATACTAAATCAATATTCTTATTTCACAAAATAATAATCATAAAATAAAAAATATTATTACATTATAATATGAATGATTATTCTAATATATGAATTAACTAATTTTGTTTTATTAAAAAATAAAAAAATAAAAAATATTGATTATATTGTCATATAAATTATCATTACAATTTTCTAATGTTTCTTATGAAGTCAAATCAAATTATTGATTTAAATTTTAAATCAAATCATAATTAATCAGATCAGACCAGATCAGATCAGATCCAATCAGATTAGATCCATTCAGATCTAATCAGATCCAATCAGATCAGATCAGACCAGATCAGAATTACAAAAAATTAGATCACATTGGAAAAAATAAGTTGAATGGAGTGGATCCTTAAGGGGGGTGCGGAGTGCGCACTTGTTCAACGATATTACAAAATCATACCAGGTGTCCGGGGGCAATAGCCCCCGGTAGCGGGGTCCAAGAGGCAGAGCCCCTTTAGATTTTCGTGAATGGAGTCCAAACTTTAAGATTTTGACATACGGATAAACATCAAAATCTACCCAAAAACCGAAAGAAACTCGCACTAACACTTGTGTCTTTTAGAAAAGTTCAGTTCTTTCCCTAACGCAAAAATGTTCACTTCCTTACGCGAATGTCCATGTCCGATCACTAAGAACTTGACTCTAGTTGGTATGGCTGAGGTAGGAATTCGAGGCTTGTTTTTAAAATTTTATTAACGTCTTATCCAAGTAAAGTATTTTAGTATACTCTAAAATAACTTTGATCTGAAAGCATATTCGCAATTCGCTAAACTATCAAGTTGTAATTATTATTCTTCGTTTTATTAAATCTACAACGCTGCTTCACAGCATTTTCATCCTCCTAAATACTCCGTATCTAACAGTCGCCTCCATCAGTTTATCACCATTGACCCTAGCTAGCCGCTGCTTCACAGCGTTTTCGTCCTTCCAAATATCTAACAGTCGCCTCCACTAGTCTATCAGCATTGACCCTAGCCGCTGCTCCTAGTCATTGATGCCACTACCCATCCATCATCGTCAAACCCTTGGCACTCATCATTTCACGTTTGAAAGTTATTTTTTCTAATTCTCCAATTAATTTCTACAATTATAGTTTGAATTACTTTTTCTTTACAATTATTAGTAATTGTGTTAGTTAGCATCAATTATATCATAAAATATTTATCTTCTATGAATCATATGGGTAATTATTGACAAAGGGAGTATATTTTTTGTGCAAAATCAAACCAAACTGAACCACTAACTTACATCCCATTGTGAAGTCGCAATATGCAGTCTAATAATGCGAAGGTGCATATACTGCGCCGAACAGCCTGAACTAATACCATTGTTCGTACAAAAAAGGAAGCCATCATCAGATTGATGGACAATCTAAGTCCATTCACCAGTCCCCACTACCTATTAGGCTATTACTACCCTTTTTTTACAAAAAATTGGTGGAAAAGCAGTGTAGTCCACTCTGCAGATTCTATCCACCCCCCACCCACATTGAAACAGGGACTTGATCATGAAACCTCATCGGAAAAGCATCTTCAGCTCTTCCAGCCTGGCCGACCGGACTTCTTCATCAGTCAGGGCTCCGGCGATCATCCTCTGCTTTCTAGCTTGCACTTGCTGCATCCTTTCTTCCACAGTGTCCTGTGCAACGATTTAAACAAGGCGTTAATGGTCGAAGTCCGGAATTGTCTGTTCATTACTCTACATTCTTAAGAAAAGAAGTTGGGAGATGGGTACCTTAACAATGAACCTCCGAACACAAACCGTTCGCTTCTGGCCGATCCGATGGATTCTCATTATTGCCTGTTCTTCAACTGCAGGATTCCACCATGGATCCTGCATTTTCGGTTGATAGATAAATGCACAATAGAAACCCAAAATGGGATATCATAGGCAGTGATCAAGGAGATCAAGAGAATCCAAAAGAGCTTACCACTAGAAAGACATTTGAGGCTGCTGTCAAATTCAAACCCACTCCTCCAGCTTTCAGAGACATGAGCATAACCTGAAAATATGAACAGATTTTGAGGAGATGACTTTGTCTGAATCAGTTTGGGAGATCTAAGAGATAATTATTTGCAGTATATAGTGTAGTCTGTAGTTATGATCTTCTTACCATTTTCTCGCGAGTCTCACTGAACTCTCTCAAAATGTTTTCCCTTTGTTTCTGTGCCAATCTCCCATCAAATCTTAGAAACCCAATCCCATTTCTTTTCAGAGGAATCTCCAAAAGATCTAGAAATGATGTCCATTGGCTAAAAACAATGCTTTTTTCGCCAGAACCAGACCGGCGTATGCACTGTAAGCAATCCAATAGTTTTTTCACCTTTGAAGACTCCTTCCAGTTCTTCTCAACATCAACTCTGAACTTATTTGCAGATGGACAGGTGATCAGTTCATTTTTATTCAGCGTCCGGCGACAGATTGGGCACATCCCACCAGCTGGGGATCGCCAGCTTGATAAAAGACATTCTCTGCACATTCTATGTGCACAGGGTGTGAGCACTGGGTCATCTGCAGACTCAAGGCATATGGGACACTCTGTGTTCTCTCCTTTACGAATCTCATTAACAACCTCTTCTACGTAGGTTCGAGTGGGCAATTGCTGAGAGGCAGATTCTGGGTTCATTTCTAGGAACCGTCGCGCGAGCTTGCTTAAGTCTGCATATTTGTCTGTATTACCGCGACTGCATTTCAAGAAGGAAATCAGCTATGAGATGAAAACAACATATTTGATCATAGAAAAAACAGTCAGGTCGTGATGGGCATTGCACCTCATTACAAGAAAAGGGTGGTTACAACACTGCCTCAAGCGAAGTAGCAACTCAAGAATGTTTGCATAGTTGTGAAGAACTTTGCCTTGTGCTACAAACTGATCAAACTGGACCTGTTTCATGCAAAATAATTTTGTGAGCATTTGGAACCTCCATCCCACAGTAAAGTTAAATAGACTTGCTGTTAAAGCTCTTATTACTTTTGATTTCTTGAAGAGGGCATCGTAGAAATCACGCTCTTCTTCTGACTGTTCACACTCAATGACTTGAATATCAGTTGGTGGCAAGACAAGAATGGGCCTAATTCAATATAGCAAGATGGAATCAACGTGCTGCGAGATATAGCTTTGCCTCAAAATAATTCGAGCATTTACAATAAGTTTGGTTCAAGGAATTTGAGAGGGAAAGAAAAAGAAAATGAGAAGAAAAACAATTTTCTTGATTGGTTAGAGAGGAAAAGGCAAGAAAAGTGGAAGGAAAAGAAAATGAAAAGAAAAAATGTATTAAGATGAGGGAAAAGCAAATTCCTCTCATTTTGGTGAGGAAACTGAAGGAAAATTGTTTTCTTTTCTTTTCCTTCCAATTTCCTTGAACCAAACATAGTGTAAGAGAGAAATAGAGAGAAAAATTAACTACGGAGTACCTTCCTTCCTTGTCCTTTGTTTCCTTTGTTCTCCTTAGCATTAGTGGCCTGAGAATTGCCTTGATCAGTTTTAGTGCTCTCAGATCACCATTCTCATAAGGTTTGTGTATTAATTTATTCCACCTACAGCATAGCAAACATTTGCAAGAAATCCAGCTCAGCATAATATCTAAAATTGATCAACCAAACAATTGTAAAAACATTTTAAATCAATCACTCTTGCGCCATTCATATTTAAAATCATGTCGTATAAATCAAAATGAAAATATTTAAATAAACTTGGCTATATATATATATATATATATATATATATATATATATATATATATATATATAGGAGTATATATTTATACACACACACACACACACATATATATATATATATTTATTTATATATATATAAGGCACTAGACATACCATGCCCAATTACACCATGGCTCAACATGCAAGAAACACAGGAGACTGTAAAGATCTTCAACATTATTCTGCAGTAATTAGAAAGTGGACTTCCTCATTAAAACAAAGCAAGATGTAGTAGAACAATCTTTCCCTACACCAAAAGGTGAACCAGACACACATTCACTGTGAACCAAAACTTGCCTCTGAATTATAGAAACTGTTATATACTCCGTACATAATAGTTTCTAGGGCATACCTGAAGAGGAGTACCAGTAAGACACCACCTGCAATATGCAGACAATGTGAATGCAGCCTTAGCTCCCATAGTTTTCCATGACTTTATAGTGTGTGCTTCATCAAGAACGATTCGATGCCAATCAACTTTATGAAAAATGCTATTATCCACGTCCTAAATCAATATATCCCATAACAAGGAGCATTAGGAAAATTACCAAACATATTTAATGTATTTAGAGCTGTATATAGAAGTGGGAAAACCTCAAGACTGGGTTGAAAAAGAGGATAACTTACAGACTTATATGCAGCAGTTAGGATGCCATATGTTGTCAAGACCACATCTGGTTCTGCTATAGCTCTAGGGTCACTGCTTCTGGTGCCACCATAATAAACAAAAACAGAAATGCTATCCTGCTTTGAATGGGCTAGAAGTTCATCCTGTTGAAAAAATTCCAAGTTACTTGTCATGTGAGCATAAAAAATTATCAAGCAAAATGTTACTTTCTCCCTTTATTAGGTTAATGACCAGCTTACAAACTCACCTTCCACTGACTAAGTAATGCCATAGGACACACTATGAGAGTGCCACCTTTAACCCTTCTGTTATTTGCATTGCCATTCCCACTGCTATTCGAATGCTTAACAATAGCCATATCCTCAACAAGAGGCTCTAGATTATCAGGGATACCCTTTCCCAGTCTTGCAAGTATTAGAGCAATAGTCATTACAGTTTTCCCAAGGCCCATTGCATCTGCTAAAATCTGTATAAACCACACTGTTTATTTAGAAAGACTTATGTGTGAAATGAAACATAAAAGATCAAGAAGGTAAACAAATGTTAATTAAAAGAAGATGATAAAAAACAAGAGAGATGAGAAAGAAGACTAACTCCTCCTCGTGCTGTTTCAGACGCAGAAGGAAATTCTGTAGTTGCTTCGCCAGAGAAAATGTTCACATAAATAGCAGGGCCCCTCCTGTTGAGAGATTTGGTCAGCAAATTAACATATGGGAAACATTTGCAGATTTAAATGATAATCCCAAGTAAGTGAGTGCATACTCATCACAAATTCTATATGCTGCCCAACACGGATGCAAGGTTTTGGTCGTTTGCTCTGCATCAGTTCCCTTCTCCAATTCAGACATCCAGGAAAGAGCCTGCTTCTGGTAGGGCCTCAGGCTGCACATAAGTGTTCCGGGCGGCTCCATTTCCTTAATTACCCACATATGTGAACAGGGTGAGAGGAAAGACAAAGTAACCTCCTCCTAAATATGATATCATGATCATGTTCATTACCTTAAGGTCATACATCTCTGCAGCACCAACAAGTTTGTTTAGTGTAGATTCTGGAATGGTCTGTTCATTCTCTCCCTGCTCCCTGCTCTGTGAGCAGCCTTTTATCCGTTTTGTCATAGGCAAGACCAATCCAGCTTCCCCCAAATAACCCTATTGGAAAATAATCATAAAAAACTCATTTGACCTTAATCTTTTCCATTATGATGCACTTATGGGATATACAATTGAAGGGAACGCAATAAAAGGAGAGCAAAACTCAAAAGACAACATACTTCAGAGTTTAGGGAGCGTTTGCGAGAATCAAGATCTTCTGGTTTAAAATCGGCCTGTGGATATCAGAAAAAAATGTAAGGGATAAGTTACTATTGTACATGGCACTTGAAATTACTGGGTTTTATTTGACTTTCAATGTTAGGGTATGACCTGCTGAAAAGGATTGATTTTCAACAGCTTAAAGAGAGTTAAAAGTGGGTATGTTGTGGTGTCAATCTCTGAAGGGGAGTCCAGCCTCCAAGTTGACTTGTCACCAACAGTGAACACCGACCGGTTAATGTAGAAACTGCAGGAAAAAGAACCTCATATATCACCAATTTATAGGCTCGAGAGTGGGGTGCACAAAATCAAAACTTGACAAATTTTACCTAACATATAACATGATCTCCTGCATCAGTTGAAGATTAGTTGGTGCGGCTACACATCTTCCACGAACCTTGACCTTTGTGGAATTCACAAGTGGAATAAGGCATTTTGCCCATTCCATTGGAAGGCGGCCAATCTGAGTTATCAATCAGAGATTAATGACCAGACCAAAACCCAAAAGAAACACACATTATCACAAATGAAACTGAAGTTTACCTCTCCGAATCGTTTGGTTGAGAACCTGACAATAGACGAAGCACCTTTAGAATACCTGACTGAATCGCGTCCAGGAAAAGCAAAGTGAACAATCTCATTGTTCTCCAACTTCCTTCCTTTTGTAGTTGAAAGCCCTGTGACAATGTTCCTCCCAACCAACAACCATTCGGCCTCATCAGGAAAATCTCCATCCTCAATCAATACGGCACTAAGAGCCATTTCCACTTTCTTCTCAGCCTTCCCAAATGGAGCCCTGTTCCGAATTCCCTCCATATCTTTCTTAGGGTTCAAAGGAGCCCTCACCGATATTGGTTCTGCATATATAACCTCTTGTGGCTCTTCTTTCGCAACCACCCTGCTCTCAAAGCTTGGAGCAGGTGCAGCAATCACTATAGCCTTGCTATCAACTTCAACTTCCGAAATATTCAGTTTTTCTTCTTCATTTTTCTCCACCTTCTCTTCGTTTAGCTTTGTACAAAAATCATCAAACCCTAGACTAGGGCTTTTAATCACACCCTTCTCGGGAAATTCTGAATCTTTCAACTCTTCTCTGTTTTCCACCTTTATGGGGCCTGAAATCCGGGCACCTGTGACAGTGACCGTCTTTCTAACATCGGAGGGCAGATGGTTATCCAGGATGTAGTTGACGGCGGCATCAGCATTGTGGTTGCAGCAAGATAGGGCTTTCTGGACGTCCGATTCTGAAACCTCAGAACCAACGATTGATTGGATCATCTGGACCTCCTTCTTTTCTAGTTCGCTGATCACTGTTTCCATCTCCAATTCCATGGCTGCCACAGCAAAGACAATATGTAATTAAAGATAAAATAACAATAAGTTCCTGGGGTTCTGGGAAATGACGGGTTTTTGAGGCACAGCGGCAAAGAAAACCCTAGCGCTATTATCAGAAATCCTCAGTTGAGGAGTTTGGAGCAAGAAGGAAGTGCATATAAAGAGACGCCGGACGTGGGGTAGACGAGAGTGGAGGGAGTTTATTTGGTTATCGACACTAATTTCGCGCGAAATGGGTATTCGTAACATTTTCGCGGCTTTTTTCTAGCAGCAACTTGCCGAAGGTGAAAATGTGTGAGGGACTAAGGGATATGATTTTAGATTTTTAGCTTCAATTGAGCTATTTGTACACTAAAATTTATACCTCAAATTGTACTTCAGAGGTGTATACCTTTATTTTGTAACAGTGTGATGTCAATTCGATGGTTCGCACAGACATAAAATACTAATGTAAGATTGTTTACTCGCACTAGTATTTTGTTGCAGTGTAAATTGTCAAAATATTAGTGCATAGTTTTGGTGTATGCTTTGAAGTACACTCTTTGGTGTACCTCTAGCATGGTTGTTTTGACTTTTTCTCCTTTCATCCGCGAGGTTTATCTTCTCCTTATTTCATAATCGGATTTTAATTATGAAGTATTTTCTTTTGTTTATTTTCATTATTTTTTAACCAAAAATGATCATTTTTCTTAGATAATGAAAATGAATACAAATTTTAAGCGAGTGGGAATAGACTCCAAACTCGTAGGAAAAGTAATAATCAACAAAGGTTGAACTACGATATGGAGAGCTAATCTTATAAAGTGGAACATACACTTAAATATTAACAAATCAATTCCACGACACTCCACCAATAGTCATAGTAACTGTAACCCAAATCACAGGAGAGAGGCCTCAACCCCCGCAAGGGGGTAAGGCCTAAGGTCATATATCTCATATTCTTAATGGCTAAATGAGACTTATCATTGAGCCAAGGAATGTAAATAGTGCAAGTACAATCCAAAGGAAATGGAAAAGTTCCTAAAATATTAATTGTAGATAAGAGAACATATAAAGAAGTATTTTTTGATAAAATAATAAAGCATTAAGGTATATATCTCTTTAGATTAAACATCAATGTCAAAAGTGATACAAAGCATCTATGATATTTTGTTGGTTAAATTGATGTTTCATACTATCTAAGTTAGCAGTGTATTTTTTAATTGCTAAACAAGTCATTCGGTAGGGTGGGGAATGAGTCGAACTAACATGGTACTATACTAGATCGTAATAGTATCAAACCGTTTATAATATTTTGAAATGTGATTCGTATTTTTCATCGCGAACAGATACCAAAAGGGTGTGACCATGATATAAAAACTTAAAATTGATTATCACGAATCGAATCGTGCTTATTTGCAAGTTTTTATCAACCTGCACTAAAAAGGTTCCGTATTTGGTGGACTACCTATAAAGGTGAATCAACGGAAATGTCTAGGCATGTAAGTGTGGCACGCTTCTTAAAAAACAAAAAAAGAATTCCATGTAACAAAGCGTTAATGACATTTCAAGTTTGAATTTAAATAAAGACCCAAGAATGGGCGAAATGACAAAGAAAGAGACTAAACAAAAACCCTCCCAAAAACATGTTTTTCTTCATTGTGCGACCTGTGTGTTTTATATTTCTGTGCTCTCTTCCACCTCTTAGACAATGCTTTCATAATTCTCTTCGCTGTCTTCTCTTTCAGAATGTTGAACACAACATTCTTGGCCAATGAGAGACAGATCACAGACATAGCTTTCTGATCCAAACTTGCCCAATTCGCACCCGACATCTTTTCTATCTTGTCACATAAAACCACGTCCAAATCTTTCTGAACCAGCGAATCTTCAACTTGCATTCTCCACCAACTGAAATCAGTAACATCGAACTTCTCAATTTGGAACTTCCCATCTTTTGCCATATCACACAACTAGACGAGATTCCCCGGTATAACTAATTTTATATCTTGGTAATTTTTCAAAAAATCAGTTCCACCACTCCAATTAATTTAGTCCAAACCAAAACAAGCCCAAAACACCAAAATTAAATTGGCCCACTTTTTTCTTTCTTTCTTTATTCGTACCTGCCATTTTTTTTCCTTTTATTTCTTTTTCCTTCGGCCTGCACCTTCTCGATACGGTGACAATTTGTGGACGACGACGGTGCCCAATAGACAGTGATTTGTCTTGGACTGGCGGCGGCTCGACGACAGCTGGGTCAGCGGCTGCGCCTTCTCTACGGCGGCGACTCCATCTCCTTGGCACGACGGCAGCGACTACTCCCTCTCCTTGGCACGATGGCGCGTAGATCTCCAGCGGTCGGTTTAGGAGGGCACCGGCTTTCTCTCAGTAGACATGATCCAAATGTGCAAAACTCTAGGTGACAACTTCTCATTATTCGTGTTGTCGTGTTGAACAATCTCGCACTGATACCACTTGTTGCAATCGCATTTCCCCTCACCCTAACCGCGTATTAGTATGATATTGTTCGCTTTGGGTTAAGTCCTCACAGATTTGTTTTTGGCACTTTTCAAAAGGCCTCATACTAATGGGTTGGGTTGGACATATATATTTTGGCCCATTTTTCTCTCATCATCTGGTGTGACACTATATGTATTTGCATCCCAACAAACCTCCTCTCAAACTAAAACCACACAACTTCGTGACCTCACCTTCAGCAATTATCAATTTGATCTGCACACCATCTTGCACCGCCGCCACGCACCTTTGGGACACGCCGCCCGACCTCTTCATGTCGGGAAGACTTTCGAAATAAGGTATATATACCGCAGACCGCCAATCCGCTAATGTCACACCATTTGATATGTCAAATCATCTTGTACCGGCGTTAACACCAAATGGGACACGTCGCCCGACCACCAAATGAGTATTGTTTAACTATGAAACCGCGCGCGTAGTAAAGTTGGTGCGTGACTGCATGCAAACTTTATGTAAAAAAAGAGTAGTGTACTGCTATGGAACCATATGCGTGCATAGTAATGTTGGTGCATGTCTTGATGCAAGCTTTATGTCAAATCAAGATAAATAAATGAGTACTGTACTGCTATGGAACCACATGCGTAATAAAATTGGTGCGTGGTTCCATGCATTCTTTATGTCAAATCATATTGAATAAATAGATTCACTAAATCGAGACATTTAATACGTGATTGATTGTCTAATTAGTATACTACTTATACGCCAAACATTTTATACCTCTCATTCTAATTTGGTCCACGTTCGAAAAATGTCTCAAAACATTCAAAGAGTATGTGGAAAGTGCTTGCCGAGATTGACAATAGTCGAACCACTTAGATGCTTATGTTACGAGCCGTTCGTGTCTACTTTATTCCGTCTTGGACAAGAGTAGGAGATTCGATGGAAGTGATCTTTCATGATGAACATGTATTGTATTCACAATTTTTTTAATATTTGATTATATGTTATTATTATAATTTAATTTTATCATTTTCTTTCATCAATACTTTCCGTAATTATATAGTTTATAATTAGGGCTTACAACGCATGGGTACGAGTCCAATATACTATAAAATCCATCAAAATCTATCACCAAATGAATTCTTTGGAAATCCATTAATTTTTCAATACCATTACATTTAGGACATTTTAAGATTTTAATTGAATACATCTAGATTTTAAACTACTTTTTAAAATCTTAATTGAATATTCAGAGACTTTTAAAATCCATAAAATTACTTCACAATCTACATCCAATACACCCCCCTAGGGGTGTATTCAACTTAGATTTTAAAAGATTATGCTAGATTTTTTATAATTCATAGATTGTGTAAGATTTATGGATTATCATAATTCTATGTAGACTTCAATGTATTTCAATCTATTTTAGGCAGCTGATATTGGCGCTCCATTAAAGTTAGTGGCGCTCCACCTTAATTTTTTCTTGTTATAAGTTTACCATCTTGCCCTTATACTAATATACTGTATACGGAGTAATTGGCTAATTGCTATGGCTATTGCCCTAAAAAATTGCTATTCGCAAACGGAGTAATTTTTTTAAAAACATACTCATTCTCTCATTCTCCCATGATGTGATAGATAGGGTAAGAATTAGCAAGGATAAAAGTGGTTTTTTAATAGAAAAAGGGAAAGAGTTTGTGTGACAAAAAAAGGAAGAGTTTAAGGGACGAAGGGAATATATTTTATACATATGAAATTTTATATTTTTCTAATTATCCATTTTTAAACTTATAAAAAAAATAATGTAAAGTCTGATGCTCCATATTGATAGGATAAACGTATTTATAAAAAATTAAATTTTAAAGTATAATTATATATGTATAGAAATTATGCATATACATATACAAATATATATGATGCATTAAAAAGTATATATATGTATGTATAAAAAGACTAAAGTAGGAGTATGTACATGCATTAATTTTTTTATAGGTTTTTGTTTTTATTTATGGACTTTTGTTGTACATGTAAAAAAAGAATAAAATAGGAATAAAACATTGAAAATATATCAAAATAGTGTTAGACAAGTGTGCAACTCTAGAGGGGGGTGAATAGAGTTGTTTTCAAGAATGTGCGTTTTTCACGTGTGTGAAATAATAAAATCGCAGGAATAAATAAAAGGAGTAAGGGAAAGAAGAACACCGAGATTTATGCTGGTTCACCACCTCGTGGCTAGTCCAGTCCTCCGAGAGACTCTCTCGAAAGTCCTACTAATCTTCAAGCTTCAACGGGTGCTTGAAAAACCGGTACAACTTGAGAACTTGAATCACACAAGCCTCACTTTCTTACAACAACAAGACTTGAGTCACACAAGTCTTAAGAACAACACTCAAATGAGATTGAGTTTACAACACAAGAATGAAAGCTCACACAATTGAGCAAAGTAGTGTTGAAGNTAAAAGGAGTAAGGGAAAGAAGAACACCGAGATTTATGCTGGTTCACCACCTCGTGGCTAGTCCAGTCCTCCGAGAGACTCTCTCGAAAGTCCTACTAATCTTCAAGCTTCAACGGGTGCTTGAAAAACCGGTACAACTTGAGAACTTGAATCACACAAGCCTCACTTTCTTACAACAACAAGACTTGAGTCACACAAGTCTTAAGAACAACACTCAAATGAGATTGAGTTTACAACACAAGAATGAAAGCTCACACAATTGAGCAAAGTAGTGTTGAAGGATTAAAGCTCTTTGAATGATAACTTCTTTAGCACTAAAAAAAAATATTTCTAACTCTCAAAAATAATATTTTGATGAGGAAGATGAAGCAAGGGATGAATATGGCTCAATGAATATTTTAAATGCAAGAGTGAAGTCCAGAGAAAAAGGAGAATGAGGGATTAAATAGACTGAGTGAAAATAAATCCGTTGGAGCAGGCTGAGAGTATGCACCAGATAAAATTAATCGATTAACATTAAAGGTTAAATCGATTATGGTACACAGAGGCGAAAAAGCCTGAGAATCAGAGCAAAAGATAATCGATTAAATTAGGTACAAAAATCGATTAGTCGGCTCTGTCCGAACTAATCGATTAAACCAAGAAGGTTAATCGATTAATGATCAAAAGAGAGGAATCCAACGAAGAGCCTATTAATCGATTAAAGTGAAGCAACAAATCGATTAAGCGGCTCTGTCCAAACTAATCGATTTTCAGAAAAGAAATAATCGATTAAATATTATGACCTGAGAAATTGCGCTGAGAAGCAAATGGATCTAATCGATTATCTTAGAGGATATAATCGATTAAAAAAGAAAATAATGTGCAAACACAAAGGGCCCAAGCCAAGTGCGATTGGAAGCAGTTTGGCTTCTAACTCGTTGTTTGGGACAACGAGAATATCAATGGACGCTCTTCAGATAATATCTCCCTATTCAATGAATTTGAGTAGGGGAGAAAAAAAGGAGTCCAAAAATTATTTTGTGTGTCAAACGATGTACACGAAAAATATTTAAAGTATATTTTTCTTACCACAAAAAAAATTTGTGTAAACCAAAAAAAATGTTTTTGAGAAATTTTGACACACTATTTTGAAACTGACTCGGTAAAATATTTTTATACAGAGAAAAAATAATTTTTCAACTGACTCAGAAAATAATAATTTTTATCCCTCAAAATTAATTTGTTTATGCAGAAGGTGTTTCATCCTTACAAAAATTCCTAGACTCAAATAAAAATTAAAAAGTTTTCGGAGTCTTCACTTCTCTTAAAAAAAAGTCTTGCGTAGGGATAAACGTTGATTTTTATCTTGATACGCCTCTTTGCTTTTCTCGATACGAAAAATAAATTTCGATCAGCTTGAATTTAATCATCCTGTTTGTCATTCATCAAAACAAAAAAATATTCCAAAAAAAGATAATAAATGGGTTTGAACTCATGTCCAACAATTTCCCCCTTTTTGATAATGACAAACATAGTTGAGAAAAAGCAAAGTAAAAGTTCAAGAAATACTTCCCTTAAGGAAATTCCCCCTGCATCGTTAGAGAAGTACAGTAAAAAAATATCGGAGTAATAAGCGGAAAAACGTTTTTGAAAAACAAGTTTTCTCAACTATCCTTCCTTCCCCCTTTTGGCATTATCAGACGATATCCTTCCCCCTTAATCAATGCCGGGATATTGAAGGAAAAAAATGCAAGAGTTTTCTTAAAAAGAGAATTTTTAACAAGAATTGCCACAAAGGTACAAAATGTTCTAAGGGAGAACCATATTGCCAAACCAACAATCAAGTGCATAAATAGCAACATCATCATCCACCAAAAGAGTTATAATAGCAAATAACAATGTATCATAATAAGTTTAAGACAGAAGAGAAAATACTCAAAGAGAGTTCGCCGGACGAGCTCCTCTGCTGAGGCTGTGACGTGGGCCACGGTAGGAGCGGGAATGCTCGAAACGAGTCATCCTCTCGTTGAGCTGGCGAACATCGTCTCGAATGCATGTGAGAGTATCAAAGATCCTCTTCACCCAAGAAGGTTCTGGTGCTTCTTCTCTCGGACGAGTCTTGCGTTGACGAGTGACGCGTTCCGTGGTTCGACTTCCTCCGTCCTGAGATGACTCAGCTTTTGTCTCTCTCTCCACTTCGTCTGGAATGACCAATTCCAGATTTTGCTCGTTTTCCTTGCGGTAGACAATCCGAGTGAACTTTGCTTCCGTGATAAAACAAGTCTTCTTCACCGGCACCTGAGTGTCCCGAGTAAAATCCACTTTGCTACGAGCAAGGATACGCATGATCGGGATGGCAAAACGGAGATGGGAAAAACGAGTACCATTACTAAGTGCAACGACAAAGATGTGAACCCAATCAAATTTGACATTGTTCAACAGGACGTGAAACAAACGAATATCGTCTTTGTTGACAACGCCATGGTTCGAATCACGAGGCAACAAAACATAGGAGAAGATGTATTGTTGAACACGTTGAATCAAAGTGAGGTTGATGACACTCGGGTTGCTAGAGTTTCTAAACTTGAGGTCATGAGAATCTAACCCGAGTTGTCGCCAAATTTCCTCATCTTGGAATGTTTCATCCAAGTTTTCGGTAATTTCACCTCGGCGAAGGCCAAAAAGAGAGGGCAAACCAGCACTATCAATTTCAATGTTTTTGCCGTCAACACAGGAAACGAGAGATGGCGAGTCTCCCTTAGTGGTACGAATATTTGCATAAAATTGACGTATAAGATTTGGACAAAAGAATTCATACGTCAAGTGAATGAAATGCAGCAAACCTTGCTGAGCTAAAAGAGACTTACTCGGGGCATAGGTCGCCGATTTGAAGAGGTCCTTGTCCACAATCTTTGGTGAAACGATTTCCTTCGTGAGAAAGTTGTTGTGGAACCTCTCAACTGATGCTCCCGTCCTGAAGACAAGCCCGGTTTGAATGTGGAAGTATTTGGTTCCTTCCTTACGCCATGGACGTTCTTCTTCCTCCGTCGCCGCCGCTGTTTCCTGACGCGAGGCAATGTTCTTGGTCCTTGGCATCTTCCCTCTTTGAAAAAGATGAAATTTGGTGAGAAAATGGAAGAAATTTGTGAAATTTCTGATGAAGTTTGAGAAAATCGGAGAAGTGAAAGAGCTAGGGTTTGGAGCTTCTGCGATTTGTAAAAGAGGATATGGCGAAGAAGACGAAGTCAAGGCTGATTTAATAAACCAAAATTCGTATAATAATCGATTAATCAAAGTGATTTAATCGATTAAGGAAGACAGCCGAGACTAATCGATTATATATAACTTATTAATCGATTAAAGATGAGGCAGAACCAAAGGAGTTTGCGCTGAAGGCTAATAATCGATTAAACAAGGGCTATTAATCGATTAGGATAGACAGACGCGTCTAATCGATTTCTCTTTGAGGAGTAATCGATTAATATGATTGAAACGCTGTAGAAATTAATCGATTGAAAAGGAGGCTGTTAATCGATTAAGTTTGACAGAGGAAGCTAATCGATTCCTCTTTGAGGAGTAATCGATTAAAACAAATTTGACAGAAAAAAACATCAGGTCCAAATCAGTTTGATGCCACGGGCCAAGATACCTGAAAGGCCCTGCAAAAAAAATTATAGCGCCTCCGACGCTCAAATTAGTATAATCAATAACAAGAATGAATTAGTTCATAGAGATATCCAAAATGCCAAGTTCGTTCCGAATGTGGAAGAAACTCTCCCTACTAAGGGGTTTCGTGAAAATGTCCTCCAATTGATGTTTCGTTTCAACAAACTCAATTGTGACATCTCCCTTTTGAACGTGATCTCGTATGAAGTGATGCCTAATTTCTATGTGTTTAGTCCTCGAGTGAAGAACGGGGTTCTTCGTTAGACTAATGGCGCTCATATTGTCACACCTAATTGGGATGTGATCAAGTATAAGGCCGAAATCCACTAGTTGCTGTTTTAGCCAAAGAATTTGGGCACAACAACTTCCCGCAGCGACATATTCCGCTTCGGTGGTGGATAGTGCAACACTAACCTGTTTCTTACTAAACCACGAGATTAACGAATGACCGAATAAGTGGGAAGTACCGCTGGTACTTTTCCTATCGAGTTTGCAACCTGCAAAATCCGAGTCGGAGTAGGCAACAAGATGACATGTCGAACCTTTGGGATACCAAAGACCTACGTTCAACGTGCCCGCGAGATATCGCATTATCCTTTTGATCGCAACCAAGTGCGACTCTTTAGGACATGATTGATATCTAGCGCATATACAAACGGAGTACATGATATCTGGTCTACTCGCGGTAAGATAAAGTAAAGAGCCGATCATACCTCGGTAGCGCTTGATGTCTACCTCTTTACCTTTTTCATCCTTGTCGAGATAGCAAGAGGTGCTCATCGGTGTGTCAATGGATTTGGATTTGGTAACATCGAATCTCTTAAGCAATTCCCTGCAATATTTCGATTGACACACGAATGTCCCTTCTTTGCATTGTCTAATTTGTAGCCCAAGGAAGAACTTTAATTCTCCCATCATTAACATTTCAAATTCACTTTGCATCATATCGGAAAAATCCCTGCACAAAACCTCGTTAGTAGCACCGAATATGATATCATCTACGTAAACTTGAACCAAAAGGATGTCTTGGTTATCTTTCTTGATGAAAAGAGTAGTGTCAACTTGACCCCGTTTGAACTCATGGTCCAAAAGAAATTTGCTTAACCGTTCATACCAAGCACGAGGTGCTTGTTTGAGACCGTAAAGCGCCTTTTTGAGTTTGAAGACATGTTCGGGAAACTCATAGTCTTCGAAACCCGGGGGTTGTTCGACATACACTTCCTCTTGAATGATACCTTAAGGAAGGCACTTTTAACATCCATTTGATAAAGTTTAAAATCCATCGTAGATGCAAATGCAAGTAATAAACGAATAGCTTCTAAACGTGCAACCGGTGCATAAGTTTCTTCATAATCAATGCCTTCTTCTTGATTGTAGCCTTTAGCTACAAGCCTAGCTTTGTTTCTAGTGATTACTCCATTTTCATCGAGTTTGTTACGAAACACCCATTTTGTGCCAATAACGGAATGATCATTAGGTCTAGGCACCAATTCCCAAACATCATTGTGTTTAAATTGGTTAAGCTCCTCTTGCATTGCCATAGACCAATGTTCATCATTAATAGCATCCAAAACGGTTGTTGGTTCAATTTG